>JAJGOT010000795.1:0-62500 GCA_022457155.1 Cladopsammia gracilis | reverse complement strand
CCAACTGCTGTATCAGTCCAGGAACTAAAGCAATTTAGTTTCATTACTGATGCAGAGGTTGTACAGCTTGTGGAAGAGCTGCCAAACTATCTGGCCACTGCTGATGGTGCAGCCATTGAAACAGAAGAAGACAAAGTACATTGGTGGGCTACACATGCCGCTGCTCTCCCAAATTGGTCTGCTGCAGTCAAAAAGATCTTGTTGGTGCAGCCTAGTTCAGCATCGGCTGAACGAGTGTTTAGCCTGCTACAAAATGCATTTAGCAAGCAGCAAGAGGCAGCATTAGAGGAAACAGTGGAAACATCGGTCATGTTACGTTACAATGACAATAAGCGCACATGAAATCATGAATTATGTGTCGGTAGAGGGGTAGCTGGTGGTGCAAAACCTTCAGGGACAGTGTAAATATTGTAAATATTGAAAGAACATGGCTTTATACCACAAACACTCGTTTATGTCAGAGAAACTTTATATCCTTATAAGCATATTAGCAAAGTTTGTTTTGTTCGAATACAATCACGTGGTTGGGTTGAGAGCGACTCAGTCTTACAATATTGATGAGTCAGTGTAATATAATTATGCATTGATATCTATGTAAAGCGAAATTTATCAATTAAATCGTTATTTGAGTTGTAAATCAATCTCTTACACCAAAAAATTGAAAGCTACTTTTGAGAAACTTTTGGATTCTGGGGCAACTTTTGAGCAACTTTTAGAATTTTGGAGCAACTTTTGAGCAACTTTTTTGGAAAATTGGAGCAACTTTTTGAGAAAATTGGAGCAACTTAGGGACAGCCCTACCCATGGCTGCGCCGTCTTGTTGTTCGTAAATTGATCCGTTATACTGTAAGTATGTGGATCTCAATACGAAAGTCAGGAGGTCAGCGATCTGAGCAGGCGTTAGCGTCGTACGGTCTGCAAGGGTAGGGTCGTTCTCCAGTTTCTGTAGTGTGGCTTGTGCCTTGTAGACCGTACGACGCTAACGCCTGCTCAGATCGCTGATCAATACTTAGCGTATGATTCACACCACCCGCAATCAGTAAAACGCGGTATTGTCAAGTGTCTTTACGAGCGCGCCAAACGTCTCGTAACGAAACCCTCTGTTATCTCCAAGGAGAAAAAAACATCTGTCATCTGTTCTTGTTTCTAATGGTTATCCTTTTTCTTTCTTGCAGAAACTTACCAAGACCAGAAAACCCAACACCAGTGCTGAGCCCACAACCGAGTTCAAATCTACTGCGGTTTTACCTTATGTCAAAGGTCTGTCCGAACAACTTCGCCGCTGCCTACAACAAGGCGTACGCGGTGTTTTCAAGTCGGAGACTACACTTAGATCACACCTAGTACGGCCTAAAGACGCTGTTGACCCGACTAAACAAGATGGCGTGGTTTACAGAATTCCCTGTGAATGCGGCAAAGTTTATATCGGTGAGACTGGAAGACCTATGCAAGACAGAATAAAAGAGCATGACCGAGACATCCGATTCGCCCGTACCCAGACCTCCGCCGTTTCAGAGCACGCCAACAACACCGGACACCACCCGCTTTGGAATGAAGTAAAGTTTATTGATCGTGATCCTCATTGGTACACACGCAGGGTCAAAGAGGCGATCCACATAAGACTTAACCCTAACAACATCAACAGGGACAGTGGAATAGAAATTCCAGAAGCATGGATGCCCACGATCAAGAAACACAACAACAGGAGAGCCGTACGACTACAAACCGCCGAGGGAACAATTCGCCGAAACAACGAGGATCAAAAATGCGCGAGTCACAGCTGTTGAAAACCAACCAATCACAGCGGAGCATCGTGCTTCATAAGGTGACGCGTAACCAGTCGACCCCATCGCCTGAAGAAGACTAGCAGTATGCAGTCGAAACGTCGCGATCCACATCGGAAGTGACTACATCGTGAGACAAACGGAAAATACTTCTTTACTAGTGTGTTCACCACGATGAACAACAACAACCCTTTTTACGAAACACAAATACTGTATGTTTGTGTCACATACTTCACTGATCTGCAACTTGATCGCAGCTCTGTACGCTTATGGACTCAGCCGAAAAGTCATCAAAAGGGATGTCTCTTTTAAGTAATGATCCCGCATAAGAAGGATAGTGCTGAATGGCAATGCACGATGGAATGTCAAATTTTTTCATTGTTACAACTAGTGATCTCATTGGCCTAGACTCAAAAACCGCTAAAAAGGTAAGGTTCAAAGTGCATTAAGTCTATTTTTTTTTTAAGGTTTCAAGTGTTTTGAGACCCAATCGCACAACGTGCAATTTTTTGAAGATATTGTATTTGGGGAACTTCATCAAAGAAGCAAAATTAGTAGCTATTGTCTTCGGCTATTCTGATTGGTTAAGCACGAACATTTCCTAAAATATGTTTGACGCAAATGGATTTTCTGCATTTTTATAATGAAATATAATTATAAACCATCAGCCCCTCCTGTATTCTTGAAATCAAAGATATTCTATGTGGGAAAGGGCCAATGCCGCAGAACAATGAAGTTTACTATAGTTCTTACGTGAAGCATTACTTAATCGAAACGGCCTCATTAACATCCAGAACATAAAATAATCAAATGTAAACTTTAAAAGTAAGCAAAACGGTTAAATTCAGGACAGAAGTTGACCCAAAAATTGCCCAACGTCTCATTTACCAGAAGTTTGCAAAGCTTACAGCTCAGCCGGCTGTAAAATGTATTACTCCAAGATTATGGAAAATGTTTTTCGAGAAATGAAAAACGTGTCTGTGTTTTCTTAGAGTAATAAGGGTGAAACATTTAGTAGTTTAAAGGGAATGAGAAATGAAACAACTAATTCATCTTTTCCACACTTGTTTAGTACTAGGTAATGCAATAACTTTATTTCCAATTTGTTACTTATAGAAGAAATGGTAACACCTACATTGCAAACTACCCCACCAGGTAAGGGTTTCGGTGTTATGCATAGGTTATAGGTACAGTTTATTAATATTTCATTCACATGAGTTAAGGTGTTTCGATACAGTTTTCTGGAGACAATACTTAGATTTTTTTAAGCAGCTTTTAAGAGGTCTTTTCCAAGTTAGAGCAACGCAAAATTTTTACCAGTAACTGGTTTTGAATGAAGTTTGGCAAGATGTATTTCCTGGTAAAATCGATATTACCATGACCACGATAAACAGGAATCTTGAAATCAGTAAAAGTGAAATTTTGCGCGTTTTAGATTTTGTATTAAAGATCCCACAGAGACATCTTAAAATATGGTATGTGGTAAATAAATTTTGCAAGAATAAAATAATTCTGTATGTATGATTTCAAATAAATCTTAATAACATTTCAAACCTTACTCTTTGTACAGTAGTAATAAACGGACTTAAAGATTAACACCGGTTTTGTAAAATTACTTTGCGATAGTGTCAAAGTGAAGCTTGATATCATGTTTGCACGCCGTAAAAGTCTTGTTTACATTCTCTTTTGCGATCTTGAGAACTACCTTTTTTCCAAACATCGCTCCATATGCAATTTTCGTTGTCAATTTCATTCGCTTATGCAAAAATGTGAGGAACGGCTCAAAGGATTTTTTTTAAAAAAAACGTTCCGTGCGCATGCTTACCGATGTGAAAAATATTATCTCAAAGCTCCATTGACATTGATTTACAGAAAAGCCTTTAAATTTAAAGATGAAGACGACGTACGAACCGGCCGAAGAGTTATGCCCAGTAATGAATTCAAATCGATGCGCACACCATTCCTCTCTGTAATCACTACATTCACCTCATGCAACTCGTGTGATGTATATTCTTGCAAAATATATATATATGACATATACCCTATTTAAGAATGTCCATGTGGGTTTTCAATGCGAAATCGTAAACGCGCAAAATTTCACTTTTACTGATTTCGAATTTTCTTGTTTCTCGTCGTCATGGTAATATCGATTTTACCGGAACATACATCTTGCCAAACTTCAATTCAAAACCAGTTATTGGTGGAAATTTCACGTTAATCAGACTTGGAGTAGGTCGCTTAAAAGCCGATTGAAAAATGTAGGTATGGTCTCCAGAAAACTGTATCGAAACACCTTAAGTACTCACATAGGTTGCCTGTGAGAACATAGGATATCATTGTCATAAACATTTTTATAGCTAACATTTCGTCTCCACATGCTGCATCTACAATAAAAAACAAATCGATCCCAATTTCCAAAAGGCCCACACAATTACTCATGTTGCGGCTGGGGTCCCTGTGGACCCCTATTTAGGTTTCGCGCATGCGTGGTGGTGGCCTCTACAAACGGCAACACAAGGCCACCGAGTTTTTACCTCAGTTTCTCAGTTTGTTAGTGTAATAGTCAAGTTTCGTTCGGTTTATCGTGTTAGTTGATATTATCGTCGTCTTGTTAACCGTGAAAGCTAAGCTGTGAGTGATTCTCAAGGCCTCTCGTGGAATAAAGGATCCAAAAAGTGAAATATTGTGTATGGCATGATATGGCGTCGCCGTTCGCCCCAACAACTCACTTTAGCTTGGATTGCCGCTAAAATATTTTCCAAACAGAAAACAAAATGTTAATAATCTCCAAAGTGTAGTACATTCAGTTGTAAAGCTTACACTTAGTTCAAAATAGACTTAGCAGGAAAAGGTAGAGTTCGTAAAGTTTTATAAGTAATTTAAAGTTATAACAGTATTGGAGTTTTATTATTTCATGCAGTACCAAGTTAGACTTGCGACTGATTTCTTTGCACATGTTTTGTATAATCCTTCTCTGTTCAGCAAAGCGATATTGAAATATTTCATACATATTGTTACTGACTTTTTCAATATTCGTTCAGTGAGTAACAAAAACTTAATTATATTAGATAAAATCTCTTAACCCTATTCGGCCTGGGGGGGGGGGGCACAAAGTGCCCGCGCTAACTTTGAACGTTCATAACTTCTTTAATTTGTATTCAAACGCCATCAAACTTTGTGACTTTTCCTAAAATTTATCTGGCAACAATTTTATATGACAATTTTTTGATCACGTGACTTGATGTTTCCATGGCAACAAGATTTTGTCAATTTGGACGGTTTTTAAGAGGTTTTAAAAAATTCAGAAATCCAAGATGGCGGATCCAAGATGGCGGCCGTATAACTAATTACCTAATAACTACGTCATATGACGTCATCGTTCCATTGTGCGGACCGCAATGGAGACAATTTCGGACGTACTATGTACCCTCTAGGTTTCATTGTCGTAGCCTTAATGTTCTTGAAGTTACAAAGGGGGGGCACAATGTGCCCCCCCCCCAGGCTCAGGAACTCAAAAAAAGCCCAGGCCGAATTGTAAACTGCTGGCCGACGTTTGTGGTTTGCGGTTTAAGGGGAAACCCTCAATCTTAAGGTCCCTAATATGTCATACCTCTGTAAGGAGCTTTTGCTCGACTTCAGAACGAACTTTACAGTCTTTGTTTGTGATGGTTAATGTAAATTCCAAGACTGCTCTGACTCCTGAAGTAGTAGTGTTGTAACAAAAAGCCTTAAAACTACTACTAAAGAGCTACAACTCAAAGGAAATTTGTTCGATTTTCCTCAAATTTGGACAGAAGCTAGGCTAACCTATAATCAACAAAAACGTGTCGGCGAATTTCTTATTTCCGAAAACTTTTTCGTCAAGAGCCATTTCCGTGCGATCATTCCAATTTTTTTCTCCCTTTTTAGAAAATATTCTGTAACTTTTCACTGCAATTGAATATGGGAAATCGCCGACATGTTTTTTTAGCGCTTCGTGTCCGGAAACCCGAGAACAAATCAAATTAGCAAAATACAATAATCGCTTTGAGTTGTAGCGTTTTAAAGCTGATTCGGACGTTCGAATTTAGACGTCGTAAAAAATTCGACAATTCACTTTATTACCAAATGGTTTCCATATTTAGATAGCCAGCTCTATAAGCTTTAATTTGATATGTGGGTTTAGGTATGTTAAGTGTAATCTTAAGACACTAGAGCTGTTACACTGGAGACACCCCCGAAGGTACACTGTAACCTTAAATTGGAATGAGAGCTTTGATTGCCTTGAATTGCTAATACCAGAATGCATGGATTTGTATTCCAGGATAGTACTTACACTTACCGAAGTGACATCTTAGTTGATGCCACCACCATGATCTTATTGCCGTTCATATCACGTGTGCAGTGTACACGTGATATGAACACAGTGTATCAGAAGCAAGTTTTGCGTATTATTCCATTCCGTGAAGAGTAGTGTTTTGAATTCTTTTTTTTTCTTTTTGTCTAAGGAATTCTAAGGAATGCAAGTATAAAATAACTTAAACTATAATGAAATGGATGCAATTAAGGAAGTAGAAGCTACAAGCATTGAGGTTTGGACTAATTGTTCTACATATATATCTTTTTCTTTTTAGACCCAGTTTGTAGTGGCCCTTCCTTTATCAAAGATGAAAATTGCAAAGGTAAGTGTTAATGGTGCAATTCCAGGGATATTGCCAGGATGTCCACAAAAGGAGTTTAATAAACAGTTATAGTGAAAAAGCGCAAAGAAATATAGCCCGATCCTTGATACTAACATAACGCGATATAACGCTAGCTTAAAATTGTTCTATTATTTAAGACATTGATAAAAAAAAAAAATCACACAAATTCGCAGTTTCAAGAAAAGAAATCATCTAGAGACGAGATAATCATATTTCATATAAGTTACCAGCTAATAAAGTGGTTACGCTTATATGAAGTTATACTCTTTGCGACCAGAATTTGGTGGAGTTGTCCGTATTACAGAGGTTCAGAATGATAGTGAAGAACATAGTGAAGTGTCCGTAAAAGAGAGGTTCGACTGTACGAGATCGTTCAGCTTCAGCGCGTAAAACAAAAATCACATACATTCTTGAGGACGCCTCCAATCTAGACCATTATCCAGGAGAGTCGATTATTAAAAGACATTTTCATAAAATTGTGCTCCTTCATATTCTCCGAGTTGAAAGGTTTAAAAACTTTGGACCCTTTTACTCACCTTCACCAAGAACACTGCCACACAACTTATTCACCTCCATTTAGGCGAATAATTGTTAACTATCCCAAGCTTGACTAGACAATCATAATGCTTATTCATTTGTTATTTTATTCATTTTATTCAGATGAAAAGACATGTATCTGATCCTTTATACGTCCTCAGTTGCATAAAACTTATTAATCATAATGTAAGTCGAGATTTGATGCATACAATCCCTCCTTGGCAGTGGATGTTCTTGGTCTGCTCGTTAGACCTTCCGCCATAGAGCTCTGCAAAAGCGACAGAGAAGCCAGGGCTTGCTTTGAAAAAGCCTCTAATTCTCTTATCTTACCTTTTTCATCTTATCTTTTTTATGCGACCTTATATGTAAAGAACTATAACTAATATAATAAAGTAAAAAATTCAATAATTTGACCCTTTTACATGTTTTAGTTGAAATATGGAAAGTTGTCGTCCTTGTTGTTGCCGTAGTGGTCACCATGGCTCTTGAACTTGGAATCATTGCCTGCTGGCTGCACAGGAGAAGGAAATTTCGAAAAGAACCCAGGAGTGAGTACACTTGTTTGTGTAATTAATTACGACTACTCAAATGAAAGAAGTTAATTTGCTTTTATCACAATAAACAAGCAACATATAGAGTTTTAAGGAAATGTGTAGTCAGTCTGCTTATCTCGAATTTCCATGAAATTCACCACTACGGTATTTATGACAGCCTGTTGACATTATGTTCTTGTACTTTTCCCGATGCAATAATTATAATGGATAAAAAGAAATCAAAGGAAACGTAAACGTAAACGCCATGTGTGCGTCCCATATTACACAACAATTTTATTTCACACCATCCAATTACAACTACAGTAAATACGTAAATAAAATTTCGGTTAATTAATTGAAAAGTAAGAAATACAGATAATTGCCCACCGCTAACAGCAAAAAAAGCTAATCGAGGCGGGAGAAAGATTAATACAAACTGTAGTCAATAAAAGAAAAGAAAAGATTACCTAAACTAGAGGAGAAGAAAAAATAATAAACAAACAAACACAAAAAGCAACAACAACAATGCAATAAGTGCAAAACCTAAATACTAATTGCATCAAATAATTACGCTTTCCGAGGACTGTGATAATTTGCTGAAGCAATTGATCAGATGAGAAATTTCAATAGAGTCATTCTCAAGCTCTAAAGTGTCAAAAAGTATTTGTTTAATCTTATTTCGAAACTTGGGTTTACTAAGACATTAACAGAACGAGGGATAGAGTTCCAAATTGATACACCAATCCTTGCAAAATATATTTTTTTTCATTTGGTCAGTTCTAGAAGCTTTCACGTACAAACATTCATTTGACGCTGATCTGGTATTATAATAGGCCATGTCCGAGTTGCCTTTAGCCTCTCTATACAGTCCTTTGATTAAACGTTGTCACTGATCGGTCTCATCTCTACGCGACCAGACCGAAAGGGAGTATGGGTGAATTAAAATGCATGATTAATTATTCTCTATCGCGTTTACAATGGAGAACAAAACTCGCGTTTGTCTTCGCGTGCTACGCAAATACAAGAGTCGCTTCGATAATATTCCGTTAAGGATGTTCCGGTATTTTGATAATGTGCAGCTATTAAATGTGAATTGATTTCTCTCCATAATCCTTTTCGGTCTGGTCGCGTAGGGATGAGACCGATTTCAATGACAACGTTTAATCAAAAGACTGTATAAAGCGAGGCCATGTGCGAAACCTTTCATGTGAAAATGAGTTTATATTCACATGCAAATAAAACTTATTTGCATGTGAAAGAAAACTCATTTTCAAATGAAAGGTTTCGTACCTAGCCTCGCTTTGATAGAGAGGCTAAAGGCAACTCGGAAATGGCCTATTGTGGACCATACTGGTTTTGGTTAATTGGTTTAAGAGCTGCGTTTTAAACATAAAAAAACTATATATATATTATTACTTACTGTCTTGTTATTTTACTCCCTTTTCTATTAGGTCAATGTGCTTTAGGAACAAGGCGAAAAAACGAAACTGCGATGTAGTTTTAACAGTGTCGGATTTTCAAATGATTTTTTTATTGGCTGTTAAAAAATTAAAGCGCAGTCATGAGACTACACCAAGCAAATTCCAATTAATGCAAGTAGATCAAACATCCAACTTTTAGTTCAATTCGCAAATGGGTTCGGATTTTGCATCTGATTAAAACATATTCAGAACTTGGAGGAGGACCCTGTATACTAAATACGAAAGCCAACATAGAATCAATCGCGTACTTTTTCAAACTCACAACCAGAAACATACAAGGGAACGTTTGTAAAACTGACTGAGTATTGCCTGGACATTTTTCAATAAAGAAAAAGTAAACACATAATTTTAACAGTCAATCAAAAATTACTGGAGAAACAGTGAAAGGTAGTTATTTGCGCAACCGAGTGAGGGCAAGCATTTTAGTGTAATTTTTCTGTAATGTAGTTACAGGAGTCTATAATTGTCTTGATTATTTATTTAGAAGTAGCAAGTGAACTCTTAGATTTTTCATTTAATATTAACCTCGGACGTACACGCAAACGTATTCCCCAACCGTGGTACAAGGGAGGGGGGTGGGGGGTGGGATTGCAACCCCCATTGGGTTTTTGCGATGTTGCAATATTTCGGAAATATTTTACATCTAATCGATAGCCCGCGATCGATGTGCTCTACAAGATAAGGTAAATAATATATATAGATAGCCCAAGCCTAACAGCGTCGCACTTTGAACAAGCTTAACTAAGGTTAAACTTAACTAAGGTGAAAGGTTGGAAGCACAAGAATTAAGATTGACGAACGGGCTATTTTCAATTTTAGCAATTCTCAAAAACAGTATTACGCGACCGCCTGCACAGTACATTTTTATAGACCGTACAAAAGTTCACAAAAACAACTTTTCTCTGTCTAGAATAAATAGTACCACTAGTTTCCGAATAAAATACAGTTTATGTTTGTCAAAAATTGCCCGAGAAACTGATTTGAAAATCAAAAATTGCAAAAATACACAAACATATTTGCATAAGGCGATGCGAGTGAAGATAGAACTGTACTATAAAATCAAGTCTTGTTTTGTTTACATAAAATCGCTTTTCAATCTATCTAATGAATGAACAAACACATAAAAATGGACAACACAATCTTATTTCGAAAAAATTTATTCAAATCTCCATTAGTTTACGTTTAAAAGCAAAACGCGTACCATTTAAGCTTAATTATAGCTCATCGAGTTCAAGCTTTCTTCGATGAAATTCAAGAGATCGATACAACTAAATTTAGGCACGTTTTAAAATCAATTCGCCAAAACTAACAATAACACTAATAACAAGTCACTCACAGATTGATATCAACATAAATTCTCATCGAAAACTGTAATCTGTTTTACCTTAAAGTTCCTCGCTTGCTTGGAAATTCAAATCTCCGCTTCTGGTTCTGAAATCATCTCCCGCATTGACAAAAACGTAATACATGAAGTTCCTCGAAGCAAGATTTTATCCCTGAAAGCTCGTCTTTTTTCCACTAAAGCGGCTTCTGAGTATACCTTAATTAGTATCCCTGTCTTGAGTAGCAAACCGCGAAAAAATGCAGGAAAATAACGAGTTTAATTCTCCGCTAGGCACAAGAAAACAACTAAGTTTACCGAGCTCACGGCTGTGTGGCCGCGCGAAAAACAAAATTGCTAAGATCCCGGATGTTGTCCAACACGGGCGGGCACACACGCGCCCGCGAAACATTCCGCTAGCCATGACCATGAAAAATCACGGCTTAGGTTCTATGAGTATGGAGCTGCGCAGCCAGGCCTTCGGCCTGGCAAGTGCTCCGCTATTATGGGTTGAGGCGCTGCTGGGGTCCGTGACGTCATCTAAAATGGCCGCCAAGGTGGCCGCCATCTTGAATTTTACTAAAAATACAAATTTATTAGAAAAATGCGGAAATTGCAAATATTGTCTGCTTGAGTTGAAAAATAACATACAATCAAACATTTTGATGCTTTTGGTAGCATTTTATATGTTTTTCGCTGAAAAAAGGTGAAAAACACGCTTTTTACTTCAAAAATGGGTTGACCACATGTTACTTATGACGTCATATCTCGTTACCATAGCAACCGGTTGTCGCCAAACTTTACCAAAATCTGTCTCAAGGATAAATGAACAGCTACTGAAAACGACATGTGCTAATCTGAAATGGTCTTGGAAATATCGGAGAAAAACCTTAAGGGGGAGTGGCAACCCCCCCTTGTACGTCCGAGGGTTAAATAGTCAAGAAACCAAAATAATGTATATTAGCATATGTATATGTATAAGCTTATAACGAAGTATTTTCTAGCTGGTTTTTTAGCTTTGTTTATCTAGAGAAACTTTTATTTAGTGCATCTTGGTGACTATTTTTAATTAATCTTTCCAAATTTTTTTTCTATATCTCAGTTAAATTAATAGAGTGATGTCAACAGTAGTATATAAGGAGTCAGTAAAATTACGTTTTCTGAAGGCCCAAAATAAGCCGCCAAACGCCCGAGTTACCACCCCACAGGACTCATTGCATTCGCCCTGTGGGGTGGTAACTCGGGCGTTTGGCGGCTTATTTTGTGTCTTCAGAAAACGTGAATTTGACTGACTCCTTATATACTACTCCGGGGTCGGGGGCTCTCTTATATTTTTAAGCTGTTACAGACCCTAATAAACCGTTATTTGAACACAGCAAGCTAGACATAACCAATTGGAGAAACCCCTCTCCTGGGTACCTAAACGACGATGGGGAGAGGAAGAAAGAGCGTTCTGACACAATCAAGTAAACGAACGGCCTTTAATCACTCAAGACATGGAAGTCTTCTTTGCTATGGATGCAGAAAAGGAAAAAAAGGCGAACTCTGTAAATGCGTTAAAGAAACTCAAGGGCAAACATCTCCTCCATCCATTGTACCGAAATATATTCTTGAAGCCGCACAAAGACTGACTGCACAACAACTTGTCGCCGTTATCACCAATTGAAAAAAACACTTTCCCTTCGTATATCAATGATGACGACAACACAAGTGTTCTTGAACTTTCTCAAATCGAGGAACACTGGTCTGAAACAAAAGAGCGCCGACTGGGTGAGCTATCGACAAAATACTCTTGGGGCATCCGAAATTGCAGCCTTGACCGGAGTTTCGCCATTTGAAACACCACAGAGCTTGCTCTTGAAGAAAATACAGCCAACCGACATGCACAATAATACGGCCTGTACCTGGGGCAATCTGTTCGAACCGATCGCTCGCAAATACTTTGAGCAGAAGCATTGTGTTAAAGTTTTTGCGCATTCTATATCCCTTAATCTAGCAACAGATCACCCATTGTTTCGAAAGGTAACCTGCAGTCCTGATGGTTATTACCTTGACAAAGAAAACAATGTAATTCTTTTGGAGTTTAAGTGCCCTTTCAAGCGAAAATAGCTATGTCTCGAGTGCCTAGTTATTATGCAACCCAGCTACAAACGGGTCTTTGTTTTAGCGGATCTATGGTCAACAAAGGCTTTTTCGTTGATTCTTACTTCAGAATGTGCTCTCTACAACAGATAGAGCCAAGTTTGAATCATAATAATCTTTTAAACGGCGGAAATATTTACCAGACAAAAGGGCACACAGCTCTTGCCTGGGGCATTTGTTATTTATTTTCAAAACAAAAGCTAACACGCAATCAAGCTGAACTTATTGATATTGGCGCTCTTAAACAAACACAAACATTTGAGCAAATAATGGCTTCAATAGCCGAGAAAGACCTATGGTGTTCTTACGGTGCGGTTAGAATGTCGTTCAGCAAAGAATATGAAAATGAGGAGTTTTTGCGTTACGTCAGAATGAAAAAGGCTCTCCTTGCTCCAGATGAGGGTCCGAAGCCGGTTGCTTTGTTTGCATGGAAATTGGGGCATTTAACAGAACTTCAAATTGTCAAGCACGAGGGGTTCTTGAACAGTATTCAACCGAAGGTCGAGCGCTTTCACGAGAACTTGGCAAGGCTTCGCAGAAAAATACATGAAAATTTATCAAACCAAAAACAACTCATACCTGGTAAAACTTTTGAAGACAACATCGGCGATGACAGTGCCATGTTGGAAGCCTTTCTTATTGAGAAAGCGGAAGCGCTTACTCCAGATCTTTGAAAGCATTGCTCCATAAATGTTCGTTTTTAATTATCATATTGTTTGACATCTGTTGTCTCAGGCAATTTACAATCGCTCGTTGCGGAGCTTCAAGCGGCGTTGTAATGTCCATGATTTTGTAGATCACAAACGTATAAGAGATTCTCGGAAGCCGAGCTTGTATAAATTTGAAAATACGTTTCGCCTCATTGATTTGGTCTATAGTCAATTCCACAGGCAGAAATTCTAGCTTCTTGCTATTCCGTTTCAAAGCGTACCCAAACGCATAACATCGCGCCGACTGCCTTTGCCTTGGCTTGTAAAAAATGTTTTGATCCGTATATGCCGGAGCATAATCCTCTAGCACTTCCACACGACCGCATTTTTTGCAATAAAGTTCACAAGAATCGATTGATCGCAAAAATGAGCCACCGCAAGAATAACAAGACAGAAATCTTCGGTCCCAACGTTCACGCTGCAAGCCGTTATAATGTTCTTGTAGATATTGTTTCCCCATCTCTGCCAACCCCATATCTTCGTAGTTATGACAAAGTTTTTCCGGCAGACACAAGCGGTGTATTTCTTTTCTGTAATCGCTGCCGTATAGCGAGCGAAGGGTGGCAAATTTGTGTTCTTTGTCAAGTTCATTGAGCCGTGCGGTGAAGTCAGTCATGCTTAAACAATAGAATTGTTTTTTCAATTGGGTGATCTCGTGACTTCCGGTATCATTATGTTAAGGCCGTATTTAGAAAATACAACTTTTCGGCCATATTTGCGCATGCGTAGTTCTTTATGAGTTACCACATGTGAATGCACGGCAATTGGCTCGAATATAAAAGACCTTTTCGCACCATATATTATATTAAGTCTGTAATTCGGTAAAGCTCAGAGAGGTGTGGCTGGCCCCCACTGAATCCCGCTTACGGCTAATGCGATGTCAGACCAGGGGTAGTGGGGTTGCTGAGTCAGTTAGTGACCCCCTGGTGAACCAGCCCCGGACCAACTGATACAGGGGGGTGCTCGAACAGAGATCTCCTAGGAGAACTCGACCTCGCTCCCAGAGGCTAAATGGGAAATGACAACTCCTTTGTCAGGAGTTAAGTCCTAGCCTAGGCTAGGCAAACAGAAACAGCCACCAGAGCACCCCCTGACTAGGGTTTTGTCCCTTTTCGTTATGTGTCACGCAATTTCACGCGTGACAGTCACGCACAATGTCACGTCATGTGTCACGCTTTGTCACACAATTGCGTTCTTTTGTTAGATCAAGCGAGAAACCCGAGTTTAGTCTTTCAAATCCGACTTGGACACGGCAGCAAGACGATTGAGTTTTTTTTTGAAATTCTTCTTTGACTTCTTTGCGAAGCTCACCTCTGAGTTTTTCAAGATCTGGAGTTTGAGTTTGCTTGTTTACTTTGTTGGCGGCCTTTGCTTCACCAGAGCGTATCGCATTTTTCATTTCGTTATACCTTTCTACCTCACGCATAATTATTGCGAACTCTGAATCGCTGATACTCTTGTCAGTTAGAGCCTTTGAAACCAGCTCAAAGACAGAGTTTCGTTTAGCAAGGGCGAGTGTGTATATTTTTTCATGTTTAGTTATTTTTCTCTCGAGCCGCCTGCTAAGCATAGTGAGGCTGGCCGCTGAAAAACCTGTCATAGCTGCCACGCCGGCAATAACAGGGCTGGCTATGAGCCCGGCTCCGGTCAGGGCTGTGACGATTGTGGCTGAAGACAAGCCTGTGGAAATGAAACCAAAACTTACTGCGGTTCCGTGAACAATGGTGTGTGCTCGCTTGTATTTCTTAGCAACTTGCCTGTAATGATTAGCCTCCGACTCAAGCTCCTTTTGCAAGTCAGAAATTTTCTTGAGTCTGAAGTCTTCACCGTTGGATAAGTCTGGGTAAAGCGATTGAGTTTCGCTGTATTCAGGAGCCGATGGTAACACATTAGCCGAGCTCATTGTTTGTATATAATATATTTTAATTTATCTCAATTTCAAATTCTAATGAAAGTCCATGGAAGTCAAAGAGGTTATTTTCTACGTCTTTGACAGATAGTGTTATGCTGTTTACATGATCTCCAGAGGCGATGTCACGTAAGACATGCTGTTGTGTGGGTTGATAGTTAATTTTCTCGTATGGTTTACCTTTGATATCTAATCTGGCCAAAACACTTAAAGGTTTTCCGTTGAAAAGATTTTGTTGTTTGTCAATAATGTCACAGTGAACAAAGTAAGTGTCTTGTGAATAAAATTTTCTAACCAGAATGCTTGAGTTAGCTTGGGAGACAATGCCGAATAGCGATTTTAGATTATTGGACAGAGTAAATGTATATTTATTTTTTGGGTTTAAGATCCTCATAACACCAAGAGATGTACGTGTGTCTACAAGAACTTCTGTATTCTCTTTTGCGAAATTTTCGGTTATGGTTGTTGCCATGCTCTCTGGAGTATAATAACCAGATGTAATGCTGACAAAAGTTGGGTACGCTGAGTCAGTTAGTTTAACAGATATTTGTCCATTTTCTTTCAAATTATACCACGAATTGTAGAGCGAGCAGGCTAGAAGCCGTATGTAACTCGGTTTCTGAAGCGGGTGATCGAAGTAGATGGTGTGAGGGTTCGAAGGTGCGACGATTGTTAACACAACCATTGTGTATATATAAATAATTCATAAATTATATTTATATAATCATGTTTGGCAGACGCCCTGGCGGATTTAATCCTGGTTCAAATCTCGGTCTAGACATTGGCGGCCACGATTACGGACCCCCGCCCCCGTTTTATAGCCCCCCTAATATTTATCAACATCCTAGAACAACACAACCCACAGTAAACCCGCAACTTGCTTGGATGAAAACGCCAGAGGCTGCAAAACTCTCTACAGCTGCCAAGGCTAAGGCTATCTCAGACTTCAAAAGGCGTTTCCCGCACGCTGATATGTCAAGATTTACAACAGAAGTTTCTTTCGACGAAAAGCACAAAGCCTCAGCAGTAGTGCTTTTCCCAGAGGGGCAAGGCTCCTGGGCTATGCCCTCAGACATACCACACAAGAATTGGACACAAGCCCTGAAAGACGCCCTTGGCTTAGAGTATATTGGCGGTTTCCCTTATCAGTTGATGTTAAACCGAAACACACAAAAGCCAATCCCTGCTGTTGAATTCTCCACCTCAATCGGTAAAGACATGATGATTGGCTCTGTCTTGAACGATGAAGCGCAAAAGATCTATGTCACGCCAACTGATTATTTCACAACGAAATACAGAAACATTTTCAGAGACACACAGATTACGTTCACAACCGCGAAATATGGGAGAAAGTGGCTCGGCGGTCCGCATATGAGTTTCTGGCCACAACAACTGAACTTTGCTCTGTGATGTGCAACAACCGGCTGCGGGATCTCGCGTGACCTTCTGTTTGATAAGAACTCTACTCTCTCCCTAACCCCAGAGCTACGGTCATTTTACAGGTTTCACGTCTATTTCACAACAAGACGAATACTCTACAAGCTGGGTGGGGAACAGAGTGTGAGTGCTTTGCCAGACGACCCTTCATTCAACCAGAAAGACAACAAGTTCAACATCGACGCATACAAGAGGATTTGCCAAGAGTTCGGTGTAGACCCCAATTCTGACTTCCGTTTCACATACGGCAAAAACCACGGGCTTGGCAATGTGTACATTTGGGTCGCATATGGTGGGCCCAGTTCTACTGATTACAACTATCCTGATCCCGATCTAGCCCTGTTTGATGACGAGCGCGTGACAAACAGAAAAGACCCAAACTATCGAGCAAACGGCATATACTTTGTTCGTAACGACCAGGGCGCTGTTAGTCAGTTCGAGCACTTTGTGCCGAATTATGCACAAGGGCTAACACAGCCAGGGCTCGCTCGCATGAATCAGTCAATCGAGGCCTTTGTGTACTGCATTCTGGGTGCACAAGCAAACACTCGCAGCAGCATTCTTGGGAGTGGAGGCCGAGCATTCGAAACGCAGAGAGTATTCCTCACGCTCTTAGCGGACGCCATAAGACTGAACGATATATCTAAGAGCGTACAGCATTATCAGCAGGCCATCCAAGCAACGAAAGTGTGGCTAAACTTTGTAGTTGCCCCTGGGTGCTGGCTGATGCCGTCACGCATGGTTATCAACACAGAGAGCGTGGTGGGGTACAATAACAATCTTATGCAGGCAACGCAAGGGATGAAGCTTGGTGTTAACAATGATGTCAATCTTGCCACAAAAAAAGCCTCCCTTCGCCCCATGGACGGTGGTCCGACAAAGATTAATCCACCAAACAGCCACCCATCGAACCCTATTCACAAACAGGCGACACAGGCACAGGGCATAGCGCCAAAACCAAAGGTCACACCTACACCACAACCAGCCCCCACACCAACACCAGGCCCCACACCAGAACCAACGCAAGAGACTAAGATCGATCCGCATCATGTAAACAAGGCTCTCAATGGTGTGGGTGCGCTTGCTTTAGCAGGCTTGTTTGTCTGGATGAGATAATTATCTCCTGCGCTTGGTGATCCTTTCAATCACAAAGCCTACAACGGCAAGGATCAGCAGCCAGGCGTGCTCGCCAAGGAAGGAGATAACCTGGCCGGCTGTTTTGAAGATAAAGTTCACGATCGAGCCGATCAAGCCTGGCAGGATGGAGGCAACCTTATTTCCTATTTCTTTAAGCCCATTGCCAATAGCCTTGGTGCCGGCCTTTAAGCCATTCATTGCAGCAATCGTCACAGCGCCTATGACTAGACCTGCAGCCAGAACAACCGCCTGAAGGGTCCAGCCATATTTCTTGAAGATATTTTTGACCCGCTCTCGAAGAGGTAAGGCTTCTTCTCTTTCCTGAACTTGTGTTCTTAGTCTTCCCAGCTCTTCTTCTCGCTCAGCAACCCGGGCTTCCGCGGCTTCTCTGTCAGAGGGAGAAGTGTTCTCATCCTCTATCACACGCCTGTCTTCCTCGTTTTGTCGTACAAGATCGGCCTCTTGTTCGTTTAACTCATCCAGCGGCTTGGTGGAGTTCAGTCTTGCTTCGACAGCATTTCTTTCTATTGTTTTCGCAGAAAGTTGTGTTCTGAGTTTGTCAACCTTTGCCTGCTCTTGGTCTCGTTGTTTTTGTATTTTTTGAATAGCGCCCAATTCTTTTTTCTAGTTTTCAAGATCGCCTTGAAGATTTTTCTTTAGTTGTTTTAACCGATCTAGCTCGGTTTGACTCTCAACGTTTGAACCATGTTCCTGCTCCAGAGCTTCAATCCTCGCTTAAGTTTCTTCGATTCTTCCCCTGAGATTTTGAACCTCACTTGCTGCTTGTTGCCGTGCTACAGCAAACCTTTCCGCCTCCTTCAGTTGTTTTTCTGCCTCCTTCAATCTTTGTCTTTCTTCTCTTATTGATGCATTGTCTACAGAGACAATCTCTTCAGCGCTTGGGCCAAGAGTTGTTTTGAACCTATCTGTAAAGGATTTAAGAAGGCCAGACTCATCTTGTTTGAAAATAGGGGTCTCGCCACCCTTCGGCCCAAAGGAAACGATTTTGCCTTCGTTTCCGCTTTTTTTGCCGAAACCAATAGGCCCTAATCTACGAAAATCCACTCTCGGAAATCGCCCTTTAATGAATTCCCTAACCCTATTAAGCACTCCTTCTCTGTCGTCAGGATGTGTGAAGTCAGAAAGCAGAGGGATGGCTTCAGAATCAAAGCCACTCTGTTCGTGAGGCATTGTATGCATTTCGTACTCTTCACCACCACCATATGGGGTGGATGTAGCCCCCGGTTGAAAGGGGGTTGTTGTGTCAACTTCTTCTTCGTCGTCGTCATCATCGTGGTCAATCCCCCAGTCTTCCCAAGGATTCTCGTTCTCGCCAGGCATATCATATCCGCCTTCTGCCATGATGATATATATAAATATAAATTTATATATATATATACTCTGGCTATGGCCGTGCAACCCAACCTCCTCCCAACGAATGCCGAGACGATTCTTGGTGCTATGAAAGCAGAGCGCACCGTAAAGTGCATCACCTTTGAACGCGCTTCAGCCAATCCCGGCGAGACCCTGTACGTTACGGTGCCCAAGCTCAACGAAGATGAGGTTATCGTGTCGGGCTCGCTTGCCTTGCTCTTTAACATCGACCTTGCCGGCGGCCACGCAAACAACTATCTTGTACAAAATGTCTCCAGAGCACTAGTTGACAGACTCGTTGTCAAGTTTGCCGCCACCACTGTCCAGGACACCGTTGGGTACGATATTTACAAAATCTTTGAGGACCTTTTCCTTTCTGTTGACAAGAGAGACAACATGCTCCCCGAGGGCATCCAGAGTGTAGACTTGAGCAAGATTCGCTCTAGTGCCGGCGACAAGAAGACCTCTGGCGTGGATGCGGAAAACAAGCTGGAGACCATTTACAAAAACAAATACCGCATCAACCTTGACCACCAGATTATAACAGACCACGGCGTCATGTACCCACAGGCACTCTACAACGATTTGACATTCGAGATAACGCTCGCCCAGGCTTCTCAAGTTGTCAGGGGTTCGGATACAAGCAAGCTTGTCTACAAGTTGACAAATATCCAGCTTGAGTACGAGACAATCCGAAGTAAGCAGCTGGCTGACGAGGCAGCAAGTGTATACTCTAGCGGAAAAGAGTTTGCCTACGACCATATCATGCGAGAGGAAGTGGTTCCCTTCTCGAAGGGTTCAGACGCTCGGTTGAATCTCAGGGTGAACCCACAACGCAGGTCACTGAAAGCCATCCTTCTGCTATTCATCGAACCCTACACGGCAGGAGCCAGGGACTCAGAAAAATACTTCAACCCAGACATAACCAAAGTTAATGTCACCATAAACGGCTCCCCCAACAGGATTTACAACGAAGGCATCAACGGGACCGACATGTGGAGGGAAGTCAGTCGCCTCTTCAAAAAGAGGGGTGATGGCAGGCCCAACATGAATCTAACCAAATATCTCACGGGCAACAAGTTCGGCCTCCTTATCGACCTTAGATCAATGGCTGATACAACCCTACATGGCAACGGTCAACGCCTTGTAAACACAAAGGACGGCGTACATCTTGAGATCGAAAGGACAACATCCGGCTCGGGAAACGTGCACTGCCACATCTACACCATCAGCGACTCACAGATGAACATCATGGATAGACAGCTGCAGGCGGTTCAGTACTAAACACACAAAAATATAGATGGACCCACGAAAGCTGCCATTCAATGCACTAATTATCGGGCCGACTAACTCTGGCAAAACACAATATCTTTTAAATCAGCTGCGTGGCCCCTTCAGGGGCAAGTTTGACTATATTGTTCTCTTCTGCCCAACATTTGTCCACAACAAGACATACGACGGTTTCGTGGACAAGGAGCCACGCATTTTCGTGATAGACTGTCAGCAGCATGAGATTGAAACATGGTTAACTTTAGCCAGTTATTTCTTCGACGGGACAAACACGCTCTTTGTGCTCGATGACTGTGCTGCTTCGAAGGATGTGAAAGGTCGCACGAGTCAACTTGTGAAACTAGGGTTCAGTGCTCGCCACAGCGGCTTGTCAGTGTGGGTGCTAACCCAACAGTTAACCAGCATTGCGAAACCCTTTAGGGAAAACGTTGCATCGATTGTGCTTTTTTACACCCCATCAAGCAAAACAACGAAGGCCATCTTTGATGACTATGCCGGTGAGCTTGAATATCAAGAGTACAAAGAGTTGATTGCAAAATTAAAGAGGCACAAGTTTTCTCACCTAGTCTTCTCTCTGCGGCACCCATATGGGATAGAATTGAAAATGTGAAAACATATATATACGCTGAACCATGAACACCTCAACCAGTATCCACAAGCTCACGGTCTTTTCACAACTTCTGGGTGAATTGCAGAGTCATGCGGAGGAGATGCGAATACAGATAATCAAAACCGCTGACGCAGACGATCTGCGTATCATGCTTCTTAGCCGCTATCCTTTGAAACTCACTGTGTGCCCAGCCACCATGACGGGGCTTATACGTGAGGTTGAAAGTCTTTTGCCTGACATCAAGAGAATAATTGAAAAATAAATACATAATATATACGCAATGGCAACAAACCTCCCAGAAGACATGGCCATTGAGAATGTCATGCAGCTGCTAGAGGCAACCCCTGATAGCTCCTTGCCATCAGCGATTCCTGAAGTCTTAACAGGTAATGACACTCCAGCTCAACGCGAGAAACTGGCAGTCCTTGTTTCAACCGGCAAATCAAAAGAGGCCATCGGTGCCCAGCTCACACACGAGCAGGTGAAGCGCCTAACGGATAAAGAGGTTGAAAAGTACTACAAAAGGTAAGAAGCCTATGTCGGCAACAAGACGACCGAGTCTCTGATTGACAGCGTTATAATGTTCGCAACCAAAGGCGCCGGCATGGTTGTTAAGATTGACGATGTGGAGGCCCTGCAGAAAGAACTCAAAAATGACTACATGATTAACCATGAACTGTCAACTATTCTAGGAAACATTGCACTGCGTTGTGGGCGATTCTTGGCCTTGGCCAATGCTGTTTTGATCACTACAAAACACATCGACTTCAAAAAGGAGCCAGAAGAGTTGCCCCCTGAACCTTCTCCACCTGTAGACACAAGCAGAGATGGGGAAGGTTACCCACTCGAGGGTTTTGATGAAGTTGACACATGTTTTGATGAAATTTTTGACACATAATCTGGCAGGAACCTGGCAGGAACCTGGCAGGAACCTGGCAGAAACCTGACAGGAACCACGAAGGTTTGAAATAAAAAATATACATATATACACATGATGGCTCAACCACTCGAGACGGTGCCTGAAGAAACAGTCGCGCCAGCAGCACCCACAAACAACACGCACGTTACCTCTGATACCCCAAAGACTGCTCCAGCCAAAAACCCTGGTCGTGTTGCTTCTGGCAAAAGGCTTGCTGAGCGCAACCGCCTGGCAAGAGAGGCAAAAAAACAAGCACAAGCTGCTAAAGCAACAAACGAGCCCGCCCTAAACTCGACACCCCAAAACTCGACAAATGAAGAAGCTAGCAGCAACACAGTATTTCTCATTCTTGGTGTTGTCGGGGTAATTATATCCGCTTGGGGCCTATATTACCAACGCGAGGCAATTATGAATTCACTTAGGCGCAAAGCCCCGACCCCAGCCCCTGCGCCGGCAGTGGTGAATGAAGTTCAAACTCCCCCACCACCGAGACGGAGAATTCGCGAGATGGAGTAAAAAAACATATATACACAATGGCAAATCTCTTTCAAGGCTTCGTAAACGGGGCTGCAATCGGAGGTATTCTTCTTGTTACGCTTAAATTCAACATTGCCGCCCTAAAAACAGTTTGGCAATTAGCAACACAACAGATCAACGAGACAACGCATAATGAAGAGTTGACTGAAATTTAAAATCTTATATATACACCATGTCTGACAACAAGCTCGTGAAAGCTGTTCTTGATGCGGCCACAATAACAGGCCTTGTCGCAAGTATTGGCTGGGTTGGCAAAAAGGTCGTCAAGGAAAATCTCACGGCCGACCCCAGTTCGTATCTCATGAACTATGTGAAGTTCACTGCCGTCATGGCTGGGAGCATAGCTCTCAAGAAATACCTCGAGGACCAGAAGATCCTCCCTGCCTCAATGTAAATCATATATATAGCAATGGCCTCAATCGCTATTATGGTTGGTGGAGCAATTTTGAATGCCGCTGCTTTCACTGGAGGCAACTATCTCGCAAAATATCTTTCCGGCGACAGTGGGAAAGCCGCTCTGGATGAGAAGATCAGACACGACAAGGCGTTAGAGGCCTATCAAGCGGCCTACGCTAAATATCAGAAAGACCGCACAAAGCTCCTCGACTGGATTGCCAGCAATGATCGGATCAAAGATCAAGCGAAACGCAACTTTCAAGACACTGACCAAGCTCTGGTGCTCTACAACCAAACACATCGGGAGCAGCAAATAACACTCCCCAAAGAGCCCGAGTTCTCTGACTTCTATAAACCAGGCCCACAGCAGAAACAAGGCGAACTCTTGTTTATCGGCACTGGTGCCCTTGCTCTTGGCTATGCAGCGTTTCGCTTTCTGTAAAACACATATGTATATGGAGGCTAAACTCTCAAAGATCTATTACGGCCCCAAAGGCTACTGGAAGGGCCTTGCTACTGTCAAAAAGCTAGCTGCAGCAGCCAAGGTCTCTGAAGAGGCGGCAAAGAAATGGCTCGTCAAACAAGCCCTTTGGCAAGTATATCTCCCAGCGCCACGCCATATCCCTCGACCCAAGTTTGATGTTCAAACTCCTAATGCAGTACATCGAGCAGATCTACTTTTTTTACCACACGACAAACTGCCTCATGGGAGGAAAATTTACAAATATGCTTTGACAGTTGTTGATGTGGCTAGCCGTTACAAAGCAGCAGAGCCCTTGACTTCGAAAGAGTCTGATGAAGTTTCGAAGGCGTTGGCTCGGGTATATAGGCGTGGGCCTTTGAAATGGCCACAACTGTTGCAAGTTGATCCGGGGACAGAGTTTATGGGGGCTGTGACTAAAGAGACTGGGGCTCATAAAACAACCATTCGTCGTGGGCGTGTTGATATCCACAGAGACCAAGGGATTGTTGAAAGATTCAACAGAACCCTGGCTGAACGCTTGTTTGGATACCAGTACGCAGTTGAAATGAATCTACCATCTGGCCGTTCGACTGCTTGGGTTAAAAGATTGCCAGATGTTATCTCGGCCTTGAACAATGAAGTAACCCGGCTGACTGGCAAGAAACCCGCTCAAGCGATCAAAGAGAAAGCAACCTCAGCAAAGCCCGCAACCCAATATGCTAGGCCTGTGGGCTTCTCCGAAAAGAAGCTCCCACCTAGGGTGAACTTAAGATATTTGTATCAGCCTGGCGAACTTGAGGGCGGTAGTCGACGGGCAACTGATCCGATCTGGTCTTTGAAAGTCTACAACATCGAGAAGGTTGTCACCAAGCCAGATGCGCCTGTCGTGTATTATCTGTACGACGGACCCAAGCGCGGGTTTGTGCGGGAAGAGTTGATGGTTGTGCCGCCGGGTACTCAGTTGCCACCCGCTGGGTTGTGAAACTCGATTGGCTCTGTGTGAATGCCGTCGCGCAACACCCAGCGCTTGTCGTAGTAGGCGCTGAGACCTAGCTTGCGCTGTTCGTACGTGTACATGGCCCCTTCGTGCATTCGAAAGCCTCTGTTTGTTGCCATGTCCTTGTAGCCTTCAAGGGCCCGCTCGTATCTTTCCCACCGAAGCTCATTTTGCCGCTTGTTGACGCCCTTGGAGGACATCTTGGCTTCGCCGCTTTCCTCGTCTTCTACGTAATAGCACTTGCTGCATAGAGCGATGGCTCGAGTGCCTTCCTTTTCAAGCTTGAACAAGCCAGGTTCTCTGCTGCTCCACTGGTCCCAGGAGAGCCAGGTCTTTTTCTCCCTTTCAAACTGGGTGCAAAGTTCTGGTCGAACTGCTTCTTCGAGAGTGTCGTATGAAAGGGCGAAGTACATGCTGTCCGTGTCCATCTGGATAAGCTCGAAGTCACGCCTGTCGAGATAGTGGTCGAGGAACTCGTAGTAGAACTGCAGCATGCGCAACTTAGCAAGTTGATAGACAACGATGCCGACTTGAAAGGGGCGGTTTATGGTGACCTTGTTTTTGCGCAACTCGATCTTGTATGAGCCCCCGATGTCTTTGAGATCTTCAAACCAGGCTGAGCGCAGGTGTTTGTCGACAGTGTCTTCGTCGTTGGTGTACACAACTCTTGTCTGTCGCTCAACAGCTTCGATGAACTTGCCGTAAACGCTGTTGCCCAAAAGCTTGAACACTTCTGCGAGCAAGGCTTTTTCCTTGTCAGCGTCGCCTTTCCTTCGACCGTTGGCAACCTCCCGGACGAACCAGTCGAAGATCTTGATGGGTGTATAGTCGATCGTGCGGTAAACAGCGGTTATGTGGAGTCCGTGGTTGTAAAGCCACTCCGCCTAGCAGCTTGCCCGGGCAAGTGGGTTCTGTTGCTTTTAGCGAGATAATCCTTCATGTGTTGAGGGACGTCCACTTCGCCTACGCTGCGGTTTACAAAGAGCGGAGGAAACTCTTCGAAGTGCTCCCACAAGTCCTGAGGGACTTCAATGTCGACCTCGGCAAAGCCAAACCACTGCTTCGTAATCAACTTGAACCAGAAGTCTCTTGCGGCCTGTTGGGGGTCTTCATAGTGGAAGACTTTCTCTTTACCACAGGGCATTTCCTGCAACATGGTGCTAGGGTAAAGGGAGTTCGCATCGAAGCCTAGAATACGCTTGACGATGCGAGCTAAGTCGTATTTGTGTGAGCGGATGCGGGTTTCGCCACGCACGTGTTTAGGTGTGAACACCAAGCTAGGACCTCCAACCACAGCATCTTTAAGCATTGCATAGGCTTCAGCGCTTGGGGCAAATAGTTGGGGTCGGTTACGGCCTCTCAGGGTTCCTCTCAGGATGTATTGCATCAAAACCCCAGGCAACGAAACAGCGTCTTTGAAAATGTCAACCCCGAGCTTGGTGTAAAACGCTTTCATTTTCTCGAGGGTTTCGAGAAAGGGAGTAACATCGAGGTTGTTGTAATACTCCAGCCAGTCTCCGAAGGTCTTCATGCCGCGCTCTTTGAAAACCCGCTCGCATTGTTTGTACTCCTCTGGAGAAAGAACAAAGGAGTCTCGGAGTTGTGAGTACCAGCACCAGTATGGCGGAAGCCCCTTGTAGTCAAGTTTGTCAGCACTGTCAAACCATTCGTATGGGAGCCAGGACTTTGTCTGTTTCGCCCCATACGTCTTTACCCATTTGTCGTAGTTGATGCCTGGGGACAGATAGTTGGTGACGTCGAGGAACTTGAAGGAGGGCGTGTTGATGAAAATGATTTGTCTCTGTTTCTCCCCCGCAAAGACGCCGTGTTCTTGTCCGAGATAAGAAACAAAGTGTTTTCTGATAAGGTGCAGATCGTGTCGACCTGAATTGAAGCCGACCACTGGGACCTGTTCACACCATTGCTTGATGAGTTTTTGTTGGTCTTCCGTTAACCCCTCAAGATCCGGCGGCATGCATTTTTGAGCTATATCATCTCGGATCGCGTTGCCACGGCGCTCCAGAGATTAATAAAACAGCCGGATAAGCTTTTGGGGAACTTTAGAGCAAATGTACTCTGGCTCAGGCTCCAACGTGTCTGCAATGGAGACTGAGATAGGCACGTGCTCGCTTTCGTAAGAGAGATCCCTGGTCGGCTGACTTGCCTTGGTCTTGTCATGATAGGCTTCGAAGTCGTAGACGATAGCGTGTGGATACGTTTCGTTTCTTTTAGGGGGGATTCGATCGTGCCACCAGGGTCGGGGCATCTCGTGCTCCCACCTTTCAACCAAGTTGTAGCCAAGTGTCGTGAAGATCTGATTGATTTGTACAGTTCTTACGAAGGCTTGCCGAATCGCCACAAGTGTAGTTGTTTGTGACTTTGTTTATGTCAGTGATCAAGAAGGCATGTGCGTTGTAGATACCGATAGTCATCGTAGGGGTGCCGACTTTGTCGTAGCGCGAAGGTGTGTAACTCAAAACAAAGTTGCCGTCATCTGTAACAGTGTAAGCGGCAATCCCTTGTCTAAAGTGCCTTTCAAGCAAGTGAAACTTTTGTAAAGTAACAACATTGCCATTAGGACAACCTCTACGGTGAAGAGCAAAGAAGCTTTGCGCTAAGGCTCTGGCTCTGCGAGTACACCGATTTATATAGGCACCTTGATGAACAGCCAAACACCGAAAGAGGCAAAGATCGTCGTTGTAGATGTCAAGAGAGATGACTTCTTTTTTGTTACGAAGCCACTCGGGCAACTCGCCAAGACCGATTTGCAACGGTTGTCGATCTAAAATCGCTTTGGCCTCAACAAAGACAGAGCTTTCGAAAACCCATTTCGTATCAGGTCTGTTGATTTTTTCACCTTGAAGACGAAGCTCTTCTTGTTGTTGCAACCATCGTTTCGTTTGCGATAGTTTAGAAAACCAAGGGCTGCTGGTGTTTGTATAGTAAACAATGGATTCACCACTTTCGATGTTTCGCAGCTTGTAGGTCCAGGTAAGTTTGACTTTATGCCTTCTGCGAACAGCTTGTTTGATTCTGTTCATCATTTGGGGTACAAGAGGTCTTGTTAGACCCTGAGTAAAGCGCCAGTTTATGGTTCTCTGTCTTCGTCCCGGTCTGCCTTGTTCACCCTGTTCACCGCGATCATATAGTTCAACAATCCGACTAGGCATCAGAAAGTCACCCATACGCTCTCGATCTAAGGGGTCAAATCCAGCGAGGTCCTCGTTGCGAGGAACCCTCAAATGGGGTTTTCTTTCTTGAGCGTCGAGCCAAGCGATAAGCTCGCGCTGAGAGATATTATCGAAAACGTCACGCTCGTTGTTCATGGGTCTCGCCATATGTATATGGTTTTAGATACACAGGGGACCCCTTTGTTCAATTGGTAATAACACGGCACCAGTTGTTCAAATAACGGTTTATTAGGGTCTGTAACAGCTTAAAAATATAAAGACCCCGGAGTAGTATATAAGGAGTCAGTCAAATTCACGTTTTCTGAAGGCCCAAAATAAGCTGCCAAACGCCCGAGTTACCACCCCACAGCGCGAATGCAATGAGTCCTGTGGGGTGGTATCTCGGGCGTTTGGCGGCTTATTTTGGGCCTTCAGAAAACGTAATTTGACTGACTCCTTATATACTACTTCAACACTTGTTGATATTAATTGAGTTCTTTTTTTAACCCGGCCTAAAGATTTATAAGTTTATATTTCTAACATAACGGGAAATGAAAAATATGTGCACATATCAAAATACATCATACCCTTTCTTAAGGTAAGTCACGGATAAGTAGTTTTTTTAACCCTTGGACGTGCACGCAATCTTATACATCCACCCACCCGCCCGTTTTTTTTTCAGTTTTTGTGATGTGCTCTACACCATAAGGTAAATTTTATTGGCAATGGTGCATGCTTAGGATCTGTTACGCTATCCAAAATGGTGGCCGAGATGATAGCATTTTTACATTGTTTACGAAGCAAGATCAAAAAAACACATTTTTTTCAAAAAAATCACTCTGCCGTACAATACAAATGATGTCACATCTCACCATAGCAACTTATTCTTGCCAATCTTTACCAAAATGTGTGTCAGACGTAAACAAACAGCTACTGAAAACGGCATTTGCTGACATTAAATGCTCTCGACATTATGGGAGAAAAACGTTTAAGGTGGTGACATACTCTCCCCCACCCCTACCCCCCGTACATCCGAGAGTTTTAAAAGAGACAGACCATCAGAAAAGTGATGGAAGGGACATTTTCAGCTTGCTATTTTTTTTCGCCCATTGCTTCTGCTATTATTTTCTTTGTGGGTAAAACCATCTGCTGTGTTCTTTGGGTTTCGCTTCGCTCCTCATTTGATAAACTGTAATATAACCTTTTGTTGAACATTGTAATTAACTTAGACCGTCCCTTATTTTGAGAGGAAAGTGTTCGGCTAAATCCTTTCGATTCATCTTTTCTCTGTGGCTTCGGTCGCACTCTTTATAATTCATATAAACATTTAAACATGACACTAGCGTTTATGGTTAAAGCCAAATTCATATTCCGCTAAAAGCCAGTCGGTTTAAATCCAGTCCGAAATGGATATTATACAGACTTATTACCTTAAGACATGTATTTTTTCTACAATAAATGTGACTTTAATTTTACAATAAAAAATGAACGAGTCTTTGACGAAGTTTGTGTGGTGTAGATTTATGTAGAAATTGCTTGTCTAGTCAAGTGGCTCTGGGTAAGGCTGCTCGCCAGAACCATGAAAAAGCAAA
Organism: Cladopsammia gracilis; assembly: GCA_022457155.1. Taxonomy (NCBI): domain Eukaryota; kingdom Metazoa; phylum Cnidaria; class Anthozoa; order Scleractinia; family Dendrophylliidae; genus Cladopsammia; species Cladopsammia gracilis. Next base: position 33,479 of record JAJGOT010000795.1, on the reverse strand, counting down.
CGCAGAATAACACAACTTAGGGAGTAATATGACTGCAAAAACAGAGAAATGAAAAAAACGCAGACAAGACAGGAAAAAGAGAAAGAAAATATAATATAATATTTTACATTTTTATATAGCGCGAACTTCAATATAATATAATCAGTTGCGCTTTATATTTTTATGAGAATGACGGATAGGGCGTCAGCTCATGAAGGCGCATCCGGCAGTCGCTATCAGTCCATTATTGATCTCATCTCCCCACCCCACCCATGAAGGAAGATATAACACTGAGGGTGGTCACAGCCAGGGTTTTGTTACGTCATCAGTGTTTTTTTTTTAACGTCCCCTACTATTAGTGTGATAAGATCGTGAGACAAGGCCAACGGCCAGTGACGCGATCATCTGAACTGAGGCAGATGTTGAGCACACAGCTAGCATGATCTTACCAGTAATTTTCGCACGGTAGTCCGGCGCTCTACCAACAGAGCTAACCGGTCGGCGGTTAGATGACAGTTATAAAACATAAGCATGTAGAAACTGCTTGTCTAGTCAAGTGACTCTGGGGCAAGGCTGCTCGCCAGAAAATTTTGAATTTGCAGAGACAGAACCAGAAAAAAAGCAAACGCAGAATAACACAACCTGGGAGCAAGAAGACCAACCTGGGACCAGACAAGACAAGAGGCGGGATGTTTAAAAAAAATAGAATGTGAGATGACAATTATAAAACATAAGCATTCAAACTTGTAAAAATGCGATTATAATGCACACTCAAGTATTAGCAATAACCAAGAGAAAATAATCTAAGAGAGCGGTCCCCCATACATGATCCTCTTCCAATGAAAATTAACTTTGATCTATTATTACATGTAGTTTGTTGTCATATGTCATGTAATTTTAGAGTTGGCCGGTTTTTTGTTTTCACAGACTCACGCACAACGCGCGATTCCCCTTTCACTGTACAAGCAAAATACCTCCATATGAGGTATATGATACATGATCTCAGTGCAATACAGAACTTGCGGTTATGGGGGCGAGAATGGAAATAAACTTCACAATATGGGGCGCAAACTAATATTAGATTGCAAATAATTATCATGGTGCACGGGGATCTGCTCTTTTAGATCATTTACCCTTGCAATAACGGACGAAACGTTTTATTCTGTATACTGTTTAAAGTTTTTCTACAAGAAGTGAACTGAAAATAAAAGAGCTCAAGTACAGTTAATTCGCATATCATCAACATGTACTTTAGTGGGCTTAATAAGAAACAAAGTACAAAACAACATAGGTTGATGGTAAGGAAAACAATTGTCTGCTCAGACTGTCATTCTCATCAGGGGCACAATGAACAGACCCGGTAAAGAGCATAATAAGAAGGTTTTCGTCTTCACTTACAACAGAAGCTTGGAGAGAGGCCTTATGCTGGCATGCATATTTTAAATCCAAAAACAGTCCACCCAACCCGAACCCTCCCTCCAATAAAAAGATCACCCCCTTATGCTAAAGTTAGACATTTCATCAAATCAGATGCCACTGAGTTGCAGGACGTGTGGCCTCGGAATGGGGATTGAGGGTCATAGAAAAATATGCAGTTGATTATTTAAGTAGCCGTTTTGCCTGATTGTTTTTGTTATTGTTAAAACGAATTCAGTAGAATTCCGATTTTTGTAATATCCTTTAAGGTTGCATTTTATTACGAACAAAACTGTTTATAGCGGAGCACTTGCCAGGCCGAAGGCCTGGCTGCGCAGCCCCATACTCATAGAACCAGAACCTATGCCCGTCATGTTTTCATGGTCATGGCTAGCGGAATGTTTCGCGGGCGCGCGTGTGCCTGCCCTCCGTCCGCCGTCGCGCAGGACCGGACTACTGTTGCTCCGCCGTCGCACAGGACTAGCTCGCGGGCGCGTATGACGTCGCAAAACATGCGCGTACGACGTCATGTTGAAACCAAAGCGAGGCTTTGTTTTTCGCGTGGTTACACGGCTGAATGTCAAGTCAGCTAGAAAAACTCTTTGATGTTTTGCTGTGAATTTACTAAGCAGAGAAAACCGTTTCAATTAAAGGCGTTATTTCCCTGAATATTTCGCGGTTTGCTACTCAAGACAAGGATACTAATTAACGGATATTCAGAAGCCGCTTTAGTGGAAAAGGACGAGCTTTCCCCCGGGATAAAATCCTGCTTCGAGGAACTTCATGTATCACGTTTTTATCAAATGCGGGAGATGTTTGTTTTCTACGGATTTCAGAACCAGAAGCGGAGATTTGAATTTCCAAGCAAGCGAGGGACTTAAAGGTTAAACAGATTACAGTTTTCGATGATAATTTATGTTGATATCAATATGTGAGTGACTTTTTATTGGTGTTATTGTTAGTTTTGGAGAATTGATTTTAAAACGTGCTTAAATTCAGTTGTATCGATCTCTTGAATTTCATCGAAGAAAGCTTGAACTCGATTAGCTATAATTAAATGGTACGCGTTTTGCTTTTAAACGTAAACTAATGGAGATTTGAATATTTTTTTCGAAAGAAGATTGTGTTGTCCATTTTTATGTGTTTGTTCATTCATTAAATGATTTGAAAAGCGATTTTATGTAAACAAAACAAGACTTTGATTTTATAGTACAGTTCTATCTTCACTCGCATCGCCTTATGCAAATATGTTTGTGTATTTTTGCAATTTTTGATTTTCAAATCAGTTTCTCGGGCAATTTTTGACAAACAAAAACTGTATTTTATTCGGAAACTAGTGGTACTAGTTATTCTAGACAGAGAAAAGTTGTTTTTGTGAACTTTTGTACGGTCTATAAAAATGTACTGTGCAAACGGTCGCGTAATACTGTTTTTGAGAATTGCTAAAATTGAAAATAACCCGTTCGTCAATCTTAATTCTTGTGCTTCCAACCTTTCACCTTAGTTAAGCTTGTTCAAAGTGCGACGCTGTTAGGCTTGGGCTATCTATATTTGTTAAGTAAGAGGCATAAGTGAATTAAGAAAATGATAATGTTGATTGTGATTACGATGGTGATGATGATGATGATGATGATGATGATGATGATGATGATGATGATGATGATGGTTATGGTGATTATGATGATGGTCTCGATCACTACCACGATTATATAATTATATAACAAAATCTAAAAATTTGTGTAAAAAAATGTTTTTAATAGCGGAGCTCTCGCCGGGCCGAAGGCCTGGCTGCGCAGCACCATACTCATAGAATCGATGCGGCACTACTCAATACTAGGTTTTTATTCAATGTTAAGACTATTTTCTTTTACCTAATGGACTTCTGCTGATGACGAGAATGACATGCGAGCACGCTTTTTCATCAAGACCATACTTTATGGTATATGGGTTTTTCGAAACAAAGCAACTTTTCACAATGGCACCGAGAACTCTCGGGCCACTGTAAGGGACATAAGGAATGACATCACAACACAGTTGCAAATTGACCGGGGGGGGGGTACTTTGCACATTTTTGGGTGGGGGTATGCCGCTGGGACTCTTGAGACCCTTAACCTATACTATACCATTTTAGCTGCATTTTGCAACCTTATTCTAGACTAAACACCGAAAAATCCTACCCTATCCTAGACCTTTTCTAGACTCGCTATTTTGCAGAAACTCATTCACTATCACAGTCTAAGATACCAGGGGTCAGTAAAAATGTCATACAGCACACCTTACCGATTATTAAATGCCATTTGCCAGTACACCTCGTCTAGTGTCTCTAGTCTAAATTCTTCATGCAACTGATCAGTTTTGCGGAAAATGATACTCTATTCTAGACCAAAAATCTCTGATTACTATACCCTATCCCAGACTAAACTGCCTGAAAACCATACTCTTCACAGCGGCACATACCTATATAGCTCATATATGGGAGTACTCCCCCCCCCCCCCCCCTCCACCGTGAACAGAAATTTTCTGCTTTGTGGTGTCATCCGAATATTTGTGGAATACAACAGTCAAAGCTTGTGAGTGATAATTTAGGTACTGGCAACTCATCATTCATTACCAGAAATGACTAATGTAATCATGTGCAAACCAGAAAGGATTTCAAGTGGACCAAACGACCGGAAATGAATTTTATAAATAATCCCTTATGGACTAGACTTTCAAGTGACTGTAAACTGGAACTGACCTTGTATTATTGTAACCGGAAATGACTAGCTTTAACTCAGGATGCCTTGTAACCGGAAATGACTAGCCTCTCAGGATAATATTGTAAACTTTAGGGATTTGTTATTGATAAATTAAACATTTTAAAAGAAAAAAAAAACTTTTGTTGTGTTTAGCGGAGAAAACGGTTTGCAAAATCATTTTTCCCTGCTTTTTTTCGCAGTTTGCTACTCAAGAGAGGGTTCTCAAACAGTGTGCTTTTGTGGAATTTGTGCAGTCTAAATGTAATGTGCAGATGGTCGCGTAATAATCTTACTGTTTTTGAGAATTGCTAAAATTGAAAAATAGCCTGGTCGTCAATCGTAATTCTAATTTTTCTTGTGCTTTCGACCTTTCACCTAAGTTAAGCTTATCAACATCGTTTCTGTTCAGAGAGCTCCGCTGTTAGGCTAAGCCTATCTATATATATTACCTCTGCTGCTTGAATAGATTATCCCTTATGGTTAATACAGACAGCTAAGACCTGATTCAACCGTGGCCAAAATACTTCCACATTCGCTCAAATTAATGTTAATGTGAAAAGCACCGTTTTCTATTTAAAAAATAACTCTACTTAACCCTCGGACGTACACGCAAACTTATACCCCCACCGTGGTGCAAAGGGGGGGGGGGAGGTTGCAACCCACCCCTAGGTAAATATTTTGGGTTATGGCGCTGCTGAGGGTCCGCGACTTCAAATTTACCCGGAAAATGCGGAAAATTGTATTTTTTTATAGAGTATATGATACATTATAAAATACTCAAGGAAATGCGCGCGCTATGATTCGTTAAACCGAGTTCATTATAACTCCATAAAGTACGCGCGTGACGTAAGGTTCATTATAACTGTTTTTATTTTATAAAATAAATAAATAAAATCAAAGACTCCTGAGAGCCAACCCGTGAATAAGAAATGCTAACGCGTAACGCAATAATGTGGTAAGCTTATGTTTTCACTCTGTCACGGTTCAATATTTTTTTTTAATTAAACGTAAGGATTTTTGACAAACGCAAAAAGAAAAATACAGTACATTACTTTCATAATGTTCAGTCCGAAGAAGAAAGGAAAAAAAAAAAGAACAGCCCGAGCGAGATTCGAACCCGTATCTTTCGGTTGTTAGTCCGCGCTTTACACCATTAGGCCATCGTGATCACTGGTTGAAAATTGGATAAATTTAATTGCTTCAAGTTACATACGCATCAAAATGCGTGTCTCGGTTGAAACATCCTGTTAGATCGATTTTAACGTTACTTTAAAGACTCCAAATGCGAAACATCTTTAAGCTTATTGTTGTTTATATTCGTTCACAACAATTTAGTTATTGTTATCGCTGGATTCACGCTGTTCTTGTTACAAAACGCATTCGTAACAAAGCATTACGTCACTAAGTTTGCAGCTGATGGAAGGGTTGTGCCTAAAGAATACCGTTTAGAGGGACGTCGGACACCTTATTAGGACTTATATAACGTAATGTCGACACTTTTTATTTTCAATAAATTTTTAAGTGTAAAAAAGAAAATCTAAAATCCCCCACTCAGGATTGAACCTGTGATCTCAGCTAGGCTTAGGCTTAGATAGCCTACCGTACCATTGTACCACTGTATCACCTAGCTTCTCGGGTTGTTCAGGTCTAAATTTAACTATATAAGGTGCTACCCATAACATCAACTGAAAGCAAACCAGTTACTCCGTTATATAAGTTCAATAAGGTGTCCGACGTCCTTCTGAACGGTATTCTTTAGGCTTAACCTGATGGAAGGAGCGAGTGAGCGAGTGAGTGACTCATTTGGATATCTGTCGCCGGTACCGATAACCCGTACATTACGCGTGCGCGTATTCATGTGTTAAAAACTTGTTCCTCGTGCATTGTTGAGTTATATAAGCACTTGGAAATTTTTAAGAACACTCGAGAAGTTCGAGAAGCACTCGCCTTTGGCTCGTGCTTCTTTAAAGCAAATGCAACTCGTATTTCTACGTGAAATGCCCTCACCCCAGTTCCCCGCGATTTTTTTCCTTTTTTTTTACTTCGCGCGTTCCCCACTATCTCGGAGCCTGGAACAGGCTACGTGCTTCTCTGCACTTCTCTCGTGTTCGTTTTTTTTTTCGTTTTTACTGTAAAAGGTGATAATACACATTTTTAATTTAAAAATGGCTTGGCCTCATGCTACTGATGACGTCATATCTCGTTACCATAGCAACTGATTGTCACAATGTGTCTCAAGGATAATCGAACAGCTACATCTTAATGGGAATGACATCCAACCCCCCCCCCCCCCCCGTACGTACGAGGGTTAAATAGTACGTCTCATATAAACCCTCGGACGTACAAGGGGGGGGGGGGGGGGGGTGGTTGCCACCCCCCCTTAAGGTTTCTCCGATATTTTCAAGACCATTTAAGATTACCACATGCCATTTTCAGTAGCTGTTCATGTATTCTTGGGACACATTTTGGTAAAGTTTGGTGACAATCGGTTGACGTCATAAGTAACATGTGGTCAAGCCATTTTTGAAGAAAAATGCATGTTTTCACCTTTTTTCAGCGAAAAAACATATAAAATGCTAGTAAAAGCATCAAAATGTTTAATGGTATGTTATTTTACAACTCCAGCAAACAATATTTGCAATTTCGGCATTTTCCCGATAAATTTGAATTTTTAGTGAAATCCAAGATGGCGGCCGTCTTGGCGGCCATTTTGGATGACGTCACGGACCCCCAGCAGCGTTACAACCCATAATATTTACCTTACCTAGTAGAGCACATCACGGGCTATCGATTAGATGTAAAATATTTCCGAAATATTGCAACATCGCAAAAACCCAAGTACCACGTTTGCGTGTACGTCCGAGGGTTAAAGTATGCCACATTAAATAATGACTACAATGCGGCTAAGCAAAAAACTCTAAAAAAAAGGATGAAATTCCACATAACGGTACAAATTGCGCTACAAGCAGAGCTAAGAACCCTTAGAAAGTTATAGGAATGGTTTATAAGCTTTGGAAGATGCCGTCTAAATAGTTTGCAACATTAGAGTGCTCTTAGAGGACCGGTAGGAAAATATCCACTGTTTACTCCAAGGAAAAACAAACGACGATAAGCTTTTGGCGATTTTTCCAACGCCCATCGAAAGAACTTGGAATAATTGATTGCAATTTATTCCATCCCTGGCCATCCGCAGCCATAGAAAGTTAATGCTTGTTTTTGTACCCTAGTGGAGTAACAAAACGGGACCATTATTTTTTCCGTTTCATTGCTAAAAATATACTTTTTGGTTATTCTATTCCCCACTACTACCCCAAACTACGCTGTCATTACAAAAAAGTAGGAGTATATAACATTTTTCGTTTCTGGAATACCAGAACTGAAGTAAATTGACTTATAGTCATTTATACGTTCAAATCCTCGACTTTTGCGTACAACTGGTTGTCGTAAATGTGCATGTTGATCAGCTTCTGTACGTGGAAGAATCAACAATTCAGAAAATTATTGTATTTATTCAATTATCATTGGTATAATCATTTTACATGCGTTAAGTCCTTGAAATATACTTTTAATAGGTAAAAATGGGAAGCAAGATCTCAAATTAAAGTTAAATACAATTGGTAGAGTGGCGAATGTCTGATGCCATGGTGAATTATAATGGTGGTGGAAATTGAAAGATGAAATGTTTCGACATCACTTCCTTCTTAACCTACGATCGGGCATTTTGATTTTCTGTCGTTGGCAGAATCGTTCTTATTTATTAAAAGTATACTTCACAAATGAGAATTTGAATGTCAGAAACTCGATCATAATACGCCGATTGCGTCCACCGCTGATACACAATTCTACTTTGTCTCTGACATAAGATTTTAGTGATGACAGCGCGGTGCTTAAATGATTGACGCCTCGCCTCCACTTATGTATTTTTATGGATTTTACTTGAAAACGAACTTAAGATTTGTTACGACGATTAAAACTTCCGTTTACACGCAAACGGTCCAAAATGCGTGCAAAAACGGAGATCCGTGATCTTTTATGTGTCAAAAGTGAAAATGAACGCATTATAGGCTGGATGGAAAACGTTTCGAAAAACTCGTTTTAATAAAACATTTTTTTTTTGTAATAAAAAACTACCGTACGTGTATGTGGGGCAAAATTCTCTCTGCACGCTGTTTCCGGGCATGAAGAAAATCACTACACAGGCTTTTTACAACAGTTTTATAAATGTTTATTACGAAAATAAACGGTAAAATACGAAAATTAATATGTAATATAAAAAGGATAACATGTCCACAAGGTTTACAAGCTGTTTTTTACATCATTAATGTTGTAACCTTGTGCGTTGCGTTTAACAGCGTGGTTACTATGTTTCCCATGTACTTATTATGGAAAAGTTCCTTCTAACTGCCTGTTTGTAATTATTGCATCTGTTTTGTTTATGCTTTTAATAAAGTTGTTGTTGACTAAAACCTAAAAATATCTATTATATAATAATAAGCATTTAATACCTTTCCTTTCCGGTTTACTGATTGAATAGACTATCCCTTTTGGTTAATTCACGCAGCTAATACCCGATTCAAAAGTGGTAAAATTACTTCCAAATTCTTTCAAATGAATGTTACTTAAATTTTGTCTTAAATGGTACGTCCTATATCAAACTAAGGTACATTCAATAATGACTACAATGCGACTAAGCAGAAAATATGGTAAAACGGGTGAAATTCAATATAAGGATAACAAATTGAGCGTTTGTACAAGCAGAGCCAACTTAATTTCAACTTGATTAAAGAAAGCTATATAAATTGTCTTCTTATTAATATAAACAAGGGGGAAGCTGTCGTCTTGGTTAAAACAAAGGACACGAACCACGCTTATTTTTGCAATGTTTTAGTCAAAACTGCACTTGGTATTTTTTCCCTGAAGATGGGATTGCTCTACAAATGTATCAACTCATTTATCCAAGAAAGAACAAACCATTTTTTGCGATTTTTTCAAGACACATGGGAAAAACTTGAAAAAATTGGTTGCAATCCATTTCATCTCTGGCCATCCGCAGCCAAAGAAAATTAATGCTAGTTACTGTGCACTAGTAGAGTAATTATTAACAAAGCGGAACAAATTTGTTTCCAATGATACAAATATGCTTTTTGGCTATTCGGGGTGATACTAAGATTATATGACAATAAGGACTTTAAGATCCACTACGGCGAACCTCTGCTACGGCTGATGCAACCGAAAGAGACTGGGCCGACTACGCCGTCTCCCGGCAAAATTCAAATGAACCGGGTACGGCGACTCGGCGATGTAAACAAATGTAACCTTGAACAAGTTTTTTGCTTTGCTGTTTGTTTGGGAAACAATGGTTTCTTGGAAAGAATTGAGAGAGCTTATAGTGTTATATTACTACATGGATGTCCTCGATGACGCCGAATTTCTCTTGCTATACGACCTTTACAGCCCACAGAACCTGGACTTTTCGTGTGACTTGTATCCAAATTTCGATCTTCAAAACTTGACCGAAGATGAATGTTGGGCCGAATTTCGGTTAAGAAAAGCTGATATCCCAAAGCTTTTTCAGGCTTTAAGGATTCCTGACGTCAGAACTTGTCACCAAGGAACAATTTGCGAAGGAACTGAAGCGCTGTGTATACTTCTGAAGCGGTTGTGTTACCCTTGCCGATACAGCGACATGGTCCACTTGTTCGCTAAGCCCGTTCCTATAATTTGCATGATTTGCATGGGATCGAAAACATTATTCTTCGGCTACGTGTTCTTAAAAAAAAAACATTTATATTCGAGACAACTCGTTCTACATTAAGCTGCATGAAATTTATCTCTCTAAATACACTGTTTTAGAGACTAGAGGTGAGCAAAAATAATAAAAAAACAACTTCGAACTTACGATGCTTGCGATTTCTGCTTGTCCATCTGAATACTGCTCGACAAACTTCAATTTTTTTTCGCTAAATGAACGTTATAAAACCCAAAATCAATTTAAAAATTTTAAAAATGAATGATCTTTGCATTATAACGAGTTTAATTGCACTCTAACGAGTTTAAATCTGATAGAAATACTGAATTTTACTCACGTTGTGAACACTCCGTCAAGTCGATGTGTTTGCCGTATCACACAGCCGTCCTACGGCGGTAAAGCTGCCTTGGACCACAAGTAGTGACGTCACCGGAAGTAATTTTTCACTATTTTGCCGTAGCCGAGCCTCTCCGTAGTGGATCTTAAAGTCGCTAGTGTCACTTTACTACCGCTGAACGCTGTATACTACATGTTCCCTTTCTCGTTTACACATTCAAATCCTCGACTTTTGCGTACAACTGGTTGTCGTAAATGTGCATGTTGATCAGCTTCTGTGAATGGATAAAACGTTCAGATAATTATTGGTATTTATTGAATACGTATTAGTATAATCATTTAACATGCGCTACGTCCTGGAAATATACTCTTTATGGGTGGAAATGGGGTGCAAAAGGTCAAACAAAAGTTAGTAAACTGTTAGTAAAAAAAACTGCAGACGAATTTCTGATATCTTCTAATAAGCTTCATTCTCGTTCAGTGTTTACTACTTGATTACGCTCGAGCTCTTAACTTACCACATCCGCCATATATATAATGAAGGGACGGTAATACCGAAATGTTTGACGTGTTTCTTCATTTTTTAGGGAATGTATTGTTCTGCATGTGCTTGAAAGCACAAAAGATTCATTTTCAATTTATAAATTAAAACTAACCAAAAAGGCATTACGTTCAAAAAGTCAACTGCAGTAATGTTCAATTGCCGAAAACAAACGAAGGTGCCATTGTTACATTTCTTTAACATCATTGAACGTCATTCTCATTTTAATATAAAAAGACCCAAAGCCCTTGTTATTGTTTTGGTAACAGATCTCACCTTGTGTTGGTTCTCCATATCTTTTAGCTGTTTTGTCAAAGCAGTGAATGATGGTCTTGCTTGTGGTTCATTTTGCCAGCAGTTCATCATGATTTGATACCTGTGAGAAATAAATTCAATTTTCCTTTGATCACTTTCCCTTTAAAGTTTTTATTAATTTTGATGTTTCTTTTCAGAGACGGTTCAAAGTTTCAGTAATAAGCTCTTAAAAACTTAGAGGGCTCCTAATTTTTTACTCGTGGCGAAGCACATGAGTTGTAAATCCGGCTTTGACTTTTCTTGTTTTTTTTTCGTGTCACATTAGCGCATGCAAATTTATGCACGCATATTTAAGTCTATATCGACGACTATATGGCTTTCGGCCATGAAATACATACCGTAAAATCTCTCCGTGTGTTGAGTCGAGACTCAAGATAAAGAACTACTGCGTACAACTGCACACTTTCAAGACAATTCAAGGCGTTCATGGATGGATAGGACCGTTTGATATTGTGTTCGTCGCTTATTCCTGTGGGATTTTTGCTCTGGCAAGTTCTGTGTTTTATATATTAAACTTGCCATTTGCTTAGCGATCGAGCTCCGGGTCGAGCTTAAGTGTCAGCTACTGAATCTAGTGAATGCAGTGTAGTCTTACTTTTAAACCCGTGTATACGTGAAAGCGTGATGAACAGGTTATCGGCAAGGGTGTTTAAATAAAATTCACTCACTCACCCACTCACTCACTCGCTCCTTCCATCAGCTGTAAACTTAGCGAGCAAATGCTTTGTTACGAACACGTTTCGTAACAGGAATTCAACGTGAATCCAACGATAACAATAATTAATTCGATGTAAACGAATAAAGACAACAATAAGCTTACAGATGTGTCGCATTTGGAGTTTTTAGTGCATTATTGAAATCGATCTAAAAGGATTTTGCAACCTAAACACGCGTTCTGATGCGTATCTAGCTTAAAATAATAAAATTTAGTCCGTAGATAGTATGTGCTCTTGGACAGCGTAGTGATTGAGTTTGTGTCTTGGCCCCGGTCGGCCCGAGTTCGAATCACCATAAAGTCCTGTTTTTTTTTTCCTTTTTTTTCTTTTTTCGAACTGGACATTATGACAGTGATGTACTTTTTTTTTGTTCGTCAAAAATCCTTACGTTTAATTTAAAAAAATATATATATCGAACCGTGTCAGTGTGAAAACGTAAGCTTACGGCAATATTGCGTTACGCGTTACGCGTTAGCATTTCTTCTTCTCGGGTTGGCTCTTAGGAGCCTTTGATTAGACATAATTTTAAGCTTATGTTTCTCTGTAAAAGCACTCAAATCACTTGGGAATTAATGCTGCAATGAGTTAAAGGCGCCACGAGTTCAAGCTGTGTGCAGCTTCTTGTTCATAATCAACTCTGCGTGCAATATAGTTGAATAGTGAAATATTTATTGTTTTGAACGTCGCGTTATTGAGTCGATGTCATCTAATCAATCAGCATGTACAGCTGTAGAAGTTAACTTAACATATATATCATTGTGCAATGTACAATTTATCATCCACATGTGGTGGTTTAGGCATCCTGTATCCTTCCTGAAGCAGACTTGCAATTTTCCTGCCATCCATTCGTGGATATGGGGAACCACCTAACGATAAAAGATAGCGGTTGGTCATTGAAAAAAACTCAGGATGATACTACCGGCTCAAAAGCCATTATGATTAAGGCCATGTAAAACAACATGATGCATTGAAATCCATGAAGAATAATTTCTACTAATGTCTATCACAAATGCTGTTCCCTTATTGGCTACTCTACTCACTATCTATTCTGTTGTAGAAAGTGAGTAGAGTGAGTAGCCTAGCTAGTGGCGGCCGCTTCTTCGCGTTTTTGAAGTGTCTGTGGAGATTATTAGATTATTTGTTGTTAAGTTTTGAACGTCTAGTAGGTTTATACTAAAACAATTCGATTATTCACTCTTGATTTCTATTTTCACCCTCATCAGCTACCGCGCGATAGAAATCTCGAGCTCATAATCTAATTGGTAAATATGTAGACAAGTCGATTTGATAAAGAAAAGATCAAAGAGTGATTTAGTCTTCGATTTAGTGTAAATCAGAATTATTATGTGACGCCGGGGTCCGCGGTTTTCAAACTATCAGTGATACAAACATACATACTTTATTACCTTTCCCCAAGGGGGCTTTTCAAAGATAATTAAAACTAACTAACAAGAATAATCGCAAAATAACTAATTACATTATGATCATAAATATAAATCGTATTTACAAAGATAAATTGAATTAATTAAGTTAAGATTCTAAAAATTCCTTAAGAAACTTGCGCTTTAAAACTTTCTTAAAAACTGAGTGTCTTTCCTTCTGGAGATCCTGGGATTTTTTCAACCAAGCTCCCTGGCAACCGCAATGTGAAAATATCGGCCCCGGTGCTCGGTCCATACTGTCAAGACCTCGCCCATATTCTCCCAGTTCGGAACTCGCGCTTGGTTAATAAGATACATGCATGTATATAATACATATTTTGGTAGTTTTGCAACCCCCCTCCCACGGTCACAGAAGACAAAAGAAGCCTGGTCTGAATAGGGTAAGTTAAAAAGGAGAGTAAAAGAAAAATCAACTTACCAATTGTAAAAATTTCATAAAGGACAACCCCGTAACTCCATCTGTTAAAAAGTGGAAGCACAGAATCAGGAAAATAACCATCAAAAACGACATCGTTAAGTTGCAATTAGGCAATCGATTTACTTACACGTCGCTTTTGGTGGTATACGTTCCATACAACAATGCTTCATAAGCAGTCCACTTCACTGGCAAACGACCCTGATAGTTAAAACATAACATGGAATGATTCAAGATCATCAAAAATAGCATAAAACTAAAGTGAACTCTCTTCAAGTCGGACACTCTTGGGACCTACTCTGGCTGTCAACCTTCTACAGAGTTGATGTCACCTGGCACTAGAACTTTGTGACTACAGAACTGAAACATAATCGTTCTCATTACCTTAAAACCTTGAACAGGTTATTAAACTTAAAGGTGAAAAAAAAAAGAGAGAGAAACAAAGTGTTTGAAGTGTTTTGTTCCGTCCACAAAGACATTTAACCAAATAGTTACTGTCTTTTCTTGAATGATAAAATCAGTTTCTGATTTTTAATGTTGTGGTTAGTCATCTTTTTGCAAAAGGCAGTTTTAGTGTCTGCCTTTAGACGTATTTATAACGAGAATGTTTCAATAAAACTGTTCGCTGTCCGGCATACAAAGGTGTCGGCCTTAAAGAGAGTTTAGTTACAGACAAACAAGTGAAATTCGATGGGACCAGCCAGCCATGTCTAACAGAGAGAGGTGCATGTTCGCCCTACGGGGATGTCCGCTTGACTGTTTTTTAAAAACTAGTACAATAATAAGCAAGTGAGTAGGAAAATTTTATGTACCAAAATAAATGGAAATCCTCAAAACAAGATAGAGCCGCTATTTTAATTTATTGGTATTAGATTTCAAGTGCAATAATGAATCCTAGTATTTGCACCACATGATTTATATTCAGCTTGTTACCCTCGTCTTTCTTTCATAAATGTTTTCCTGTTGCACATCTCTAGCCATTCCAAAGTCTGTAACTTTACACGTTTCTCGTTCGCCAACCAACACATTACGAGCTGCAAGATCTCTGTGAATGATCTGTAAGAAACGGTTAAGCAAACAGTGAAAACTAAAACATGGAAGGTGGATCGTACATCAGGACAAGGAATCATTAATCAAATTAAAAATCGCTTCTTTGGACCAAACGTTCGGATCATGTATTACAGTTCATTTGTTCATAATGTATACAAATCTGTAAAATGAAGTTATGTAGTTGGATTCGTTTTAAAAAGACCACACTCCTTGAAGGTGCGAGGGTTAAGATAAACTAAACTGTATGGTGCTTCACACAACGCAATCAACTGGAATGTCTTTACGTACTGATCGTGATGAGAGGTAACTCAGTCCATCAGCAATTTGCCAAGCAAACTTCATAAGTTGCTGTGACGTCAGACTGGTTTGTGGTTTGATATCCGGGTCTTTGTAGTAGGTGTCATTTAATCCACGGCTCTTTCTCAGGTAACCCAGAAGATCTCCATAAGGCACATACTCGATCAACACCCACAATGGCTCTGGTAAATGAAGAATCATTACACACGCCACACACTAAAAACATAATTTAACATGTAGTGGCGAGAAGGAGGCGCCGATGAGCATTCTGTGATACATTTCTGGATGATTAAGATTATCAAGGGCAGCACTAATGTCCAGTTTAGTTTATTGATTGTCACTAAAACAAAATAATAGATAAAGTAACATTACATCAAAAACGACAATAAATTACTATAGCATAAACGTGTGACAGGAGAACTACCCCCTTATAATAAAATAAGAGTTATAAGTAATAAAATGACAATCAGTGAACACCGAGTTGGTGAAAGAAGCTAGGAATGTGGCGGGGAGCACATTGGGAGTTTGTTGAGGTGGTAAGAATATCAAAAATAAGTCGTTTTGTATCCCAGCTAGCGAAATTAGTTCCACAAAATGCCTCCTTTTATTCAAGCGCTGCCCTCCTTTCATTCTAAATACATTATGCGTAGTGTCAAAATGACTTGTAAAACATGCATGTTTTGGTATTAAAAGTGAGAAATCATTTTGCAGTATACCATTAATATCTTCATCTTTATGACAGGAAAGATCCGAGCAGTGATTTCACCAAATTCAGCAGTCGCTAAGTAAATATGAATTAAATGAAGGCTGAAAGGGAATTCGAATCAAAGAAGGCCTTGGGTTCGACAACAATTCCAGCTCAAACACTTTTCAAGATTACTTTTATATACAAAGCTACCATTATATGATCTTTAGCTCATTTATCATTCATTGCAGTTCACATTAAAAGGTTTTAAATGTGTCACGCAATGCGTCACGCTATTTCAGATAAGCCGCGAAAATAAACAAAATTGAATCAGCTGAAAGTTATTGTTTGCATTACAAGTGCTTATAAGCCGAGTTAATTGAGCTTATAGCAAATACAATACTTTTGGATGTGGTTTTTGGTGTAATTAACACTTTGAATTTTTGGCCGCCATCTTTGTGCCCCTCTCAGGGGCACAAAGATGGCCGCTCCATACATTTCTTACTAAAAATATCTAATACTCGTTCGCCTAATATATATAGATAGCCCAAGCCTAACAGCGTCGCACTTTGAACAAGCTTAACTAAGGTGAAACTTAACTAAGGTGAAAGGTTGGAAGCACAAGAATTAAGATTGACGAACGGGCTATTTTCAATTTTAGCAATTCTCAAAAACAGTATTACGCGACCGTCTGCACAGTACATTTTTATAGACCGTACAAAAGTTCACAAAAACAACTTTTCTCTGTCTTGAATAAATAGTACCACTAGTTTCCGAATAAAATACAGTTTATGTTTGTCAAAAATTGCCCGAGAAACTGATTTGAAAATCAAAAATTGCAAAAATACACAAACATATTTGCATAAGGCGATGCGAGTGAAGATAGAACTGTACTATAAAATCAAGTCTTGTTTTGTTTACATAAAATCGCTTTTCAATCTATCTAATGAATGAACAAACACATAAAAATAGACAACACAATCTTCTTTCGAAAAAAATTATTCAAATCTCCATTAGTTTACGTTTAAAAGCAAAACGCGTACCATTTATTTATAGCTCATCGAGTTCAAGCTTTCTTCGATGAAATTCAAGAGATCGATACAACTAAATTTAGGCACGTTTTAAAATCAATTCGCCAAAACTAATAATAACACTAACAACAAGTCACTCACAGATTGATAACAACATAAATTCTCATCGAAAACTGTAATCTGTTTTACCTTTAAGTTCCTCGCTTGCTTGGAAATTCAAATCTCCGCTTCTGGTTCTGAAAATTAATCATCTCCCCGTTGATAAAAACGTAATACATGAAGTTCCTCGAAGCAAGATTTTATCCCTGAAAGCTCGTCTTTTTCCACTAAAGCGGCTTCTGAATATACCTTAATTAGTATCCCTGTCTTGAGTAGCAAACCGCGAAAAAATGCAGGAAAATAACAAGTTTAATTCTCCGCTAGGCACAAGAAAACAACTAAAGTGTTTACCGAGCTCACGGCTGTGTGGCCGCGCGAAAAACAAAATTGCTAAGATCCCGGATGTTGTCCAACACGGGCGGACGGACACGCGCCCGCGAAACATTCCGCTAGCCATGACCATGAAAAATCACGGCGTAGGTTCTATGAGTATGGAGCTGCGCAGCCAGGCCTTCGGCCTGGCAAGTGCTCCGCTATAACTCTTGAACGAAATGCTTTTGCGCTTCAAAATTTGGCCAAGATATGTAGTTTTAAACTCTTTACAATTCCATAAACATTTTGGCTTCGAAATCTATTTTTTAATGCTTCTGAATTTTGATATGACGTTAGTGAAAGCCAAGAATTATTATCTCAAATTATCTAATACTTTACCAGATTCAGTGACACATCCCAGTAGTTTGATGACGTGCGGATGAGGTTTCAGAGTCTTCATCACTTCAAGTTCTGACAACAAATCCTTCCTGTCAGACTCGGGAGCTGTGTCTAAAAGTAACCAACCAGGCAAAAAAAAAGTGAAGCTACACAATTTATGTATAAGTTCATAATAAATCTCCATTTGCTGTTTGTTATCGAAAGAACACACAGACGACCGTAGAAATAGCTATATGGCTTACTTTTAAGCATTTTGACAGCAACTGTAGTCTTTCCTGGTCTGCCTCGAAGATCCATTGCCGTTCCCTTGGCAACCTGACCAAAAGCACCTTTACCGATGACCTTCTCTATAGTCACGTAGTTTCTTGCAACTTCCCAAGAACGTGTCGATGGATGAAGAGGCGCGTAATCAGCCCCTTGAGACGGACTTTGCACCTGTGGAGTGCTTGGTCTCGTTCGATCTCTAGAGTCGCTTTCAGATGGAGATACCTCTTGTAAATCCATGTATGCAGCTCTACTTGGATGAAGATGAGTCGGTTGAACTTCGTCCATAGCTATTTCATTCTGACAAAAAAAAAATACATACTGTTTCTTGAGGAAATCTTCGATATGCTTGCAGTTCAAATATTTAATGAAAAAGAGGAAAAATGCGCTTCCCAAACTTAAACTAGAAATAATATATATATATATATAACAATGTATGATTACTCACAGTTGTTTCATATAGACTTTAATACAGTTCTGTTTCGTGGACCGATGTTGCGTCGGTCTACTCATCAGTTAAATTCTATATACACTGTAGCATAAAAGAGGTTTTATACATCAGTAATATGATCTAGACCGAAGCCGTTACAAAATTTAAACAAAAGTGACAACAGAGAGAGATACATATGATTGGTCCTGAAAAATACGAAATAGACAGTAACATGATCCTGACCGAAAACGTTAAAAAATTAAAAAATTAAAAACTAGGGGTACAATACATATAATTGGTTCTAAATGATGCGGTATAAACGATCAAAGCAAACCCAAAGAACAATAGAAACCTATATAAGTGTGGGATATTTCTAAAGGATTCGATTAAATTTAAGGAGAAACTTTCGCTTGTGCCTACAAGTGGATACAAGTTCATTGCGTTTATTAAGCGTTGCCATGTCTGGTTTATATAAAATAAAGAATTTCTCGGTGTTACAAAGGTTACACCGTTTTGTAAGGTTACTATAGGATTTGGCCTTGGCAAGGATTCTCCAGGAGATTGTAAAGTCTTTGTTTTGATCTTTCAGCTCCCAAAAATGTTTACTTAGTTCAGTGTCATTTCTTTTGCTTGTGTGCCTGAAAGATGCTTGATGGTTACGCCATCTCGTCTTGAACTCAGTGGCGGTAAGCCCGACGTACGTCTCTGAGTGTTCAGCGGTAGTGACGGTGGCTTGATAAACTACGTCCTTTACTAGGCATTCTCCGTTAAGAGGGCACTTGCTTAGGTCTCTGCAGTTGCAGGCTTTGGGAGGGTTTCGCTCATCTGGAGTTGCATTACCTTTTAGAATAGCTTTGTTGTGGCCATCAATGATATGCTTAATGTTAAGGGAACAACTGTAGCTGAGTTTGAGATTATTTCTGTTGAAAATTTTCCTTAATTTGTGGTTTGGTGGGAAATATTTTTTGATCAAATTAAGAAATTCTTTTCCTATGTTTGTTTGTACGTTTCTGCTGAATGGTGGGTTGAACCATATGATGTTTCTCTGCCTTTTTCTCTTTACTGTGTTTGTCGGTTCTGGCGATTGTTGCGGTGGTATGAATCGGAGGGTATGTGAATAGCCGCTTTTTCGGAGTGCCTCTTGGTAGGGTGGTGCTGCTTCATTGAAGGCTTCTTCATCTGAGGAGATTTCCGAGAGCCTCTTGTTAATTGCCTTAGGGATATTCTTTATTATGCATGGGGGGTGGTTAGATTTGCTGTGGACATAGAGCGGTGTAGTAGATGGCTTCGAGTACGGTTTGTACTTTCCGGTGGCTAAATCAAGAGTGACGTCAAGGAAATTTACGGTTTTTTTGTTGGCTTCAATGGTGATGCGGAGGTTGTTGTTGGCGAACACTTTGCAGATTTCTTTTTTGATTTTCTCAATTTTTTGTGGGGGTTCGTCAAGGACAGCTAAACCGTCATCCCTGTAGAGCCCGATATTCATGCTGCAATTGATTTCTTTAAGCTGCGATAAGATGTATGTACCGACTAATTCACAGGTTTCTGCTCCGTCATAGCTGCCCATGGTGACGTCGAACAGAGAGTCGCTGTTTATTTTCTGCCAAGGTTCACCGTGGTTGAAAAGTAAGGATTGAAAAGTAAGTTGAAAAGTAAGGATTGAAAAGTAAGGATTGTTTGGCGCTCTGTTTGTAGGTATACAAAAGAATGTCAAAGGACTGGTATCTATAAAGAACTGCAAGTTTCTGAACAATTCTCAGTTTGTTAATCAGCTGAGTGAGCAACCAACTATAAACATTGAATTCAAGGAGGAGGAACTTCCGAAATGTCTACAAAGAAAC
Source organism: Cladopsammia gracilis (assembly GCA_022457155.1). Lineage (NCBI taxonomy): Eukaryota > Metazoa > Cnidaria > Anthozoa > Scleractinia > Dendrophylliidae > Cladopsammia > Cladopsammia gracilis. The sequence goes on along the minus strand of JAJGOT010000795.1, from coordinate 13,424 downwards.
CACAGCAGCAAATTCATATGGAATAACACATCTCAGATACCGGTGATATTTGAAAATAGCATATTTGAAGGCAATGTCGGTATTTCGGGAGCTTTGAATTTCGTGAATGGAAACGTTACCTTGAAAAACTGCACATTTAAAGACAACGAAGGTTTAACATTGGGAGGGCATGTTTATATGAAAACAGGCTTCGGTAGTCTCAACATTGTGAATAGCACCTTCTTTCAGACACGTTTGAATCGGCCCTCTAATACAAAGCAACACCAAATCTCAAGTAATGTATGTTTCTTGTATTCTGAGAGTATTGGCCCTGTTATCATAACAAACACATCTTTTACAGCAAATGTCGGCAGAAAATTTTACCCAATCTTTGCAGCTACTAAAAGCAGTTCGATTGAAATTGATGCTAGTTCATCCCTTCAATGCCCACCCGGAAAGCGGGTCAAACTGGATAACATCGATAAAAACGTAACTGAAGGTCTTGAGTTTACCGAGGGAAGAAAGACCTGCTGGATTAATGTGAACTACGTCAAACTATTTTGTGAAGAGTGCCCTGATAAGTTTTACAGTCTTCAGACAGGAATGGTGACTGGCTTGAATATCTACAAGGGAACCGAGTGCCTTAAGTGTCCCTTCGGTGCATCGTGTGAAAATGGAAATATTAAAGCCAAAGAAAAATTCTGGGGATTGAATATTTTAACGAGTCCCCCAAGTCTGCAGTTTTTCCCTTGTCCATTGGAATACTGCAGCAGTCCGAGGAATTCTAGTCACAACACTTACAACGGTTGTCATGGCAGCAGAACCGGCGTGTTGTGTGGCCAGTGTTCTGATGGGCACAGTGAAGCTCTGTATTCAACCTCATGTAGAAAGAAAGAGAAATGTAACGATCACTGGTTTTGGGTGGCGACCGTCATCTACGTGGTTGTATTTGCATCTTACTTCGTTTTCAAGCCTCCCATTTTCTCACAGTTGTATAGACAGAGTCTCTGGTTTAAGAAGAAGCCCGAAAGTTTCTCCTTAAATTTAATCGAATCCTTTAGAAATATCCCACACTTATATAGGTTTCTATTGTTCTTTGGGTTTGCTTTGATCGTTTATACCGCATCATTTAGAACCAATTATATGTATTGTACCCCTAGTTTTTAATTTTTTAATTTTTTAACGTTTTCGGTCAGGATCATGTTACTGTCTATTTCGTATTTTTCAGGACCAATCATATGTATCTCTCTCTGTTGTCACTTTTGTTTAAATTTTGTAACGGCTTCGGTCTAGATCATATTACTGATGTATAAAACCTCTTTTATGCTACGGTGTATATAGAATTTAACTGATGAGTAGACCGACGCAACATCGGTCCACGAAACAGAACTGTATTAAAGTCTATATGAAACAACTGTGAGTAATCATACATTGTTATAACCGCTCCATTATTGTCGAGCACTATTCTGGATACATCAGTGTGGAACTCACCTGTAGTTATATATATATATATATATATATATATATATATATATATATATATATATATATATATATATATATATATATATATATATATATATATATATCAAAAGTACATGACTTTGGATAACGGTGTAAAGCTACTTTTTTGTCATAAATTGTACATATACTTCACCGAGCAAAAATGGTGTTTAACTTTATATAACAGCCTTAACTCCGAAAAAGCGGCTATTCACATACCCTCCGATTCATACCACCGCAACAATCGCCAGAACCGACAAACACAGTAAAGAGAAAAAGGCAGAGAAACATCATATGGTTCAACCCACCATTCAGCAGAAACGTACAAACAAACATAGGAAAAGAATTTCTTAATTTGATCAAAAAATATTTCCCACCAAACCACAAATTAAGGAAAATTTTCAACAGAAATAATCTCAAACTCAGCTACAGTTGTTCCCTTAACATTAAGCATATCATTGATGGCCACAACAAAGCTATTCTAAAAGGTAATGCAACTCCAGATGAGCGAAACCCTCCCAAAGCCTGCAACTGCAGAGACCTAAGCAAGTGCCCTCTTAACGGAGAATGCCTAGTAAAGGACGTAGTTTATCAAGCCACCGTCACTACCGCTGAACACTCAGAGACGTACGTCGGGCTTACCGCCACTGAGTTCAAGACGAGATGGCGTAACCATCAAGCATCTTTCAGGCACACAAGCAAAAGAAATGACACTGAACTAAGTAAACATTTTTGGGAGCTGAAAGATCAAAACAAAGACTTTACAATCTCCTGGAGAATCCTTGCCAAGGCCAAATCCTATAGTAACCTTACAAAACGGTGTAACCTTTGTAACACCGAGAAATTCTTTATTTTATATAAACCAGACATGGCAACGCTTAATAAACGCAATGAACTTGTATCCACTTGTAGGCACAAGCGAAAGTTTCTCCTTAAATTTAATCGAATCCTTTAGAAATATCCCACACTTATATAGGTTTCTATTGTTCTTTGGGTTTGCTTTGATCGTTTATACCGCATCATTTAGAACCAATTATATGTATTGTACCCCTAGTTTTTAATTTTTTAATTTTTTAACGTTTTCGGTCAGGATCATGTTACTGTCTATTTCGTATTTTTCAGGACCAATCATATGTATCTCTCTCTGTTGTCACTTTTGTTTAAATTTTGTAACGGCTTCGGTCTAGATCATATTACTGATGTATAAAACCTCTTTTATGCTACGGTGTATATAGAATTTAACTGATGAGTAGACCGACGCAACATCGGTCCACGAAACAGAACTGTATTAAAGTCTATATGAAACAACTGTGAGTAATCATACATTGTTATAACCGCTCCATTATTGTCGAGCACTATTCTGGATACATCAGTGTGGAACTCACCTGTAGTTATATATATATATATATATATATATATATATATATATATATATATATATATATATATATCAAAAGTACATGACTTTGGATAACGGTGTAAAGCTACTTTTTTGTCATAAATTGTACATATACTTCACCGAGCAAAAATGGTGTTTAACTTTATATAACAGCCTTAACTCCGAAAAAGCGGCTATTCACATACCCTCCGATTCATACCACCGCAACAATCGCCAGAACCGACAAACACAGTAAAGAGAAAAAGGCAGAGAAACATCATATGGTTCAACCCACCATTCAGCAGAAACGTACAAACAAACATAGGAAAAGAATTTCTTAATTTGATCAAAAAATATTTCCCACCAAACCACAAATTAAGGAAAATTTTCAACAGAAATAATCTCAAACTCAGCTACAGTTGTTCCCTTAACATTAAGCATATCATTGATGGCCACAACAAAGCTATTCTAAAAGGTAATGCAACTCCAGATGAGCGAAACCCTCCCAAAGCCTGCAACTGCAGAGACCTAAGCAAGTGCCCTCTTAACGGAGAATGCCTAGTAAAGGACGTAGTTTATCAAGCCACCGTCACTACCGCTGAACACTCAGAGACGTACGTCGGGCTTACCGCCACTGAGTTCAAGACGAGATGGCGTAACCATCAAGCATCTTTCAGGCACACAAGCAAAAGAAATGACACTGAACTAAGTAAACATTTTTGGGAGCTGAAAGATCAAAACAAAGACTTTACAATCTCCTGGAGAATCCTTGCCAAGGCCAAATCCTATAGTAACCTTACAAAACGGTGTAACCTTTGTAACACCGAGAAATTCTTTATTTTATATAAACCAGACATGGCAACGCTTAATAAACGCAATGAACTTGTATCCACTTGTAGGCACAAGCGAAAGTTTCTCCTTAAATTTAATCGAATCCTTTAGAAATATCCCACACTTATATAGGTTTCTATTGTTCTTTGGGTTTGCTTTGATCGTTTATACCGCATCATTTAGAACCAATTATATGTATTGTACCCCTAGTTTTTAATTTTTTAATTTTTTAACGTTTTCGGTCAGGATCATGTTACTGTCTATTTCGTATTTTTCAGGACCAATCATATGTATCTCTCTCTGTTGTCACTTTTGTTTAAATTTTGTAACGGCTTCGGTCTAGATCATATTACTGATGTATAAAACCTCTTTTATGCTAGAGTGTATATAGAATTTAACTGATGAGTAGACCGACGCAACATCGGTCCACGAAACAGAACTGTATTAAAGTCTATATGAAACAACTGTGAGTAATCATACATTGTTATAACCGCTCCATTATTGTCGAGCACTATTCTGGATACATCAGTGTGGAACTCACCTGTAGTTATATATATATATATATATATATATATATATATATATATATATATATATATATATATATATATATATATATATATATCAAAAGTACATGACTTTGGATAACGGTGTAAAGCTACTTTTTTGTCATAAATTGTACATATACTTCACCGAGCAAAAATGGTGTTTAACTTTATATAACAGCCTTAACTCCGAAAAAGCGGCTATTCACATACCCTCCGATTCATACCACCGCAACAATCGCCAGAACCGACAAACACAGTAAAGAGAAAAAGGCAGAGAAACATCATATGGTTCAACCCACCATTCAGCAGAAACGTACAAACAAACATAGGAAAAGAATTTCTTAATTTGATCAAAAAATATTTCCCACCAAACCACAAATTAAGGAAAATTTTCAACAGAAATAATCTCAAACTCAGCTACAGTTGTTCCCTTAACATTAAGCATATCATTGATGGCCACAACAAAGCTATTCTAAAAGGTAATGCAACTCCAGATGAGCGAAACCCTCCCAAAGCCTGCAACTGCAGAGACCTAAGCAAGTGCCCTCTTAACGGAGAATGCCTAGTAAAGGACGTAGTTTATCAAGCCACCGTCACTACCGCTGAACACTCAGAGACGTACGTCGGGCTTACCGCCACTGAGTTCAAGACGAGATGGCGTAACCATCAAGCATCTTTCAGGCACACAAGCAAAAGAAATGACACTGAACTAAGTAAACATTTTTGGGAGCTGAAAGATCAAAACAAAGACTTTACAATCTCCTGGAGAATCCTTGCCAAGGCCAAATCCTATAGTAACCTTACAAAACGGTGTAACCTTTGTAACACCGAGAAATTCTTTATTTTATATAAACCAGACATGGCAACGCTTAATAAACGCAATGAACTTGTATCCACTTGTAGGCACAAGCGAAAGTTTCTCCTTAAATTTAATCGAATCCTTTAGAAATATCCCACACTTATATAGGTTTCTATTGTTCTTTGGGTTTGCTTTGATCGTTTATACCGCATCATTTAGAACCAATTATATGTATTGCACCCCTAGTTTTTAATTTTTTAATTTTTTAACGTTTTCGGTCAGGATCATGTTACTGTCTATTTCGTATTTTTCAGGACCAATCATATGTATCTCTCTCTGTTGTCACTTTTGTTTAAATTTTGTAACGGCTTCGGTCTAGATCATATTACTGATGTATAAAACCTCTTTTATGCTAGAGTGTATATAGAATTTAACTGATGAGTAGACCGACGCAACATCGGTCCACGAAACAGAACTGTATTAAAGTCTATATGAAACAACTGTGAGTAATCATACATTGTTATAACCGCTCCATTATTGTCGAGCACTATTCTGGATACATCAGTGTGGAACTCACCTGTAGTTATATATATATATATATATCAAAAGTACATGACTTTGGATAACGGTGTAAAGCTACTTTTTTTGTCATAAATTGTACATATACTTCACCGAGCAAAAATGGTGTTTAACTTTATATAACAGCCTTAATTTTAAAGAATTCTTTTAACCTGAATTCCAGCAATATATTCAGTAAAAATGCAATCAATTACATTTTCGTGGTGACCCGTAAACGTTTCTACCCTCTCTATTTATAGCTTATTTTACGAGAAAAAACAACAATCTAATGCTATGTACAAACTTAAAGTCATAACGTTTAATTTTTTATTTTCTCATCTGAATGTAAACATCGCACAAGGAACCTCTGCGAAACAATTTCGCGCTTTGTACAAAATGAATGAATATTTCAAATCTTCAAAATCCTATTTTTTGCCGTATACCTGCCCCGCTGTTAAGGCCAACGGGCTCACATGTTCCTTAATCTACGTCACAATTTCTTTGTTTGAAGTTACTTGTTCCTTTGTTTTAAGTCACGTGTTCCTTAATCTACGTCACGGATCCTTTGTTAACCGAAGAGGGACCGAGAGGAGACTAATGCGAATGATGTGCCAAAATGGCGGCAAATTTGAACGTTTTAAAAAATATAGAAAATCGCATTTTAATTTAATCGCAAAATTTTTTCACGGAAGTTCTTGTGGTAATGTCTAGTTTCAGGTAAAAAAAATAGGTTATGGGCACTTTAAGGACGAAAAATGTTTAGTCTGATCACCAATGAAACATGTTTCACTGTGAAAAGTGTTCACATCAGACGGTGCAGCGCACGGATCATGATTGAAACATGTTTATTATGAGCATGATTGAAACTACCTACCGGGGTAGTTACGAAACACCTTAGTGCAAATGTACTCTCCTTGTTAAAAATTGCATTGTCCTTCGTTTCCAAAGAACTTGAGAAGTGATATTAAAGCACAAAATCATGCAACAGCAGGTTCAAGCTCTATTTTTTGAGTTTATGTTTAATTTTAACTATTCCATGCGTCCTGTTTCGTAAAAAGAGCACAAATTTAAGAACCAGGCGTGAAACGTGTTTTGAAATAAGAAAAATCTGAACAATGAAATTGTAAATATGTTTACGGGAAATGTTTTTGTTGAAACATGAAACAGAAAAATGCTTTGAATTCTTTGTTTTCTACTGTTTTCTACAGACGATGGAATACTATTAAATGCTTCCCTTGAAGCACCAAAGAGACAAAGATAAACTTCTAAACTAATACACAGACTTACGTCATAGGCTCCTCCATCGTCATGTGATCTGAGAAAACATAAAAAAAAGAAAATTTACTAGCAATGTTTGAACTGAACGGTCGATGTAATTAAAATTTGGCTTCTGTCTTAAATCCAAATAAATTAATTCAGCCACCGCACGAAGTACTCTACTATTGTGTTATCTTTGTTCACAATCCTTCTCTGAGAAAAGCGCTAGATGGTCATACAAGTCTTAAAGAAACCCGTTCTAATCCTTTATTGTGTATTAGACTTAATACTGCCAAAAGAGCAACTGCTTCTCATCGGTCGTTTTGTTTAGGGTTACGCCCGTCATGTAACAGTGGCACCTTAGTTTCTGAAGCAACTTCAATCTGACCCGACCGGAAACCATCACACCACGTGAGGTGACGCATGACGGGTAAGAATCACAATGCTTCCCCATTGGTTGTCCGACTACCATGACGCAAACACTACGGCTATATAAACAGTCATTCTGCGACCAAAAAGAACAACTGATCTGCTCTCACTCAATGAGCACAGAACGCAACTGACGAAGGAAACCACTCAAGTTTCCGAAACCGGTCTTGCTAACAAAGTTCATTTCAGAACATAATGGCCACCCATTCATGCAGAAATAAAAACGGCCAGCCAACCATCCTGAATCTTCTTAACTGATTCTTACAAACCTATAGCTGGCACCGTACAACAATAAAAGGAAACCCCATCACGGGGCCTCGCTCATTTCCTAGCGCTCCGGTTGTTGCTTACCGGAAGGTCAATAATCTCTCCAAACGACTTTCTAGTCCGAGAGATTAGAGTTAACGACAGGACAATTTATCTCTCCAAATGACTTTAACCCTATCCAGCCTTTTTTTTTAGCCAAAACTGTCTTCTTTGCGGTCCGCATAATGGAGCGATGACGTCATATGACGTAATTATTAGGTAATTAGTTATACGGCTGCCATCTTGGATCCGCCATCTTGGATTTGTGAATTTTTTTAAAACCTCTTGAAAACCGTCCAAACTCAATCAAAATTAATCAAAACCAATAAATAAACGCTAAGTGACGTAAAATATAAAAGTTATACCAATAAACATTGCTTTTCTTCCTTCAAAGGTATAAATATGCAAATTTCCAAAACATGGCTTTCAAATCTTGTTGCCATAGAAACATCAAGTCACGTGATCACAAAATTGTCATATGAAATTGTTGCCAGATAAATTTTAGGAAAAGTCACAAAGTTTGATGGCGTTTGAATACATATTGAATACATAGTGAAGTCCGAGGGTTTAAAATCCTGAAATGAACACTTAATAACGGAGTTATATGCGGTAATATTATAAACATTTAGCCATCTCGACCTGGATAGAGGGTCGTATTATCGCATTTATTAATAATGATGACGGGTTCATAGTAAAGGGTCTCAACATGCACAGTAGAATACTGGCCATCTACCAAACCCAGCATGCGAAGTAAATACAGAGGCTGTCATTAGTAGCAGCCATTAAGCTATGGTCGACAGCTGTGAACAAGATGACCGGCAACTCAAAGCATTAAAATGAATAAACTTCGCCTACTTTCCATGTGTACGTAAATGCTTAGTGACAGCCCTGGCATGCAGTAGAAACGAATATATTTTCATAGAAAAAAAACATTTTAAAACGCTAAATCGCAATTTAATTAAAAATCTTTCTACAAATATGAGAGAAGAAAATATTGATCTTTTATTTCATCGTACCTTTTTTTTCCTGCAGTTCCTAGGAAAGGAAAAATAAACTAATATTTCAGTTCAGTAAGTAAGAAGATATGACAAGCTTATTATATGTTATAGTTCAATGTTATCCTTGGTTCAATTTTGATTTTTCTTTGTTTTATATTCATTACCATATATTAGCATAGAAAAGAACAATTCAATAGAAAATCAAAATTGAACCAAGGATAAAAGTGAACTACAACATATATATATATATAATATATATATATATATATATATATATATATATATATATATATATATATATATATATATATATATATATATATATATATATATAGATAGATAAGTATAATAAAAAAAACGATGGGGCGAACTTCTTACTGGTCCTGACTGGTTTTAACGTTTCGGCCTTCGGCCTTCTTCAGAAATTACAAAGAATTAAAAACTAAAAACTAAAAACTATGTACAATGATTAAGTTATACAAGTTGTGACTTATATACATTAAGCTACAAAAACAAAGGAAAACGAGGTTACGTAACATAACAAAAGAACTAAATAACAAGGAAAAATTTAGCGCTAAAAATAACATACATGATGTAATAAAAACCTTAATTAATGATTGAAACAAAGAAAACTCCCTATCGAGGGCCCCCGAATAATCATATAGGTCACTGTCGGAATGACAGGACCAGCACGTCTTACCAAGTGCCCCCGACAGAACGTTCAAACACAAAACAACTAAAAACAAAGAATAAAACAAGGAAAAGAAAAAGACAATCCTATTATTGCAAGATACGTGCGTTAATTATTGTAGTTAATGCGGTTTTTTGATCTAAATTCACGTCTCTTGTTAAGGCCATGCGGATTGAGCGTAAACAATTGGGTTGCATTAACTACAATAATTAACGCACGTATCTTGCAATAATAGGATTGTCTTTTTCTTTTCCTTGTTTTATTCTTTGTTTTTAGTTGTTTTGTGTTTGAACGTTCTGTCGGGGGCACTTGGTAAGACGTGCTGGTCCTGTCATTCCGACAGTGACCTATATGATTATTCGGGGGCCCTCGATAGGGAGTTTTCTTTGTTTTAATCATTAATTAAGGTTTTTATCACATCATGTATGTTATTTTTAGCGTTAAATTTTTCCTTGTTATTTAGTTCTTTTGTTATGTTACGTAACCTCGTTTTCCTTTGTTTTTGTAGCTTAATGTATATAAGTCACAACTTGTATAACTTAATCATTGTACATAGTTTTTAGTTTTTAGTTTTTAATTCTTTGTAATTTCTGAAGAAGGCCGAAGGCCGAAACGTTAAAACCAGTCAGGACCAGTAAGAAGTTCGCCCCATCGCTTTTTTTATTATACTTATCTACAAATTCACGTGGTGGCGTCGTATCCTTGGATCCTTCTGCTGAAGAGTTCACCGTTTGTGTAAACCTTTTTATTCAGCCTATATATATATATATATATATATATATATATATATATATATATATATATATATATATATATATATATAGCTGTTGTGTTCGCATCACAAATGTGGTGACAGCCGGTAGATACCTTTTCACAGTAACTACAATTAACAATTATTGGATGAGGTTGAGCATGATAGCGATAATTATCAAGGCCAAAGTTTGTGTTATCTGCCGAAGCCGAAGGCTGAGGCGGATAACACAAACTGAGGCCTTGATAATTATCGCTATCATGCGAAAACCGAATCCAATAATTGTTTTATTATGCATATTCCTGAGCTGCACTTGTAAAGACAAGAGCGCGCACAAAAAAGTGATCAATGCACAGCAGTCAACTTGTAAGTAAAAACTTACGTCACTTCTGCATGCATAAAACTATTGTCTGTAGGTATGACGTCACTTCTGCATGCATAAAACTATTGTCTGTAGGTATGACGTAACAGAAACAGCAAGCAAAAAATATATAGCCAATCAATATATAGCCAATCAAAATCGAGCTAGTGACACCAATGTATAATAATACCCTTTGCCAAGTATTCATTACAGCAGGCGTCTGTTAATCCGCACCATTGTTCACGGAAAACATTGTTGAATAATTTTACAGATTAAATTATTCAATGACTGAATATAAACAAATGAGCCACAGACAATTTATTAACTCGAGCCTTTGCTTCTTTTGAGGCATTGCGGATAGCAACGATCATCTTTGGAGACTGTGAAGGAAAAAAGTAGTGGAAATAGACGTCCTTGGATACAAATATCACAACAGTTTAAAAAGCATAGGGCAAAGATGATATATTTGTTCTGTTTTTCAGAACATACTGGGGCTTATTGTAGCCTTTACCGCTTTATTGGCGATTTTTCATGTTTCTTTTTAACCAAGATTAAAGGATTTGTACATAACATTTAGGTTGTTGTACTGCCGCCTTGATATAATGAATTTAAAAAATATATCATATCAAAAGCCGCCAATTTAGCGGCAAGTTCGTCGAACAGAGCAAATATTTTTATTTCATATTTTTACATAAAAGGTCGCTAAATTTGCCAACTTTGATTTCCCCTTTTTTAACTGCGATCATAGGATTTGTAAAATAACCGTATGGGTCGTGAACGACCCCCAAAATAAGCGTACATTTAAGACATTTGATGTGGATTACCCAACTATGGAGTCCGTCGACGTAATGATTAAGTCAATAGGTGCTGAAAAGAGAACAAATATATCATCTTTGTACTATGCTTTTTAAACTGTTGTGATATTTGAATCCCAGGACATCTATTTCCCACTACTTTTTTGCTGCATAGTCTCCAATGAAGATCGTTACTATCCGCAATGCCTCAAAAGAAGCAAAGGCTCGAGTCAATAAATTGTCTGCGGCTCATTTGTTTATATTCAAGCATTGAATAATTTAATGTGTAAAATTATTCAATAATGCATGTTTTCCGTCAACAATGGTGCAGATTAACAGACGCCTGGTGTAATGAACACTTGGCAAAGGGTATTGTAGTTACTGTGAAAAGCTATCTACAATCTGTCACCACATTTGTGATGCGAACACAATAGCTATATATATATATTTCTATTTTGTAAAAATGTCAGTTTTTTGCAAACGGGTGTGTATATATATATATATATATATATATATATATATATATATATATATACATTAGATAGATTTACCTTTCTTGTACTGCCAAACTAGAATGATTATGAGAAGAATAATGATAACAACAAGAACTCCAATGATAGCTTTCAAAATGGCACAAGAGCAATTGCAATCTGTAAAGAAAAAAAAACGATCGACAAAACTTATTGAAAAATGGGCTTGATTGGGTTGAAGAGAGTTCAGAAATAAAACTGCAATTCACCTTCTGGACACTTCTCAAATGCTAAACCTCTTTATACAAGATGGGTAGCTTTGAGCTTTGTGAGCAACATCCAAGTATATTATATATTATATATTATATATTATATATTAATTAAACCTTAATGATTGAAACAACAGGAGTACAGAATGTACTTATTTTTCGTAAAACGAAAACATTTTGCTTCAAACTGTAGAAATAGAGCAGGTTTGATTTTTTTGTGAAACACATACCAGCTATAAAAATATTTTAAAGTTATTTAAAATATAAATAGACAACACTCTTACTGTACCTTGTGTGCATGCCGTGGGCGAGGGTGATGTAGAAGATGACGGAATTTGTTCTATGGAACAGGGATCAACAATAAAGCTGCCAAATTTTCCTTCTTGTGCAGCAGTCTTCAGAGCATGTATTACATTGGTAACACTCACGCTTTGATTGAAACGCAGAACAAGGTCAACGATTACACTGCCTGGGCTAGGGATGGAAAAAATGTCAGGTGTTAGTGACAGATGGAAAGAGTTACATATTTCGTGGATATTTGAAGCAGCATAACTAACCAATACTGTCCTAATTTAGTCCTAAAGGAGTGACTAAAAACCTTTCAAATAATCAAACCGTCATGTCAACGTTATAGAATTAGGAATGAAAAGCTTTCAATTTATCCCTTTTGACGTAAACAAAAACCAGGGTTAACATCCCTTCATCTATACCGACTAGATACCAGTGAGACCGTTCTCTTCTTCAGAGAATAACAATTCAAGTATTTACGACATGAGAGAAACTCGTACCTCATTCTTTCAATAAAAACGTTGACGAGGCCAGAAGGTTCAAGTTGTCGCGTAACCTAAAAAAGAAACAATATGAGAAACAGTGACACCCAGAACTCCATAGGACTATATTATCGGTGGTACTCAGTGGAAGTCCGTCTTTCACATATCCCAAGTACTAAAATGAGGGAGGTACTAATTCACTGGTATTAATTTTTGATAATTTATGAAGAAAGAAGGACTATATGAGATGTATTTTGATCTCAGCATTCAACTGGCTTGAAAAAGAATAGGCAATGAATAATAATCAGTCAGGGCCACTTTGCAGAGGTGACGATAATTATGTAAACAGAACATTAACTGAATATACTATCTGCTTTGTTATGAGCATACTAGAAATAGCACAACGCACTCAAGAATTGTCAGACAAAGACTTATTGTACTACTAATTTCCACTTGAGCTATGATACCAATAGAACCAGGCGAGTATCAAGTTAAACTGTTACATACCGCTTTAAGAAACGTTTCCTTTTCAGCCTCATTAAAGTCTTTAACATCCTTGTTTATAATGGTTATTCTTATTTTGTAGGTGGTTGAGGTTCCTACAACAAGAGAAAATATTTTACAATGATCAGAAAACCATTATCAACCAATAACTTAATTTTGAGTTTAATAAACTTCTCAATTGTAGAAATAAAGGTTAAAATAATAGTCAGTGGCCGGTGAATACGGTAC
>JAJGOT010000792.1:0-254567 GCA_022457155.1 Cladopsammia gracilis | reverse complement strand
TTCGTCTGACTGATTTCATTCTTCTGTTCAGGATGCCCTTTCCTTGCTTTCAAATTAGGACCAACTGGTCGAATAGACCATAAATATGATATTTCCACAATTAACTTCTTTGCCCCACACCTTTTTTCTTTTATTTGTTTTCAGATGTTTTTTTTGTAATGTGTTTTAGTAATCGCACTGTGAGTGTAATTCTTTGGTTGTTTGTTGTTGCTAATAGAAAGTCATAATAATAATAATAGTAATAATAGTAAAATAAATAAAATAAATAAATACTGTCCGCTTAATGGAGGGTGTCCGTTCCATCCAGGTTTTACTGTAAACTCTACCTTTCATAGGAGCAACTCTTTGATACGGACACTTGGGTCCGTTATCGTCAACACTCTTCGACTCTCTTAAATTACAGTAGCCTCATTATTTCACTATGTAATTGACAGCAGACCTTTTAATCGATACGGCAGCCATATTGGTTTTGCCCACTGGGCATCCCATAGTGAACATTAATATTAATTGTTAACAAAGGTATACATAATTTCTGTTGTCATCATGGAATACTCAGGAGGCAATTTAGTTTGTTATCTGTCAACCTCGGAGGCTGGAGAATCTGTACACGAATGCAGATTGTTTAGAGCCTTTGGCAGCGTATGCCACCTCACCTCAAAATCGGGACAAAAAAGACGAGAAACTTGGAAAGATGGCAGTTAATCACATCTTTCCAAGTTTATCGTCTTGCCTTGTCCGATTTTAATGCTAATTGCATCATCGTCTTCCCATGAATCCTTGAAAACCGTTTCATCATCGTTATTGTCCTCTATTGTGAGCACGACATCTTCTCTTGTAGCCACGGGTGTCTTGCACTAAGTAAAGGAACTTCCAGGCGATGCAAAGCTCTTTGTTCTGCTGTCTGACTGATCAGAACGGTGAGTGGTGATAGAAGTCTCCGATTGAAAGAGTAGTTTTTTTGATGGTGTTATGATAAACTGAATCTGGAATTCGTACTGACTCAATAATAATGAAATGGTTGAGTCAGTACGAATTCCAGATTCAGTTGTCACTTCCATTAAAGGTTCTGAGTCTATTGTCAAAGATACGGACGAGGTACAAAGTCTAGGTGTGGTTGCGTCTGATGACAGTGGAGCATCTGGCGCCGAAGGGAATAGAATGTCAATTACGCAGGATTCGGGTTTGGAATGTTCAATCCAATGAGCCAATCAAAGCTCTAATCAAATACATGTAGCAAGGGCCAGCCGCTGGAAAACGCGTGCGAGCAAGTCACAATTGGCTTTGGTTTTACTTCTAATTGGTTGAAAGATTGCTGCGAGATTCTTTTGCCAATCAAAATGCGTAGCAATGTAAAATCACGCAATTATAGCAAATTACTTTCGACACTCAACTCAAAACCGTTCTAAGAAATGAAGCAAGCCTTAATCCTCTTGGAGTTAACATGGAAGACCACGTCCTCAATTTGTCATTAATTCACATCATCTGCTTTCTGAAATTTTTTTTTTTCAATACTCAATACTGGCCGTTTAATTAGTGTTTTGCCATCGCGCTTCCATTGAAGATAAAAAGATATGGCTTTTTGCGACATAAGCACAAGCGGAAACATAACGGCACGTGTGTCCAGAGCAGACGGGTTCGTACAGTAAATAAATAAGCAAAAGTGAATAAGCATAAGCAAAAGCGCAAGTATAGAGCGTATGCACTCACGTGGCAAGCAGCTATGCAAATTTATTGGAACAAAAGAAAGTGTTAACATAAGAAAAGCGTTCAAATCCCACAGGATTGTTTTGGTACACCAACATGGCCGCCGTTCTATTGTTTTGGTACACCAATATGGCCGCCGTGACGTCATGTGCATACGCTCTATTAGCATAATAATGAATCTTATGCCTATGTCTATGTTTGTTTCCACTTGACGCATTTTTATACTTATTTCGCTAAGAACATCAGGCTTTAGACCGAAAAGCCCAACGTCCCTACCCACCCTCCAAAGAACGCCCTATATTTTGCTGTGGTTATAAGTTAACCAGGGGATATTAGATAACATACCAGAGACTACGGTCAAGATAAGCTCAAGGCTACTCTCCACTCTCAAAAGTACGCCCTTAATTTTGCTGTTATTATAAATTAACCAAAGGACATTAGATAACATAGCAGAAACAGCAGCCAAGGCGAGCTCACCTCCTCTTCCCACCCTCCAAAGTACACCCTTCATTTTTCTGCTATTATAAATTAACCAAAGAACATTAAATAATATACCAGATTCAACAGCCAAGACCAGCTCAACGCCAGTTGAGCATAGCTCAGCTCCAGTCACGATGATAACAGTGACGCTTGGCTACCATTGATGTCCAAAACCCTCTTCCAATAGCGTTCTGGCAATCAAACACAGCCAGGCCGGTATCGGGTTCAGCTCTGCGCATCCTCTTTCCTATCAACATCAGCCCTATCTACGAAATGGATGGCGAAGTGGTTCCATCGTAGCCGTGATGGACGGTTTCCAAGGATATCATATCCTTATCATATCCTAATCTTTATTATTATCTTTTCCGGATCAAAAAACGTCACAAACGCAAATTAAATTATCGAAACCGCGCTCAATGAAGCGCGCACGCGCTCCTATCGGTAACGCAAGTTCTTCAGTCACGCAATATTGTTAGTCATCACAAGTCACACTCACTGAAGTACGCGCGCAATCCCTTGTTAGTCATGCAATATTTAACAGTTATAGCGAAAGCGAGCGCAATATCGCCGGATTGACCTAAATCAGGCGATATTTCGTAAGCTTGAGCACTCTAACTGTTTTATAACTCAACATACTGATGACAAATCACAGTTTCGAGAAAAATTCATTGAGGTATACAACTTAAAATTAAGTAAAAAGGCTTACTGCAACATTTACCTTGCGTCATTTCTTACACAACATGCTAAAATTAATGAAGCTTACACTGAAAGTGAGAGTTTTATACGAACAGCTTTCGTCTGCGTAAAGATCGGGACAGTGTAGTGACTACACAAATTAAAACACAGCAAAATGGCATCGAATTTCTTAGCACGAGACAAGTGTTTCGGGTCTTAAAAAGTTCAATCCAGAAGCAAAAGAAATTGAACAAACACACGGCTAAACAGTCTGGAAGAATTGCAGCGTGGACAGTATGTCTTACCAAAATTCACAGCTGTAATAGACAAAATAAATGTTTAAAACATCGTTACCCGTAGATGATGTGGTACTGTATTTGAATCCCTTCCATCAGCACTAAATTTTCAAACACCGAAGTACGAGCTGAAACGATCGCCGTTGTTTACAAACTTGGTAGTTTTAGAAACTTTTCTGGGAAGTACCAATCATGTAATTGATATTTTTTATCTTTTCTTTTCTTCGCTTATTTCTTTCTTTCCCCTTTTTACTCATGCGCGAAGCGGCATGAGGAACGGTTTCGGCTCCGTTTTTCTTGTCATTATTACTCATGCGCGTAGCGGCATGAGGTAAGGTTTCTGCTCCGTTTTTCTTGTTATTATTTTTATTATTATTATTTTTTGTGTCACGATTTTGCATGCAAATTTATGCACGTATATTTTAAATTGTACACTTCCGGTTCATAGCTTTGCCACTACACTTCCTGTTTAGTGACTTCCGGCTACTCTCACTTCCGGTAAAAGAGCGTTACTCAAGTGTCACGACAGCGTCTCCTACAACCCTACTTACATTAGCAATGTTCATGTTTGGTATATATAAGACTTAGAAGAATCATTCCCTTCATTGTGGTACAGCCTTCATTTCCAAAACAATCAATAGTAAACAACGTGGTTGCAGGAGCGATGACTGAATGAAAGGAGTACTCTTCGCCATGTCGGACATCATCTTATCATGTTTAAAATATATCATAAAACTACCTTACGCATGCGCATGAGTATAGGCTGCTAGGAGCCTCTTGTTTTCATTATTATTTTTTATTTTTTGTGTCACGATTTTGCATGCAAATGTATGCACGCATATTTTAAATTGTGCACTTCCGGTTCATGTCTTCGCCATTTGCACTTCCTCTTTAGTGACTTCCGGCTACTGTCACTTCCGGTAAAAGAGCGTTACTTACGTGTCAAAACAGCATCTCCTACAACCCTACAAACATTACTATGTTCACGTTTGGTATATATAATCACTGGCTTCATTGTTGTACAGCCTTCATTTCCAAAACATTCAATAGTAAACAACGTGGTTTGCAGGAACGATGACTGAATGAAAGGAGTAACTTATCTCCAGGTCGGACATCTTCTTATCATGTTTAAAATATATCATAAAATTTTCATACGCATGCGCATGAGTAAAGGCTGCTTGGAGCCTCTTTTTATATTATAGTTCACGCACTTTTTCTCTCAAAGATACAAAATTGCAGATATACGTCATGTAGACCTACGGATATCGAGAGCTTTATGACCATAATTGGGCAGTGTATCAATGTGTTGAATTATAATGTTAGTTATCATAATCCATTTACGTGGTAAGTTATCTTATCTTTTAAGATAACTGAGCGAAGTGAGTTTATCTCGGGGCGATCTTATCCTTGTCTTTAGCACGACAGTCCGTTTCATTCTCAGAGACCCAGGAGCAAAAGCTTACTCTACTGACGTAAATTTTCGTTCGCACTGATTTCGTCCGTCTTTATAATTTGCTCCCGTCCCGAATATCTGCGCCAGGGTCCCCGAGGATGGTGCCTTCGTGGAATGAAAAGTCAACTTTAACAAGGTTTCCTCTTACCTGGGTAATTACAAGACATTCATAAGCGATACTTTTGTCCTGGGACCAAACTGTTGTTGTTATGCCGTGAACTTAACTGAAACTTGTTTACTAATTTCTTTTTACGTAGTCATCATTTTGCATGAGGACCAAAGCGTTGTCATCAGATCTTTAATAAGGCAACGTAAGTTTTGAACTGGATGAAAATTAAGTTTTTTTTCTCCAATTCTTTTCATGGTTCCAGTTTGTACTGATGCGTTTTGTTCTTTTCTTCAGCTCAAGGAATACTAAACTTAATAAGTTCCTTGATGTAAGTTGCTATGTTGTCGCTCTGTTTGTTAAGTGTTGTTTACGATGGTTGCTTTATAGTTAATTAAACATTTTAATGTTTAATGTTTGATGCGATACAGAGCCTCTTCAGTTTCGGTTTGTTTAAAAACAAACCGAAACCGAAGAAGATCTGTATCAACGTTTTACAACGCCGTCACCAGCTAACTTGTGGTTAATACTATTACAAGGCTGTTCCAGGCGTAAAGATTGTGGAGAACAACTACAAAACTGAACCGGCGAGCGAACGAGCGGGGAAAACGAGGTTAGACTGGGGAAAGAAGGTGAGGTAACGCCTGTGAATCCCTCGCCTCGCTCTTTTTTCTACGTCAGCACTCGCAGTATTTTTTCCTTTGCGCCCCACCTATTTTTCGATCGCTTCCCTGGATAACTGGGGTGGATCCAGGTTTTTAGCAGAAGGGGTTCGATGAAGGGGGCCGCCGAAGGCGTCCCCCTGTAGGGGGGTCCCGGAGGCATCCTTTCCCGGAAAATTTTAAAATTTCAAGTCCTCGCATTTGTAACGCTCAGCCATTTTTTGATCCGGAAATGTATTTGTAGTGCGTGATGGCCCGTTTGCTGTTGTTATCAGTTAACCAGAGACTACAGCCAAGAAAAGCTCACAGCTCCCCCCCACCTTTCAAAGTAAGTCCTTGATTTTGCTGTGATTAAGACAAGCTGCAAGAAAGATGATGCCGCCAACAGCAACTGCTAGCGTCATCGTCTTTCTTGCGACGTGGTTCCATCGTGGCCGTGATAGACGGTTTCCAAGGATATCATATCCTTGTCATATCCTCATCCTTATTATTATCCTTGAGACAGATGTTCGCAGCATTCATGCACCACAAGGGTGTTTGTGGTGCGTGAATGCGGCGAATAGCTGTCTTCTTTGGTCACCCTGGCGCGGCGGCCATTTGATGACTCATTGTCTTCGGGTGTTTGGTTTGCCATATATCTGCTGTTTAAGGCAAGCTTTTACTTTTGCGTCAAGGATCACTGCATCAGGAGAAATAGTGGTTAAAAGAAAGGATCACTGCAAGTTCACCATATTTATACTGCAAGTTCCAGAAAAAGGTGGCACTGGTCTGGCCATTCTCACCTTCAGTTTTTAGTTTCACTTCTATAATTCTTATGCGTCCGCTTAGGCTTATGCTAAATGCTTATACTTATACTTATGCTTATACTTAATATGCTTATACCTATGCGTATGCTTATACTTGTTGTTATGGTCATGTCACAAGTGACACTCACGTGACCGGCGGCCATATTGGAGTGCTACAACAAAGACCCTCAACAACTGGATATGTTTGAATAAGAATATAGCTAAAATCCCATAGAATTCGTTTAGGACACCGATATGGCTGCTATTTTATTGTTTTGGTGTTGAAATGAAAAAGGTATGAAATGAAGGAGGTGCCATCCCTTATATAGTCAGGAACTTGTACATGTATTAAACAGTTTGACATATTTTAAACCATCAATAGCCCAATTTAGATATATTAAAATTCAACTTGAAACAAAAGACATCACCACGAGGCTTAAGGGATTGATATAAGGGATTTATCTGGTTTATTTCCCTAAGCCTCGTATTGATGTCTTTTGTTTTAAGTTGAATTTTAATATATCGAAATTGGGCCGCTATTGTAAGCACGGTTTTGAACTATTAGAAGCATCTTTCGCTCGGTATGTCTGTAAGATGGACTAAGTAATTTTTTGAAAGAACCAATTGCAACTCTTATTATTGGAACCAAATGTCTGTTGAATCTTTAAATGCAGTTATCTGCTTTTCTATCAAATATTACTGTGAAAGAGAGCTTAAAATTACTGTAAGTACCATGTCTATCATTCAGAACTTGTCATCACAAAATCACTGCTATGCCAAAATGAGGAAAAAACAATCCGTATAAAATATCCATGTTCAATGGCTACGGCCGCACTTGGTGAGTTAACTGGGTTTTTTTTTTTTAGAAAACCCGGTTAAAGTTCCAAAATAAAATAACTCGGTGAAAAGGTGTTTGTAATGAAATAACCGAGTTTATTTTTCTGAGCGGCCGCACTTCAGAAGGTTGAACTTTGAAAGTGAGAGATCGTGTTATCATTTGCTATATCCTTTATTCTTTTTTGTGACATTGTTAAGTTTCTATTCATGTCATGGGAACGAAGAACGAAATAAGCCTGCCAAAGTATTGCCAAAGCATCCGCCGAGCAGCAACCACGACGGCGAAGACAGCGTGAGCGGCACAAAACAATAGGATTAATGAGCGAAAACAGTGCCTCTACACGTGCATTTTACGTTTTGGTATTCCCTGCAAAACAACATCGTCAAATGATCCATTTATAGGTTATATGGAGAACGTAAACATACGACGGTTTTCCTTTCTCTATTTAAAATTGAAAGTTCGTCCCTACGAATTCAACAGGGAGCCAAAAATTACCGCGTAAGAAAAGTTATCCTGGACTAAACTACCTGGCGAGGTGGTTTAAAAAATCTAACCCGGTTAAAAAAAATCTGTCGTTCTTCAATTAATTTCCATGGGAACCGCTAACACGGTTTAAATTCGGTGAACGCCAAAAATACACGGCAGCATCAGGAATTTTGTTAAACCAGTTAATTTTAATTAATTGCAAATAAAGCAGTTTTCAATTGAGTGTCGTAAAACCAAAACCAAAGTAATAACTCTGACCAATCACAGCAGTCGTAAACAATCCAATGAACCAATCAGAACTCGAAGCAATTACATATCGGCGGCGCCAAGCGCGGGAAAACGCGTGCGAGCAAGTCACGATTGGTTTTTGTTTTACTTCTGATTGGTCGAAAAAGCTTCGCGAGATTTTTTAGCCAATCACAAAGTGTAGCAATGCAAAACCAAAGCAGTTGTGTAATTACCTTTGACACTCAATTGAAAACTGCTCTGACCGGGTTAACTACTCTGGCGCGACCGCAGCCAATGTTAAGTAACTTTTGGTTAACACGCTATAATGTTAGCAATATTATAAATTTTAGGGATGTTACTATTAAAGAGTACTAGTTAAGAGGCCATAAGCGGTTTTCAGTATTTTTCCACATTTTGGTAAGTCATGGTAAGTCGGGGTAAAGTCCGCGAAAAAAATTTACACACTCAAAGCGCCACTGCGCGTCCAAATAATCAAACTAATGCAAAATAAGAGTGGAGAACAAAGTAGGTCTTACCTTTGCAAAGTGTACTAAACACAAGAAAAGTCAGCAATAACAAAGTATCGCAATTTTTTCTTTCCATTTTGCGCTGAATTAACACTTGCGTGTAATCCAGAGCAAGATTCCCGAAAGAAACTCAGTCATTTACGTCACAAATACAGATCAAATTATCGAAGCCACGATCAATGAAGTGCGCGCTTCTATCGGTCACGCAATCTTGTACTAGCGACGAAATCGGAAGCGGAGTCGGAGGCAAAAGCGCAGAAGCCTTACGTTCTAGTGTAAATTAAAAAAACGGAGTCGCAATCGGAATCGGAAGGTCATAACGAAATTATATCTTTGCTGTGACATGAGGCGGAATATCAAACAGATGTTATATGCAGAATGTTCAACTGACTTGAGCTTCTACCTTATTCATGTTCTGAACGTGCAACCGTAAGAAATGATATAGTTACTTGAAAAATGGTTAAAAAATGCGTTATAATTATTTAGTTTAAGAATTGCCCAAATGAATAAATAAGTGAATAGTGCTGCATATAATGAGAATCAAAATTTCCTTAACTGCCTTTATTTTATTCATTCCAGCTATCTCTGGATGGAAAGCCATTCCATTCCAAAAATTGCTTGGGGATCATTTCGGGGTCAGTGTGAAAAAAATGGGGATCATTTCGGGGTCGGGATCATTTCGGGGTCGATTTGGGGATCATTTCGGGGTCGGGGATCATTTCGGGGGCTGTACAGTACTCTGTACGCTGTCAGTATTACATCAAGAATACGAGAAGTGCATTTTAATGCCGTATTGTAAAGATCCGCAATTTTGGAATTGGCAGCGTTTGGAACTCGCTACTTTCTGACCTGTGATCTATAGTCTTTTTTTGAATGTATCTAGAAATCCATTACTTCAATTTTCACTTAACATATTTTGACTACACCGCACTTCTGCCGCATATTTTCAAAAGCGACGTTTTTCTCAATTTCTAGTCATTACTCGAAAATGTTAGTGCAAGAAGAATTTCTCTGAATGTGTTTTTCCGTAGTTTTCCTTCCGCTTCAACTTTCTTGCCATTTTTTGCCTTTGAATGAATGTAAAAAGAAAGACTAACACCCTAAATCTCCCGGTCATTAACAACAAATTCCATTTTTAAGTCAATTATTTATTTTCGCCAATTTAAGCCCATTTTTACAAAATTCACACAGACTGAATATTGGGACTTGTCTTATATCTGAGCGTTCGTGGTCACACCGATTAATAATGAGTTTTTGAATGCATGTTAATTCGGAATCCAAACAATTTAAAATGATTATAATAAACCCGTATTTCTTTAATTATCATTGAGAAGATTTATTTAGAAAACACCATTCAGGTGGAGTTTTTTTTAATTTAAAAAATATACAGGAAGTCACCATCACCCGTGGTTTTCAGACGAATCCTGTCTTAAAGAAGGTCACTAAATAAAAATAAGCTAGAAACGATAATTAATGCAAAATAAGAAAAACCAAGATCACGCTGAAAATTGCAAAATATAATTTCTAAAACTGCGAACAGCGAATGGTGATGGCTTTTCGAAATGTTAATCACTCTTTGAAATTTAAAAGGAACCTTCATAACAATTAAATGGTTAAGAAAATACAAACTAGTGATAATTTTCATTTATATGTTTTGGCTACACCACGCGAATCTTGCATACATTCCCTAATTTGTATCAAACGCTCAACTAAAACGCGAAAGGCAGCAAAAGTGGAACTTTCCTAGGTTCCTTTTCTTTGAGATGTGTTTTTCGAAGATTTTCATCCTTTTCAACGTATTTCGACTTTTCTCCTGACTGAATGTGAAAAACAACCACCCGACTGCTCTCAGCCCTTATCAAGCTTACTCGTTACTTGTTATTCATACTCGCACCTGCGTTGATAAAACCCCACTTTTGGAAGACGGTTGCTTGTCTCAAGTCTCTGATCTTCCAGCAGTAAAGCAACGAGTTTAATGACGAGTTTAAGCAAACTAAAAGTATCCCTATATTTCATAAAAGGTAAACGGACAAAGATAACCATCCTTGGCTACAACAAACGACCACATATTTTCAAAATTGATGTTTTTCTTAATTTCTAGTCATTACTCGAATAAACATGAAATAGAAAATGTTAGCGAAAGAGAAATTTGTGTCGGCTTTTCTTAGAATATGTTTTTCGTAGTTTTAGATCCATTTCAACTTTCTTGCAGCTTTTCGCCTATGAAGGAAAATAAGCTCCGCCGAGTGTTCGCAGACTTACCCAAATTAACTACTTGGTAATTCATACTCGCACCAGTGTTTATAAAACTAGTACGCTTTTGGAATAAGACAGTTAATAGGAAGGAGAAAGACAATAGAAGTAAACATTGTTTTATTTGTCCTCTTTATTCAAAGTTTTAAAATCGAATAAGCTGCATTACATTTTAAACTTCTTTTTAAAACATATAAATGGCACAAATCATTATATTTTGGGATATATACAATAAGTGTTTAGCGTCAGTAAACCTAACATACTTTTCATCAAGACAACTGTCTTTACATAACTGAGTATATTAATATAATAACACATATTTCTGGTTTAAAATGCATATAAATTAGCTCGATGAACAGCAAAGTTGCCTGACTGTGTCCTTCACTGCTCGCCTAACTTCCCTGATCTTCCAGCAATAAAGCAACGGGTTTAATGACGAGTTTAAGTAAACTAAAGTAACCGTATATACCGTAGCAAGGTCAACGGAGAAGGAGAAGCCTCTCTCAGGCGTCAAAGCTATCACTATACCATATGGCAGATAACAAACTACTAATGTAACTTGCACCCACAGTGCACTGGACACTGCCTTTCTGTATCGAGCTATGTTCAGTGGAATAGCTTGGCTCGGTTGTCCTTGCGAAACGTGGTTCTCTACTTGAATTTGGTTGTGATGACGCAGAGTAAGAAATATCTTTGTGTAAGAGAAAGTTGAGGTGAGTAGACACAGTGGTATACCTATGTTGCCATACCATAAAGTTACGAAGGGTTCCCAAAGGTACATTGTTGCTGCGACAATGGACACAACACAAAATACAATTACAGCTGGATATGTTCTCTTCAAAGTCACAACTTGTCTGTATCTGAGCCCCAGCAACAGAGCGAGAAGTCTGTCCACGCTTATTGCAGTCAGTGTCAACAAAGACATTGAACACAAAATGTAGCTAGTGATAAAAATTGAGTCAACTGTGTAGCGACAAATATTCCATTGATTCTTCAACCCAGCTATGCAGGCAGTAATATAAAGAGGTTCTTCAATGACACCAACACAAAGATCAGTTGCCGCTAGGCTACGATACAGGAGTTTGGAGGGCGGATAAAGCGAAGACTCCTTGTGAAGAGCAACTAGAATCAGACTGTTCCCCAGAATTGCAGTAATGGACAGACAAATGTGCAGCACTGAAAGAAATATAAGATGATTGTGTGCTTCCCCAGCTAATTCTGCCGAGCAAATCAATTCTTCGATTGTTTTCTGGTTTTCTTTCCCAGTGAAGTTTTTTACCGCCATTTAACTGCAATGCAAATACGTGCAGGTAGGTTCTTTAATAAGTTAAATCCGAATGTCTAACATCCTTATCGCCTGTAAGTCAACAAATTAGCGGTGCATATTAGTTTCATATCCTTTGGGAGATTTTATTACAAAAGAACTTAAAATGTCGTGTGGCGTTATGTTTTGCTGTTAAAAGCTGTAATAAGACTAAAGGAAATCGTTATTGGACGAAGAGAAAAACGGTGAAAGATGTGTTATCGGTTGTTTACCATTTGCCCAAAAGTTCCGGAAATTTCGGTCAGAATGTAAATGGTAAGACAATTTTGGCTCGACCGACCGGAAAATTTTCCAAATAAACGGAACGTCTTGAAAGGTAGTCCAAAATTCCCAACCGAAATTTCCGAACGGAAATGTGCGTACCATTTGCTTTTATCTACCAGTTCCAGACCCTGCGCCAGTTTTGATGCATAAGCGTGGTTACTCAGCTCGTTTCTGGTGTCAATTCTGGAGTTTTGCTTACCATTTACACAAACCGTGGACCAACCGGTTTTCCCGTGTAAATGGTAAACAACCATCATTTACGACAGATCATTATCGTTGTCACTGCCGATCACGATCACAAATGATAAAGCACCTGTGAGCTAGTGTTGTCTGGTTTGTCCGTTCCCATTGCTTGCAACGTTTGTAATCATTGCATTGGGAGTAGGTAGCACTTATTTATATCGCTTCTTCACAAAGAAGAATGTCTCCGGAGCCCGCAGACCTAAATAATTACCAAGGCGCAGTAATGTGAAAAAATAACTTTGCGTAACCCAGCGAATATTCTCGTAAGCGAAGTTAATATTACTCTTTACTTGCCTAGGTCGCGCAGTTTTCTTCTAGAAACAGTATATCATTAAAAAAAGAGAACGGAGTATTTTTATCAAGGCAAAAAAGAAAAAAAAATTACAACAACCCGACTGCTCCTAGCCCTTATCAAGCTTGCTATTTGTTTATTACGGGGCCTGTCGGTCAACAAATTAGTTAAATGTAGAGTAGAGTTGTGTTTTGCTCTTTATTCAAAGTTTTTGCTGCATTTTAAGTACGTGCAGGTGGGTGCTTTAATAAGTTATATCACCTCTCATTATTAACTGAAGACGAATGTCTAACATCCTAATCGTCTGAAAGTCAACAAATTAGTTAGGTGCGTATTAGTTTTATGTCAGTTATGAGTTATTACCGGCAGCTTAAAAATGTCAAAACTGAATGCAAGGCTGGCACTACGGCAAAGGGCAGATTTATTAATGGCCAATATTTCGACTAATTGTACTAGTCTTCCTCAGGGCCAGGGCTATACTGTAAGAAAATATTGTAACGGCTCCTCAAATTTGAAAATTACATGGTTATAAATGATTGGCTAATAGATGACATGTAGACAGCGCATTTGTAAACATAAGATAAAAATAATATATGATATATATAGTGTATGATACAAAACTGTGTTCAGCGTTCGTTCCTTCGATTAATGCCTTGTGGTGACAAAGTGTTCCCTCTATGAATTAAAAAGGCCTCGCGTGCTTTTCGACGGGAAGCATTGACGGTAGGTTGCAGTTCAAGCGGGATGAGTCTCATGTCCGAGGAAGAGTGACCTGGTAGGTTGAAATGTGTAGGGACCGCTGCTGTGGAGTTGGCGTGATGTGGGTTGTTTGTCCCTTGTCTGTGTTCTGTGAAGCGTTCACGAATCGTGCGTTTGGTTTCCCCTATATACTGTTTTTTACATTTTTTACATTCTATCATATATGTGAGGTTACTAGAATTACAGGTTAAATGTTGTTTTATTTGTCTAATTTCCCCGGTGTTGCTAAAAGTATACGAAGTTCTACCATTGTCAATGTAAGGGCAGGTGAGACATCCATGAGTGGAGTTGCAGCGGAAAGTGCCAGGGGTGGGCTTTGGTGTCGTGTTAGTGTTTTTTAGAAATTAGACAAATAAAACAACATTTAACCTGTAATTCTAGTAACCTCACATATATGATAGAATGTAAAAAATGTAAAAAACAGTATATAGGGGAAACCAAACGCACGATTCGTGAACGCTTCACAGAACACAGACAAGGGACAAACAACCCACATCACGCCAACTCCACAGCAGCGGTCCCTACACATTTCAACCTACCAGGTCACTCTTCCTCGGACATGAGACTCATCCCGCTTGAACTGCAACCTACCGTCAATGCTTCCCGTCGAAAAGCACGCGAGGCCTTTTTAATTCATAGAGGGAACACTTTGTCACCACAAGGCATTAATCGAAGGAACGAACGCTGAACACAGTTTTGTATCATACACTATATATATCATATATTATTTTTATCTTATGTTTACAAATGCGCTGTCTACATGTCATCTATTAGCCAATCATTTATAACCATGTAATTTTCAAATTTGAGGAGCCGTTACAATATTTTCTTACAGTATAGCCCTGGCCCTGAGGAAGACTAGTACAATTAGTCGAAATATTGGCCATTAATAAATCTGCCCTTTGCCGTAGTGCCAGCCTTGCATTCAGTTTTGTATTTTCACATTCAAGTGACGCCTGGCACGAGATCTTTCACAAGGAAGATCCGGCAACTACCAGTAAGTTTAATTTCTGCGTCGTGTGGACCTCTGCATTCAAAGGTTTTTTTAAAAATGTCGTGTGGAGTTCTGTTTTGTTCTCAAAAGCTGCAACTATATTAAAAATCTTATTGGAGGAAGAGAAAAACGCTTTTAATTAGTTGTAGTCCAAGTGTTTATTTTAGAAACCCGTGTAAAAACTTAAGTTATTTGCACGGTGTGATGAACGATCGAAAGGGGCGAGCACATGACAAGACTAGCGTTTAAGAATGATAGTGTCCGACACACCCTGTCTCCTGATTGGTCAAGGAAAAATAACGCCTGGCGTCTATTGTCCATAGAATTGACATGACAAAAAATGACATTATGTTTACATCATAATGTTCGGTTTTAAATTCGCTTAAAAATATTCATGTCAAGGTTAAAAAAATATTGCTTATCTTATCCTCAACACTTCCTTTGTGGTAGTTGTTTGTGATGGTGATGTAATCAATGACGGTGATGTATATCAAACACGAGGAAGAGTGTTTCATCAGGATGTCCAAACGCCGAGAAGTGGGTTGAAAAAACGAGGCGCAGCCGAGCTTTTTTTTTAACCCACTTAAAGGTGTTTGGATACCTGATGAAACACTCTTTGTAGTGTTTGATATAGCTTCTCAAAATGATCATTCTGAATGCAGAGAAAAGGAAGAAATCAAATCGCCAAAATGTATGCTAACAAGAAGCTGTATACAGCTTGAACTCGTGGTATCTTTAACTCGTCGCAGTATTGATTCCCGAGTGTTTTGAGTGCTTTTACGGAGAAACATAAAATTATGTCTGAAAAGTAACGCTACATTCAGTAGCCGATGCTAACTGAAATGCAAAGTTATATAAAACACAAATCGTGTAAATCAAACCTACGTACGATTGAAGTCACGTAATGACCTAGTGCGTTACATTTGTTGACCTTTCCAGTCTAGATTGAAAATCAACAAGAACTCTATGAGGGTCTGGATTGGGGTGGGGGGGGGGGGGGGGGGGTGAAAATGTCAGTTATCAGTTATTCTTGCCATAGGTCAGTTGTCAATAAAATTTTGGGCCATTTGTCAGTTGTCAGTTAAATAGCTGTTACTTATTAACTGTGAACCTTAAAGTGCACCTAACCCCCAATTTTTTTTTCCGCTTAATCAACTCTATGTACGTTGAAAAGTTGAATAGCTAAATATTTCTTTTTTTTAACGTCGCGTTTGCGAGTTATAGAGATTTGAATTTACGAAATGCTAATTAGGTGACGTAAATTCGGGAATTTGCCATTATTTCTACGTCAATTAACAATACACACTATACAACTTAAGGAAAATCAATTTGAGAAATACCAAATATAAACTGTGAACAGTCAATTGATTCGTACAAAGTATTACTTGGAGGTAAAAACAAGTAGTTGTATAATAAATGATTCCCGAATTTACGTCATCTAATTAGCATTTTGTAAATTCAAATCTCTATAACTCACTAACACGACGTAAAAAAAAAAAAAAATATTTATATTATTTTCAAATGGAAACAAAAATTGAAAATTGATATCAAGTTTCAATTTATGTTTGCAAAGGTGAGTTTAACTAATTATATATAATGCTAACGATAAACCCTTTTCGATTTATTTCATCGCATAAAAATGGACAAATTGAACTAGATAAAACAAATTTAGAAAATCCAAAACGGACATCGATTTTCAATTTTTAATTTAAATAAAAAATTGAATGAACGAATGACCCACGGACCGCAAATGCCTACAAAATAATATCAATAATAGGGGGTGATCACCAAAACAGCCAACTCAACATTAGGCGCACATCGTTTCGCAGCTAACGTACTTTTCGCAATTTGCTGTGTCATTGAGGTCAGCAACAGTTGAAGGCGCACTTGTTGAGACAGTAGACCTCCTCTCTCGTCCTTCCCAGCCCACGAAGATAGGATGGATCCTCCCAAACGCCCTGCGGAAATTACTCATGCGCCATGCGTACAAAAACTGGTTACACGAGGAGTTAACGAGAACAAATAAGTACTGTAGGTCCCTAAACCAGTGTATGACCCCACAACTACATGTGCTGCACAAGTTTATAACGTAAATCATAACGCAAGATGGAAAACTGCACAAGAAGAACGAAAGCAAAATAAGAAAGAAACATTTTGTGGCTTTTTTCTCTAGGCGAAGCCCTTGGCGTTGGTTTCCTTGGTCGAGAATTGTTCTCATGTGTTTTTCGTGAGCGTTTAGACTCCGGACAATTCGAACGAAATAGAAAAGTAATAACATAAGCGTTACTATTATTGCTGTGTTGGCATAAATAAATGCTAACGTGTAAAATCCAACCGCGAAGTAAAGCAAAGGCAGTCCTCCTGAAATGAACCATATTGCCACGGATGCAGCGATAGCTCTTGAAGAAGACAGTTTTCTTATGGTTGTAGAGGTCAAAGCTAAATAGCGATCTGTAGCCAGTGCAGCTATGCTTAACACTGAGGCAGTAGAAGTCATAAAATATGACATGTACACCAACCAACGCAGGCCTAGAACTTGATTATGCATTGCTTCGGAGCTATGGTACCACACAAACACAGGTTCTGTAACGATGCCAATGAAGGAATCAGCAATCGCCAAATTCAGAATCAAATAGTTGAACGATGATTTCAGTTCTCTGTTTGGATCTTTAATGATGGCCCAGCAGATGAGCAGATTGCCTGGTACGGTGATGACACGCAAAATGGCCGAAACGCTTGCTGTTGTAACAGAAGTAGCAAACGGTGCCCATACATCGTCGCATAGATTGGCGCCGAACTTCATCGATTTTTTGAAAAACAATTGAATAACTGACAATATCAATGGAGCAGCATATAATAATTTTGACTTAGTTTTTGCCACCTGCCAGTTTCGTCATTGTCAAATCTGATTTCCAATACGAAATGGTTTTCACTTTGAGAAGAGTTTTTGTGTGGTGACTCCGGCTGTGACTGAAATGATAAAAAATTGTTACTATACTAAAATCTGAAAAATGCTAAAATCAAACGTTGGAAATTTACACTGTAAAACGAAAAAACAAGAATGGATATGTGTTTGTATTTGTTCATTAGCGAAGACACTTCTTGAAATTTAGAAGCTTTCAGACTAGAAAAACGTGTAACTTACCAAGAAGTTTTTCTTTCTTTCGTTTTTTCTTGAATATTGTTTTTTTTCGTGGTACATCTTAGTGTATTTTTATAAATTGTGCTTAATTTTAACATTAATCTTTATACAACTACTTCAAGGCAGGTGATTTTTTGACAGAATGTAATACCACTGGCGGAAATAACAATTTCCTGTCAAATGAAGATATTAGGTAAACAGTCACAGCATAGATAATATTTCCTTGTTCCTAATTCTTACTGTCTTAGGAGCATATTGTTAAAAGGGTTGAACGCGGCTGGATTGATGAAGGCACCGTTCGATAACATTAGACCCTTCATGTCTCCTTTCACACGGGAATAAAAATTAAAAACAATCACAGACAAAATTATTATTTGTTATTTCTTTACTTAATTTATTCCTCCTACCGGTTGTCATGAAAATGGCGAAATTTATAATTATTTTCTAAAAACAAAGCATATAATTTCAAATAAAACCAGGAAAAACAGAAAAAGAATGAAGCAATCGACTACCATCTCATCGAGGGGTGTGTGCAATTGTTCCTCTGCTGTTACTCTGCAATTTCCGTTTGAGTTCTGTCGACTGGCCTGGAGTTGAACTGGAGTATCGGTAAACAAGGATAAAAACAAAAGACTAAATAAATACATTACATGGGCACAATACCTATAAAAATAATACAATTTTAATTCTCTTCTGTACCGGTACACCAGGACAGAACCCCCTTTATTAATTTTGTAGCAAACGAGAATATTGCCACCTTAATTCACATAATCTTTATTCACACCCCCCCCCCCCCCCAGCAATAAGCGAACAGAGAATTAATTGAGGGTCTGAATGGGGGGGTCCACATGTCGGTTGTCGGTTAAAATTTCATTACTTTGTCGGTTGTCGGTTAAAATTTTCGACCTTTGTCGGTTGTCGGTAAATCTCAGTTAATAATTAAAAATGCAAGATCATTTAAGTTAATTATTCACATTTGTTATGTAATTTGCGCAGTTCTAAGACTTTAAACTCTAGACGAAGTGTAAAACTTGTAATAATTCATTATTTGATTGCACTTAAACCTAGTTAACTCTGTTTTTTAGCAACGTGATCGTCTACCCCACTTTTATTTGCAAATCTAGTATACCGATAAAATCTCCAAAGCTTTTATTCTAGATGTGAATTTGTTTTCCTGTCGATTACGGGGCATCGAAGTAAATCAAGAGAGGTAAATTTGACAAGAGTGAAATGCCCATTTTAGCCTTTGGGATACGTAATTTTGTTAGCTACGGAAGTCTTTTTTTTCCCAAGACGTCCACAAACACTAATTACACTTATTATTCAACGGCTCGCGTGGCTTTACTGTGGGGTTTCGTTGTGTTTCCCTGTGATCCTCAAACACCTCAGTAACATCCCCTTCGTCCACAAATTGTATGCTAACAACGCGTTGTGGTACTGCATTCGCTGATGATACATTGTTTTCTTCAGGGAATCGAAGTCTCTCTTCAGACTCGTCGGTGCGATGAACAGCGTAGACAGCTGGCGGCAAGGCCCCAGCCTTATCTTTTATGGTCTCGCTCTTAACTGTCCGTTGGCGTACTGGTCTATAACTCTCTAGCCACTCTTTGATCTGTCCTTCCATAGCTGGTGTTATGTCCTCACTTGGCAAAGGTGTCATGGTAGCTATAGCAGAAAGGGGCATGGCAGATCGAGGGACCGGATAGTATGATTTGTCATGCGTGTAGTACTTTGCTGCCCATCTAGATGTGCGCTTCAGAGATTCCTTGCAAATTGTTCCAAAATCCTGCGCATATGTAAGGACCGTAAATGTCTCATGTTTAAAGTGCGAGACAGCGTGCAAATTTTCCACTTCTGTTGTGAGCAACGTTTCGAGCAGCAGATCATCTAGAAATGTGGGGTTAACGTCCATCACGTTCTTGTATAGCCTGTCCTGATCCCTTTTTAAGCAAAGACACAGAGACTTGCGTCTTCTGTGATACAGTTCCCTGTGGACCATTGGTTGCAGAAGTCTCGCTCAACTTGTAGCATTCCTTCACCTTACTCACAGTATCTTTTACATAGTTGTCAATCTTTGTCACGTTCTCTTTTGCTTGTTTCAAAGACACTCCTTCAGGTTTCATACACTTAGAATGACTTCCGAAGGTATCGTAAAGGGAACCAAGAAGCCCCAGAAAAGATATCGTTTCTGAGAGGCTCGTCACTATCTTCACTTTTCCAGCGGCAACATTTGTAACAAACAAAGTCTTGTCTACGGAGCATATCCCCTCGATTTGTTTGAATGAGCACGAATCTTGTGTCCCGTCGGAAGAACTGTTGTGGCCACTTCCTACCAAAGCTCTAACCGAGTTATCATCAGGGTCGTACTGCATGACCTTTCCCGCCTTTGCATCCGTGTACACTACCTTCCCGATCAAGGCGCCTACTTGGTTTACCTCAGAGCAAGCGGGAAGAGTCGAGTTGCATACAGCTTGTGTCACCGTCATTGTGCTAAGTTCACATTTGTACAGCCCACCTTGGCTCGAGGCTCCTGAGAAGAATGCGCATTGGTCATATAGAGTAATAGACAAAAGGTTTACGATGCTGGATGGATAGGCAGTGAATTTCGTAGCATTGCCGTGAATGGTCACTCCATCAAATGTCAACGCTATCTGATAGACATATTGACTCTCGTCATCACTACAAAATAACAAATCATTGCTTGCAGCACAGATTAGCAGAAGGCTCACTATGACGATTAGGATGTATCTGGACGTGTTCCGCACAGTCAGTGCTCTTAGAAATGGCACCCAAGTGGTCGTTAAGTCTTTGGCGCAAAACGGGAGCCATTCCTTCCGTTGGGAGAGATAGTGCCTTTAAGTGACGCAGAAGTTCAGCTCGTCGCTTGAGTGACTTTGAACTTATTTTTACTTTTCCCTTGAAGTCGACAAAAGAAATTGTTGATTTCCCTCTTTCGCACAAGAATGCAATCTCATCAATGAAGCAGAAGTTCCTAGCATCCCTCAGTCCATCTCGCACAATAGAGACATCTGCTGGCTGGTGTAATCTTATTTTTAGGAGTCTTGATAAACCTGTCTCAAAGTTGTAATCAAGCGCAAGGATCGAGCCTGTTGGGCCATTTAATAGAAACTGTGATCGGGTGAGGGCATACACCGCGTTGGTTACTTGTCCAAAATCTGTATTGTTCTGGTACGATGGTATGCACAACGAACTTAACGTACTCCAGCACTTTGAGAACTTCTGGCCGTGTTAAACGAATAATGGGTTTCAAAGTTACAAATATCGATAAAATGAGTAAATAACGCAAACTTGTCGAGTTTTTAGCTCAAAAGTTTTTTTTCAAAATTATGATGGCGTGATTAGCGCGCGCATAGCACAGTTTGATGTAAACAAACTGTTCAAACAAACAAAAAGATATTTAAAACCCATCTCATCGTTAACTTTCAATAGAAAAGATCGTTTCATTGAATACGGTGTTTTTTTATCTACCAAACTTGACAAAGTATTTAGTATTTTAGCCCTTACTAATTGAAGATAATTTGAAGCTTTTCTTTTCTAGGGAAGGAACCCATTAAATTGCCGCGGGAAGTTTTCAACCAATCACAGGCTGACTTTTGAGACGTCAATACGACTTCATATTGACGTCTCAAAAGCAGGCAAAAGTTTAGGCAAAAGTATCTGAGAATCATGACACAACAGCAGGGCGTCTTGTCGGCTCGCTTACGAGCCGCTGTTCTAGAAATGAGCCCGCCGCTGCTCTCCGAAAAGGACGATCCCGGGGCTTTAAAGTAATTTGAAGACAGGAAATTCTATAATTGACGAAATTTGGAATTAATGTGGTTACGTCTGGTGAAGTAGAACCCACCAAAGGATCTGGACATTTCCTGCGCTTAAAAATAGATTCATAATGCTATTTTTTCTGAATACAAACATCCCTATGACGTCGGACCATGTCGGTTGTCGGTTAGAATTTATTTGTCGCTAGTCGGTAATGTTTTCCTCGTTTTGTCGGTAGTCAGTAATATTTTTCGCCCTTTGTCGCTAGTCGGTTAACCCCATTCACACCCTCTTAATTGGGAGCAAAAGAGTTAAACTTGAGTGAAGGATCTCAAGCTGCTTTGATTTCAGACGTTTCTCTCTCGATGGTTGTTCTTCAAAAAAAACATACGATAACAGCCAAAATTGTTTGCATTTATTTTGCCTAACCCGTCCGTGGTCCTTATAAGAAGATTAACAGGATCCAAAGGGATCAGCTCGACTTTTTCCCTGGCGTCGGGGTGTCTCGAAAAAGGGAGCTTACGAATCGACGACTTTTGCACGACGACGCCGTTGGGTCAGGTCATAGTCCCGCGTCGTCGTCCTGCAGAAATTTTAATTTACGATTCCCAATGAAGACGACGACGTTGGTGGGCGCGCACAAATCGTTGGGCGGTGTTGGATCTCTTGGACAGCTGGACAAGTGAATTGTTTAAAATGCGAAATATCTACGGCAGACTTATCCTAACAGCCGAAGCGACCAAAAATAGACAATGCTTAAAAAACGAAAATTGCCCGACATTTACGCATTTTCAAGCCTATGTACCTGATATCTGCTCGCTCGCATAGCAGAAAAGCCGAGACAAATTTGTGTTTCTACAACTTCAGGCTGGCTAAAAGACGATTCAGGACAAGAATAAAAAACCTCATCGAATAACAAGCTTAACTTTTTGAAATCTAGCAGCGTGTATTGCTTCCAGTCCCGGCTTTCAGTAAAATATTTTTCTATTAATTTTTAACTATAGACCCGACTATAAAATATACACCCCTTTTAATTTCTTCGAAAATTCGTTAAACAAAAGCAAATGTCTTATCCTTCAATAAGGTGTGGTTAACATCAGTAAAGGAGTTTTCATTCAGCAATCTCATCCTGACCTTTTCGTGTCACTTGGCGTTTTACTTGTTTCACTTGCCATATTTCTACTTGATATTTTGGGGCGTTACTTGAATGAAAACAGACAAAAAGTCAGAAACATTTATGTCAAGAACATCTCCCTGATGTGATTCTTGAATTATCTGGCAGAATCCCCTGAATTAACGAGAGAAAACTTCAAAAACTGACCTCACGTTCTGCTGTTTTGGCGACGCCGTCAATTTGCTCAAAATTGGCTCGACGCCGGCAACTTCCCACAAAATAATGCGCAGTAGGCATGTCACGCAATCCAACGGCGTCGTCGTGCGAAAGTCGTCGATTCGTAAGCTCCCTACTAAGACGTCGAAACCTTAGATCTAAGACCTAGAAAAACTAAAGGTGGAAACTCATGCCTGATGGGAGGTGGGCGGGTAAAAAAATTGGATCCAACTTGAAGCGAAAAGACGCAGGAACATGAATAAATGAGCTTAAATAGGCAAATGCGGCCTTTGGGGACTGAAGGCTCATAAGGCTCTACTAAATTGATTGATTCCATTGTTTTCTGGTTTTCCTCTCCAGTTAAGTAATGGTCCACATAATGAAGAACGATAGCAAACTTCATTGTTCTGTGGCATTGGCTCTTTCCCACATAGAATATCTTTGATTTCAAAAATAGAGGAGAAGCTGATGGTTAATAATTATATTTCATTATAAAAATAAAGAAAATCCATTTGCGTCAAATAAATTTTAGGAAATGTTCGTGCTTAACCAATCAGAATAGAAGAAGACAATAGCAAATAATTTTGCTTCTTTGATGAAGTTCCCCAAATACAATATCTTTTGAAAATTGCATGTTGTGCGATTGGGTCTCAAATTACTTGAAACCTTAAAAAAATTGGACAAAGTGCACCTTGAACCTTAACTTTTTAGCGGTTTTTGAGTGTAGGCCAATGAGATCACTAGTTGTAAAAGGAATATCTTTTATAACATACCTCAAGAAAAGCGCGAGCTCTGATTGGTTGATACGCGCCATCTATTCACCCGTAGGCAGCACGCTCACGTCACGCAGCTTGTTTTGCCGGTAATTTTGATAACGTTGTCTTCATTTGTTATAACAGAAATGGTAAATGTCACAGTTGTGCGTGCAATGAGTTATGGATGCACTTGAGAGCTTTGCTGAACAATCAAGAAGCAAGAGTCGCTCGATGCGATTACGCTTCTTTCGTGCTTAGCAACCCCCCGTGTGCGTACAAACGTTGCACGTTTACCATTTCTTAAAATACGCTTTAGTTAAAGTGCAAGTATTGATTTTAGAAACCAGCTATGTTAAAAGTCGCTTAAGCAACAAATATTCATGATGGTTTCTTACGGTACACTGTAAAACTTTTTATTGCTTGTCGTATCCTCAGCTCTTCCTTTGTGATGGTTCGGAGATCGCCGTGAATAATTTTTAGTTCAGTTTGAAACGATTCTTTCGGCGGTTGTTCGTTTAATAAGAACCGCAAATTAATTGTAAAATTTTGGCTGGGCAATGGCCAGTTTTTTTATTTGTGAAATTACCCTTTCGACGGGTGTTCGATTAAGTACCGCAAATAATTGTGCTATTTGCGGTTCTAAATCGAAGATCTGAAAGATGTGTTTACATAATTTCCGACAGATCATTACTAAACACAAAGTTATGCGTCATTATCACAAATGACCACCATAAAGGAAGCCTTGAGTCGAGGATAAGTTAAGCAATACAAACTATCATGAATATTTTTAAGGTTTTCTCCTCGTCCAATAAGATGATCCTTTTTAGTCTAATTAAAGAGTTTACAAAACAGAACTCCACACGACATTTTTACGTAAGTTCTTTTGTTTTCGTTAAAGTGTCTATGAAATGTAATTTATTTTTTGATATGTCGAAAGTTTCACCTGTTTAGACCTTAGAATAAAGGATTAAGGAGTTTGAGACGATGCGAAACGCTTTTATTATGGTCTCAAAGTTAGGTTATTGAATGCATGTTAACGCCAAACGATTTAAAATGATTATAATAAACCCGTCTTTCTTTAATTATCAGCGAGAAGATGCATTTACCTGCTACCATGTAGAAGGATTTTTTTTTAAATTAATATTTACATGTAAAAAATATAGAAGTTGCCATCACTCATAGGTGGTTTTAGACGAGTCCTGTCTTAAAGAAAGTCACTAAATAAAAATAAGCTAAAAATAACTATTAATACAAAATAAGAAAAACCAAGATCACAGGGTTTTCACTAAGAACTGTAGTAGCAGGAGAATAGTGTAAAGTAACAGGAGAATATTACGAATGAGCGAAGACAGCTACATATTGCCATCGAAATCTGCGTAGTTTTTTTTTTTCCTTTTTTTATTACTATTTTAGCTAAACAAAAACAGTGCTTTGTGTGTTACAAACAAAAGACAAAAAGTAAACGTTACAACAAAAGTCATTAGAACAATACGGTGTTTGCGGAAAACTGCAAGAACTCTGGTCAGCAAGGCTTGTGATGGTGCTACATAAGCAAAGTTACCAAGGGTTTACAGGTTTATGAATATCTTTGAAACATTGCGGCAATCACGCTTGGCAATTATGACACCTAATTTGGCCATGTACAGTTTGATCTCAAAGTTGGAAGGATGGTAGAACTTTGAATTCCAAATGTTCGTATGGTTTTGGTTTTTTGATCTTAACGGTTTTTGGCGGGAAAATGACGTCACAAGATTGGGCCAAAATCTGCGTAGTAGGCGGAGAATTCTCCGATCTCCGATGCCTAATGAACACCCTGACTGATCACGCTAAAAATTGTAAAATATAATTTCTAAAACTGCGAACAGCGAACAGTGATGGCTTTTCGAAATGTTAATCATTATTTGAAATTTAACAGGGACGTTTATAACAAATGGTTAAAAAGATAATATATATAGATAGCCCAAGCCTAACAGCGTCGCACTTTGAACAAGCTTAACTAAGGTGAAACTTAACTAAGGTGAAAGGTTGGAAGCACAAGAATTGGTCAGAATTAAGATTGGCGAACGGGCTATTTTCAATTTTAGCAATTCTCAAAAACAGTATTACGCGACCGTCTGCACAGTACATTTTTATAGACCGTACAAAAGTTCACAAAAACAACTTTTCTCTGTCTAGAATAAATAGTACCACTAGTTTCCGAATAAAATACAGTTTATGTTTGTCAAAAACTGCCCGAGAAACTGATTTGAAAATCAAAAATTGCAAAAATACACAAACATATTTGCATAAGGCGATGCGAGTGACGATAGAACTGTACTATAAAATCAAAGTCTTGTTTTGTTTACATAAAATCGCTTTTCAATCTATCTAATGAAGGAACAAACACATAAAAATGGACAACACAATCTTCTTTCGAAAAAATTTATTCAAATTGCCATTAGTTTACGTTTAAAAGCAAAACGCGTACCATTTAATTATAGCTCATCGAGTTCAAGCTTTCTTCGATGAAATTCAAGCGATCGATACAACTAAATTTAGGCACGTTTTAAAATCAATTCTCCAAAACTAACAATAACACTAATAAAAAGTCACTCACAGATTGATATCAACATAAATTCTCATCGAAAACTGTAATCTGTTTTACCTTTAAGTTCCTCGCTTGCTTGGAAATTCAAATCTCCGCTTCTGGTTCTGAAATCCGTAGAAAACAAACATCTCCCGCATTGATAAAAACGTATACAAGAAGTTCCTCGAAGCAAGATATTATCCCTGAAAGCTCGTCTTTTTCCACTAAAGCGGCTTCTGAGTATACCTTAATTAGTATCCATGTCTTGAGTAGCAAACCGCGAAAAAATGCAGGAAAATAACGAGTTTAATTCTCCGCTAGACACAACAAAACAACTAAAGTGTTTACCGAGCTCACGGCTGTGTGGCCGCGCGAAAAACAAACTTGCTAAGATCCGGGATGTTGCTCCAACACGGGCGCGCACACACGCGCCCGCGAAACATCCCGCTAGCCATGACCATGAAAAATCACGGCACAGGTTCTATGAGTATTGAGCTGCGCGGCCAGGCCTTCGGCCTGGCAAGTGCTCCGCTACAAAACAGTGACAATTTTGGCTACACCACGCGACCTGCATACATTACCTCACTAGGGTCTCGCAGAACCTCGCGAAGCTCGGGGAAGGATGCACTGCAAAATTTTAGCAATGTGGGAGGGAGAGATGGAATTTCTGATTTGACTGGAGAGGTTGAATTGCATGCCGAAATTTAAAGTTGAGACATTTTCGTTCCTAGTCGCTTCCATTTAACTTGTACTTAGTACTCTGTCTTCCTAAAATAAAATAAATGGGAGCTGGTACTGGTCAGTTTAGGGTTTTGAACTGTGGGTCGCTGTAACTGCTATGGGACTGGGTACCAAAATATCCTCAGGCCTTCCGTCCACCCCCTCCCCCCCTCCCCCAAACCAATCTTCATAAATTGTTGTCAAAAGGAAAATTGGTCTGAAAGTAGATTTATAGCGGAGCACTTGCCAGGCCGAAGGCCTGGCTGCGCAGCTCCATACTCATAGAACCTACGCCGTCATTTTTCATGGTCATGGCTAGCGGAATATTTCGCGGGCGCGTGTCCGTCCGCCCGCCGCCCGCCGCCGTGTTGGAACAACATCCGGGATCTTGAAAGCAAGGTTTTGTTTTTCGCGCGGCCACACAGCCGTGAGCTCGGTAAACACTTTAGTTGTTTTGTTGTGTCTAGCGGAGAATTAAACTCGTTATTTTCCTGCATTTTTTCGCGGTTTGCTACTCAAGACAGGGATACTAATTAAAGGATACTCAGAAGCCGCTTTAGTGGAAAAAGACGAGCTTTCAGGGATATCTGGTCCAAACTCGACAAATCTGTTAGATCATCTGAATCATTAGATACTTTTAAAAAGCGCATTAAATTGGTTGACTTCACAAACCTGCTGGATAATACTTGTAAAGACTGTTTTTTATGCAATAACTGACAATCGATCTTTTATATTTATATACTTTTTTCTATTTTTTTATATGTACATACATTTTATATTTTATTAATTATTAGATTATTATTGTAGTTATAGTGTAGTTAGGTGTCCCCAATTAGTATACATTGTATGCTAGCGATTTTGACACATTAATAAAGTTCTTATCTTATCTTATAAAATCTTGCTTCGAGGAACCTCATGTATTACGTTTTTATCAATGCGGGAGATGTTTGTTTCCTACGGATTTCAGAACCAGAAGCGGAGATTTGAATTTCCAAGCAAGCGAGCAACTTAAAGGTAAAACAGATTACAGTTTTCGATGAGAATTTATGTTGATATCAATCTGTGAGTGACTTTTTATTAGTGTTATTGTTAGTTTTGCAGAATTGATTTTAAAACGTGCTTAAATTCAGTTGTATCGATCTCTTGAATTTCATCGAAGAAAGCTTAAAATTAAATGGTACGCGTTTTGCTTTTAAACGTAAACTAATCGAGATTTGAATAAATTTTTTCGAAAGAAGATTGTGTTGTCCATTTTTATGTGTTTGTTCATGCATTAGATAGATTGAAAAGCGATTTTACGTAAACAAAACAAGACTTTGATTTTATAGTACACTTCTATCTTCACTCGCATCGCCTTATGCAAATATGTTTGTGTATTTTTGCAATTTTTGATTTTCAAATCAGTTTCTCGGGCAATTTTTGACAAACATAAACTGTATTTTATTCGGAAACTAGTGGTACTAGTTATTCTAGACAGAGAAAAGTTGTTTTTGTGAACTTTTGAACGGTCTATAAAAATGTAATGTGCAGACGTTCGCGTAATACTGTTTTTTGAGAATTGCTAAAATTGAAAACAGCCCGTTCGTCAATCTTAATTCTTGTGCTTCCAACCTTTCACCTTAGTTAAGTTTCACCTTAGTTAAGCTTGTTCAAAGTGCGACGCTGTTAGGCTTGGGCTATCTATATATATTAGTACTGTTGTGGACATGAGTCGAGGACAATATGCAGTGTATGTGTTCTGTTTATTTTGATTGGGTGAGAGTTTTTTATCACGAATACAGCTAACTCCTGCTGTCTCGATTAAATTCTATTTTTGAAGCTTGTGAGTGCTATCTCCCAAATTAACCTGTTCGCTTTAGATACTGCTGTAGTTTTTGTTCTATATACTGGGTATCAAATAATTGCTAACCGAATTCACTGTTTGCTAGAATGGTTGAGATCGCAGGAGTTTATTGTTGCTGAAGAGTGATGTTGCACTAAAAATAACAACTCAACGGTGGTACAGTTGTAGTAAAAATAATAATTTAATCTTACTCAAAAACAGAAATGAGACTACAGTAACATAGAATAGTAAAACGTCCTAACATACCATAGATAATAGTTATTAAATGTAGCATTGTCATATGCATACAATGTTATGTAATTTAAGCTTATATCAAAGTTTCTTAGTGGCCTTAGTGAGAATTTCAATAAACATCAATTTACAGTATGAACTTAGAGAATAGTTTCCAGTGTTTGAGTACTAGTATATTATATTGAAAAACAGGTCCTCTTATCATTTGCCTGTCAGTTGTTTAGGTACTTAAAATCTTGCTTTTTGCAAAAGGTATATTAAAGAATAATTTATAGAGGGTTGTACTGTATATAAGCTTACGCTTACTTGCCTGTAAATGTAGGTTGTTTAAATTGAAGAGCATTGAAGAGCGAATTAAAGTGTGTTGATTTGAGCTAGATTTTTTAATCGTTCTTCTTCTCTGAGCCTTTCCTGTAATCTGTGTTTGCTTTTCCCTACCGTATGAAAGATATTCGTCACGAGTATTTAGCTGATCGTGCAATTCTTGTTGCCTCTCGTTGCGTCTATAAACAAAATCATTTTGTTCAACACTTTCAGTCGGTGTCGCCTCTCCTGATCGGTTTCGTTCAGAAGGCGTTCAAGGCGTTTGAATCTACTCAAACGGTGTGCCTAGGCTGTTCGAAGTCTTTGTAATCGATGCTCACGTTGCTTCTCCGTTGCTCGATCGCGGGGGAATTTTAAGTCGCCGTTCTCGCTCCAGCGGAGTTTCGGTGGTTAATTGTCTCGGGCAAGGATTTCCAGCTACTTTTTGAACCCAGTGTTGTTGTTGTTTCTCATTTGCATCAGAAATTGGTCGTGTTTGACGGGTTTATTCTCTACTCATCCTTGGTGAGCCCGGCCGCCATTAATCGGGTGGAATAAACATGAGAGCGTGCCATTGTCAGCGGTCGCGATTTTTGTTGCCAGGCAACTGCCGGACACCATCAAGTATATAAATATATATATATATACATATATATATATAAATATATTTTTCGCTCGAATTCACGCGGCTCAGCTCCCGAGGGCCGACAAATTTATTAACCTCGCTTCGCGAGGAATAATCGTTGTCATACAGCGGGGAAAGGTACGTAGCAGAAAAGACAGAAAACAAATTTAGCCCTTTTAAGTTTGTTGTAGTTGTCAGGAAAAAGTGTACCGAATTTGCATATGTCAAAAGGGTAATTTGAAACCTGAATACAGAATATGCGCTGCCATGAATTCTCTGTTTTCCTTGCAGTTTCGCTGGCCACAATTAAGCTTTTCCAAATTACAAGCGTTAAATATAATCCTTGCACCCGCACTTCACGTTAAGTCTTCACGTGTTCCACTTTACAAATGTGCACCAACAGTCAACGACATACAGACTATCCCAATACTCAGTGCACTCCCTATTATCAAACGCTAAACTGACGTGCATGAAGATTTTCCAAGATATTTTCATTCCAATACGCCTAATACAACGACGCCCAAGTATACGCTCCCACAGCGTCTTGTTTGTATTAAACGCTCAAATAAACGGGGAACAGGAAATATGGTAGCAAACGTAAAATTTCCCTCTTTTCTTTGAGATATGCGTTTTTTGAAGTTTTTCATCCTTTTCAACCTGTTTCGACTTTTCTCCTAACTGAATGCAAAAAACAACAACCCGACTGCTGCCAGCCCTTATCAAGCTTACTACTTGTTATTCATACTCGCACCTGCGTTGATAAAACTCCACTTTTGGAATAAGACGGTTGCTTGTCTTATGTCCGTCTCTGATCTTTCCGCAGAAAAGAAACGGGTTTAATGACGTCGACGAGTTGAAGTAAACTAAAAGTAGCCGTATATTTCATAAAACGTAAACGGACAAAGACATCCCTCCTTGCCTGCAACAAACGACCGCATGTTTTCAAAATTGATGTTTTTCTTAATTGCTTGTCATTGCTCGAATAAACAT
Source organism: Cladopsammia gracilis (assembly GCA_022457155.1). NCBI lineage: Eukaryota > Metazoa > Cnidaria > Anthozoa > Scleractinia > Dendrophylliidae > Cladopsammia > Cladopsammia gracilis. The sequence continues at coordinate 223,916 of JAJGOT010000792.1, read as the reverse complement.
GGAATATAAAATTTTAGCTCGAGGAATTTCTGTCGGCTTTTCTTAGAATGTGTTTTTCGTAGTTTTAGATCCTTTTCAACTTTCTTGCACTAACTTTTCGCCTATGGAGAAAAATAAAACAAAACTAAAAACTGCTGAGTTCTCGCAGACTTACCCAAACTAACTACTTGTAATTCATACTCGCACCTGTGATTATAAAACTACGCTTTTGGAATAAGACATTTAATAGAAAAGAGAAGGAGAATGGAAGTAAACAGTATTTTTTTGTCCTCTTTATTCAGTTTTAAAATCGAATAAGCTGCATTGCATTTTACACTTATTTTTAAAACATGTGAACGGCACAAATCGTTGAATTTTGGGATATATAATACTTTAAATTTTAGCGTCTGTTAACCTAACATACTTTGTCTAAAGACATACTTCTATACATAACTGAGTATATTTATACATTAACACATATTTATGGTTTGAAATGCATATAAATTAGCTGGATGTACAGCCAAGTTGTCTGATTGTATCCTTTACTGCTCGCCTTACCTCGCTGATCTTCCAGCAATAAAGCAATGGATTTAGTGACGAGTTTAAATAAACTAAAGTAACCGTATAAACCCTTGCAAGGTAAATGGAGAAGGAAAATCCTCTCTCGGGCGTCAAAGCTACCACTATACCACACGGCAGATAACAAAATACTAATGTTACTTGCACCCACAGTGCACTGGACACTGCCTTTCTGTATCGAGCTATGTTCAGTGGAATTGCTTGGCTCGGTTGTCCTTGCGAAAAGTGGTTCTCTATTTGAATTTGGTTGTGATGACGCAGAGTAAGAAATATTTTTGTGTAAGAGAAAACTGAGACGAGTAGACACAGTGATATAGCTATGTTTCCATACCATAAAGTTATGGAGGGTTTCCAAAAGTACATTGTTGCGGCGACAATGGACATAACACAAAATACAATTACAGCAAGATATGTTCTCTTCAAAGTCACAACTTGTCTGTATCTGAGCCCTAGCAACAGGGCGAGAAGTCTGTCCACGCTTATTGCAGTCAGTGTAAATAAAGACACTCCATACAAAAAATAGCCAATGATAAAAATTGAGTCAACTGCGGAGCGACAAATATTCCATTGATTGTTCAACGCAGCTATGCAGGCAGTAACATAAAGAGGTTCTTGAATGAGACCAACACAGAGATCAGTTGCCGCTAGGCTACGATACAGAAGTTTGGAGGGCGGATGAAGTGAAGACTCCTTGTGAAGGGCAACTAGAATCAGACTGTTTCCTAGAATTGCAGTTATGGACAGACAAATGTTCACCACTGAAAGGAATATTCGATGATTGTGTGCTTCTTCAGCTACTTCTGCCAAGCAAAACAAATCTTCGATTGTTTTCTGGCTTTCCTCTCCAGTAAAGTTTTTTACTGCCATTTTACTGCAATTGCGAGTACGCGCTGGGCGGCGCTCTATAATATATTAGTTATATCGCCTCTCATAATAAACTGAGAACGAATGTCTAACATCCCAATCACCTGTCGGTCAACAAATTAGCCATCTGTCAGTTTGTATAACCAATTACAACGGCTTATTTAACGAAAACAAAAGAACTTAAGAGGCTGTCCGTGTAATTCTTCAAATTTTCTGTGTGAGACAGTTTGTCCATATGATAAACAAAAATAGCAATAATTTGGCGTTAATATTTCTGGCGACGATTTCCGAGTACGGTCCAAAACCGTAAAAAACCGTTCTGTTTCGAGTCAAATTTAGGCGTTGCGCTGAAGGCGCTGAAAACTTACGCTTTTACTCAAATACAATAAAACTTATAGATAATTTTATTTTGTGTTTCTTCTTTCGATTAACAGTAAAATATTTAAAACCGGGCTCAAGATAAATTAATTATGAGTTTTTGAAAATGCCCCACAAAGAGCCTTCGCAAAATTTTAGCGGGCATGCTGCTGGTTGAAGGAGTGTTTCTCAAAAGTATAACGTGACCCTGACCAATATCCATGTTTAGTACTAGGGCTAGTGTACCGGGAATAGGAATATTTGTTGTAAAATCTTTGGGCTCTCACCTTTTGGAACTAGAGGAGTTCGATCAACGTAGCTAATATTCAGCCGCGAAAGCTTGCGTGACACAATTTCGCACCGATTATAGTTCCTAAGTTTCCCACATAAATTTTTCAGTTTCCCGCATAAAATAATATTACCTTGAAGCAAATATTCTCAAAACATACTCTTTGCTTGGGATAAGGCATGAGTAGCCTTAAATTCACGAAATATTATTCCAAAGTTGGGAATTTATAAGCTAAACTGAGCGGCTGCGGCGTGAGTTGCCTTATTCAGTTTCGCCTAAAAACAATTGCTGAAATTCTTAGGTCATCACAAGCCTTGGACTATAAAAAAATCCATATTAAACATATTTAAGAAGTAAAAGTGTTTGTCATATGATTATTGCCAAGAAAAAAAAAATAGTGTACCGCACCGCGAATGTACCTCAGGCCCCATCCACACGTATACGTTTACGTTCGTAAACGCATATTTTTTAATCTAAAACGCTCCCGTCCACACGAAGCCAACCATCGTTTACGATTCGTTTTCACCTGTCCACACGTAAACGCTAAAACGATACGTAAACGCTAAAAATCTGCATTGAGAATGCGCTAGATAACTTGAGCATGCGCCATAAACAGCTGTGACATCAGCGTTTACGAAAATATCCGTTTACGCCTGTCCACACGTAAACGGGTAGACGGCGTTTTCGAAAATATCCACTTTGGAGAGCGTTTTCGAAAATATCCGTTTAGGGTGACCGTTTTCATCGTTTACGTGTGGACGGGAGGCCTAAACGCATAAAAAAATATTCGTTTACGAACGTAAACGTATACGTGTGGACGGGGCCTCAGATGTACAGATAAGAAGATGTCGATTTCAGTCGGCAAACACGCTGGAATGTCAAAGTTATTTTGGCAGCTCTCCTTTAATATCCACTTTATGTTTATTTTGCATTGCGCGTTAGATAGTAAATTAATCGGGTGGATAGCGCTATCCATCTTTTAAACAACTAGGGCCAGGTCTTCTAGAGGGCATATTGTAAAACATGGACTGGATTTGTAAAACATGGATTTGTAAAACATGGACTTGTAAAACATGGATTTGTAAAACATGGATTTGTAAAACATGGATTTGTAAAGCATGGATTTGTAAAACATGGATTTGTAAAACATGGATTTGTAAAAACATGGATTTTGTAAAATGAAAACAAATAGTATTCTTTCGGCTTTTTTATTTAAATTTCCTTTTCTTCTGTCCTCCGGATGTTGTCACAGATTCTATGTCAAAAAGTGCTGACGGGCCTGCACGTCACTTCTGCAGTTCGCAAACAAATTTTAAAGCTTTCATAGCTTAGCCTTTCAATCTTTCTTAAGCAAGACTCGAGTTTCGGTTCTATGGTGAACCTCATCAGGCTCAATTATCCCCCGAAGAGTCAAGATTTAAGTCAGTTTTCCTCATACGAGGCTTTTGTTTAAATACCGACCTAAAAGCTGAAAAGGTTCAGGCAGCCTTTCATCTGAGTGGTTAGAAACAAAATATGAAAGCTGCGAGAAGTAAATGTTGTAAAATTAACAGGGCTCGAGACTGGTCCGTGTACCTTCCGTCCATTCCATTTTTATAAAAATCAAAAATGGAAAAATCAAAACTGAAAATCATTATTTAAGGTTATTGAATTCAAGAAAAATCAAAATTTTCAGACGAGTCCTGTCTTAAAGAAAGTCACTAAATAAAAATAAGCTAGAAACGATAATTAATTCAAAATAAGAAAAACCAAGATCACGCTAAAAATTGCAAAATATAATTTCTAAAACTGCGAACAGCGAATGGTGATGGCTTTTCGAAATGTTAATCATTCATCGGCGTACGGGAAAAATTTTGTCGGGGGTGCTGAACTTTATTTGCCCGAATGAAACTCGTGACGTCATGTTTATTTGTCATGATGATGATGATTCTAGCATTTGCAGACTGTCGGCAAACATTTTACTTTTCTACCGCTGTGAACGATACGAGAATGAGCTTCTACATCTCGCATTCTTCGCACTTCACACGGTACCGATAAGATCTTTTACGAGACTTCAACGAAGACAGTCTATTTTTATCGACCACGACCAGATACCAACCACGCATACAAGGTGGTCGCCAAATGTTATAAAGGCGCGTTTTATTGGGACATATTCTGGTCATTCTGAAATCAGACTACGCACACGCACACACGAAAATTTTTCCAGGTACACATAGTCAAAGTAGCGACTTCTTTCCATATTTCACGAGAGGAATAGGTGCAATACTTTGAGGTTTTCTGGTTTTGGAATGGGCAGAATACGTAGAAAAGAAACGTGCTCTTAGTCTAATCCCCGCGCGGTGTACATTATCATTCCCACCTGGCTTGGAGGACCACAACGCATACCTTATTTGTCGTTCTATGCCTACTCACGCAGTGAGCATCTAATGGAGCTATCACATGAATGACATGATCGATGTAGTATAGAGCTAGGTTAGAAAGTTAAGTGAGTAATGTGAGTTACGAAATAAAAACAAATAAATTAAGACATTGAATCATAAAATTATTCAGTAATTTCACTGTGTCTGTGATGCCCGAATAGTCGCCCAGTTTTGCCCGAATAATACTATAATTTTACAATTTGGGGGACTGCAGCCCTCTCAGCCCCTCCCCTTCGTACGCCTATGTTAATCATTCTTTGAAATTTAAAAGGAACCTTCATAACAAATGGTTAAGAAAATACAAACTAGTGATAATTTTCATTTATATGTTTTGGCTACACCACGCGAATCTTGCATACATTCCCTAATTTGTATCAAACGCTCAACTAAAACGCGAAAGGCAGCAAAAGTGGAACTTTCCTAGTTTCCTTTTCTTTGAGATGTGTTTTTCGAAGTTTTTCACCCTTTTCAATGTATTTCGACTTTTCTTCTGACTGAATGTGAAAAACAACAACCCGACTGCTCCCAGCCCTTATCAAGCTTACTACTTGTTATTCATACTCGCACCTGCGTTGATAAAACCCCACTTTTGGAATAAGACGGTTGCTTGCCTTACGTCTCTGATCTTCCAGCAGTAAAGCAACGGGTTTAATGACGAGTTTAAGTAAACTAAAAGTAGCCGTATATTTCATAAAAGGTAAACGGACATAGATAACCCTCCTTGGCTACAACAAACGACCGCATGTTTTCAATATTGATGTTTTTCTTAATTTCTAGTCATTACTCGAATAAACATGAAATAGAAAATGTTAGCGAAGGAGGAATTTCTGTCGGCTTTTCTTAGAATATGTTTTTCGTAGTTTTAGATCCATTTCAACTTTCTTGCAACTTTTCGCCTATGAAGAAAAATAAAAACCGCCGAGTGTTCGCGGACGTACCCAAACTAACTACTTGTAATTCATACTCGCACCTGTTTATAAAACTACGCTTTTGGAATAAGACAGTTAATAGGAAGGAGAAAGAAAATAGAAGTAAACATCGTTTTATTTGTCCACTTTATTCAAAAGTTTTAAAATCGAATAAGCTGCATTACATGTTATACTTCTTTTTAAAACATGTGAACGGCACAAATAGTTGAATTTTGGGATATATAATACTTTGAATTTTAACGTCTGTAAACCTAACATACTTTTTCTAAAGACATACTTCTATACATAACTGAGTATATTTATACATTAACACATATTTATGGTGCAAATGCAAATAAATTAGCTGGATGTACAGCCAAGTTGTCTGATTGTCTCCTTCACTGCTTGCCTTACCTCGCTGATCTTCCAGCAATAAAGCAATGGATTTAGTGACGAGTTTAAGTAAACTAAAGTAGCCGTATAAACCATTGCAAGGTAAATGGAGAAGGACAATCCTCTCTGAGGCGCCAAAGCTATCACTATACCAAACGGCAGATAACAAAGTACTAATGTTACTTGTACCCACAGTGCACTGGACACTGCCTTTCTGTATCGAGCTATGTTCAGTGGAATTGCTTGGCTCGGTTGTCCTTGCGAAGCGTGGTTCTCTACATGAATTTGGTTGTGATGACGCAGAGTAACAAATATTTTTGTGTAAGAGAAAATTGAGACGAGTAGACACAGTGGTATAGCTATGTTTCCGTACCATAAAGTTATGGAGGGATTCCAAACGTACATTGTTGCGGCGACAATGGACACAACACAAAATACAATTACAGCTAGATATGTTCTCTTCAAAGTCACCACTTGTCTGTATCTGAGCCCTAGCAACAGGGCGAGAAGTCTGTCCACGCTTATTGCAGTTAGTGTAAACAAAGACACTCCACACAAAATATAGCCAATGATAAAAATTGAGTCAACTGCGTAGCGACAAATATTCCATTGATTGTTCAACGCAGCTATGCAAGCAGTAACATAAAGAGGTTCTTGAATGAGACCAACACAAAGATCAGTTGCCGCTAGGCTACGATAAAGGAGTTTGGAGGGGGGATGAAGTGAAGACTCCTTGTGAAGGGCAACTAGAATCAGACTGTTTCCTAGAATTGCAGTTATGGACAGACAAATGTGCACCACTGAAAGGAATATTCGATGATTGTGTGCTTCTTCAGCTACTTCTGCCGAGCAAAACAAATCTTCGATTGTTTTCTGGCTTTCCTCTCCAGTAAAGTTTTTTACTGCCATTTTACTGCAATTGCGAGTACGTGCAAGCCGGCGCTCTATGATATACAAGTTATATCGCCTCACATTATAAGCTGAAAATGAATGTCCAACATCCCAATCACCTGTCCGTCAACAAATTAGCCATTTGTCAGTTGGTATAACCAATTACAACGGCTTATTACTGTAAACGAAAACAAAAGAACTTAAAATGCGGTGTGGAGCTCTTTTTTGTTGTTAAAAGCTGCAATTAGACTTGAAAGGAATATCTTTTATAACACACCTCAAGAAAAGCGCGCGCCCTGATTGGTTGATACGCGCCATCTATTCACCCGGTGGGCAGCACGCTCACGTCACGCACCTTGTTTTTCCGGCGATTTTGATATGTTGTCTTCATAATATGTTATAAAAGAAATGATAAACGTCGCAATTGTGCGTGCAACGAGTTTAATAGGGCCTGGTCGCACTACAGTCAAAAACAAAAATTAGCCCGTGCAAAAATCGAGGAAAGCAAACGAAACCGCTCCGGTAGGACACGCTTTTTGTAGAATGTGTTTGTTTTTATGCCATTTTGCACGGGCTAATTTTTGTTTTTGACTGTAGTGCGACCAGGCCCTTATGTATGCACTTGAGAGGTTTGCTGAACAGTCAAGAAGCAAGAGTCGCTCAAGGCGATATTACGCTTCTTTTGTGCTTAGCTAAGTGGCGTAGAAACAGAGAAAAGCTGAATTCAATCCGGCCACTACACAGGAAACCCAACACAGGATTTGGATTGCGTGAACGCAATAAGAATGGTCACACATTTTATGTGGGCTCCCTGTGCTTTGTCCAGGGGTCAATTTAATAAAACTTTTACACTTGTACCCGGTAATTTACAAGCTTAGCTATTGTTTTCAACCTCTGAAACAATGGCTACACTTGTAAAAGTTTTATTAAATTGACCCCAGGGGTCAATTCAATAAAACGTTTACAAGTGTAGCCATTGTTTCAGATTTTACAACTAGGTTGATTTCAAATACAGTTTGTCATTGTTCTTTACTTGGTAAAAGAATTTGAACACTGTGCAGTAGAGTGGGTGATCATCTAATGTTTTCTGGTGTGGCATACTCGTTATTCACATCACTGCTGTGAAGCTGAAAAAAAAAAAAGAAAATATCTTGTTAGTGGGTTGTATTCTACTGGTTAAACATAAAAATAAACTGCAAGGCTGATCTGACTACGTAAAAAAAATTAACTTTGTGAGACACCAATAGATGGTTTCCACGTTACGTCACGGCAGCCATGTTGGTGCACACCTACAAAAGAATTTTAATGAACTTCTTTTGTTATGTGCACCAACATGGCCGCCATGGCCTTTGTCATTTGAGCCCACAGGACTGAAGGTCAAGTGAGTGAAAACCATCTATACGACAGAAACCGATAAAGCAGGGTAGCAACCGCGGACAGCTGATAGATCCTACGCATCCGGTTTACAGCATTATCATTTGCGGCCCTTTGCAAATTTTATTTCCATTTCTAAATTTTTTTGGACCGTAGGTCTTTATAGATCAGATATGCTGTGCTGTGATATGCTTTCTTTTAGCATGTTTTTTTTCATGCGTTTGAATGTTAACATTGGCTTGTCCATGTACATTCCTCTTTGTGAGACACGATTGTGACATTTTGGGACTTTTTGTTCACCGGAACACGTGATGTGGCACTCGTGAATCGGGTGACAAGTAGGTTCCAAGGTACGGAACTTGATATGGTGAACGGGTCATTATGTAATCTATTTTTCAACTGCTACTGTAGCTTTCTTGCAGTTTTCTTTAGATCGCTACACCGCGCTGATGAGCTCCAATAAGAGCGAAACGGCTGTCTGCAGTTGCTACCGTGCTTTATCGGTTTCTGTCGTATTGGTGTCTCGCAAAGTTAACTTTTTTACGAAGTCAGATCAGCCTTGCAGTTTGTTGTCATGTTTGTTCATTTTTTAATTTGGCTGATTAGATCTTTCATAGATCCTATGTATCCGGTTTACAGCATTATCGTTTGCGGTCCTTTGCAAATTTCACTTCTACTGGTCAGCCTGTTGGACATGGTCAAGTCTGGTATTGGTCTTCAAACACAGCCACCTCGCATCCCACCCAGCTACTAGGGGCTAGATGTTATTGGAAATTCTTAGGGGGAGGAGGTTCTCAAAAGCCAAACTTTTTAAAGGAAAAATGAAGCTTAAGTGGAATTTCCATAGGGGCGGGAGGCAAACTAATAAATCTGTTAATTATCAACATATTGAGTTGTGAAAGATGTGTCATGCATTACCTCTAGAGAAGAAAGGAGAGAGAGGAAACTCAGAAAATAATTCTGAGTTTCTTCCATATTCTAGTCGGGTGCTCTAACCACTGAGCTACTGAGAACTCTAGTGATGAGCAACGGTCAAATGTGGGCTATGTATGACACACGGATTGGATCACTCAACCACAAGTATGCTCTAACCACTGAACTACTGAGAACTCTAGTGATGAGCAATGGTCAAATGTGGGCTATGTATGACACACGGATTGGATCACCCAACCACAGGTATGCTCTAACCACTAAGCTACTGAGAACTCTAGTGATGAGCAATGGTCAAATGTGGGCTATGTATGACACACGGATTGGATCACCCAACCACAGGTATGCTGTAACCACTGAGCTACTGAGAACTCTAGTGATGAGCAATGGTCAAATGTGGGCTATGTATGACACACGGATTGGATCACCCAACCACAGGTATGCTCTAACCACTGAACTACTGAGAACTCTAGTGATGAGCAATGGTCAAATGTGGGCTATGTATGACACACGGATTGGATCACCCAACCACAAGTACGCCAATGAACACTGAGTTTTTCTGAGTTTCCCTTCTCTCCACACTCATTCATATTCATTTATATTTCATTCTTTACATGACAGCGCGATGCAGTTATTCATATATTTTGATATTGCGACTACTAGTTTTAATTAGTATATGTACAATTGGCAATAAAAGGCATGAGATAAATTTGTTACTTACTGCAGATGCAATGCTTATCCACTGCATGGCTTTAGCAATAGCATCGTTATTTGATGGTGGAGTCTCCAGATTCCAGTAAGTGAACTGCGAGAATTTGTGAGTGGCTTTCATAACTCGATCCTAAACAATAAACACAATACATGAATTAAGTGATTTAATGGGCAAGTCTGAAGAAGAAATCATGGATCTCTTAAGAGTGTTTAAATTTCTTGTCAAACAAAACCTGTACAAAATAATAACCTGTATCAGGGTTTGAAACTTATTTTTGAGATCACTCGCCATTTGGACGAGTGACTTTCAGAACTGGACCAGTGACTTTCAGAACTGGACCAGTGACTTTCGCAGTTAAGATGCATAGCTTCTCAGACAATTGTCTGAGAAGCTATGCATCTTAACTGCCGACAGGTCATCACTCCTCGACAAGAGATCTGAGTTGATTACGAAATGCCGGCATGAAAATAAGTTCTATGCAGCCAATCAGAAGTGGGATCATTCCAAGCACCCTCCTTAATTTAGTTTAAATTTTATTTCTACCGCCTCCAACGGCACAGTCTGATGATCGCTTAGTGCGTGAAACTCGAGTAACTGTCTCTAGAAATTTTCTATCTAAAATTGTATTATATATACATGTATATATTTTTTTTTTCACTTGAATTCGTGCGGCTTAGCTCCCGAGGCATGGCAAATTTATTAACCCAGGGTTCGTACTCTTTTCAGATTTTAAAATTCCATGACTTTCGATAACCTTTTCCATGACCTTTTCAAATTTTTCATGACCAAGAGTTCAACAGTTGTTTTCAAAATTTTATCAAAATGATAATTTTTTTAATTTTTCATCTTGCCTTATTATTCCCACAACGTATGCTGCCTTAGTAATTTTGTACCATGAACATAATTTTCCATGACCCACGCTTAAATTCCATGACTTTCCAGGCCTGGAAATTAAATTATACAATTCCATAACTTTCCAGGTTTTTCCATGACCGTACGAACCCTGTAACCTCGTTTCGCAAGGAACAAGACATCTTCTAACCTCCTCCTCAGTGAAAGGTCTTTTCTCCTCTTTCATAACATACCCAGTGTATCCTGCGGGTAGATTGAGAACACAGCCCTTCAGGCCACGACCTCGGAATGATGCACTCAAAGCTAAGCCAAAAAAAAAAAACCAGGAAAATACAACATTAAATTTCAACGTCCTACATGTACAGACTTTGGAAAAAGCATCATTTGAACTGTAAATGGTTTAAACCCAGGAGCATCTGTAGTCTGTCGAGTCTAACCATTTGGGCTAGTGTCGTTCCCAAAAGACCTGTTGTTGTTGATAGACTGATTTTTCGAAACCTGAGTGAAAGTCGACTTCCGAGTTACATGACACATCAACAACAACAGTTTTTTTAGAACTACATTAACCCAGATGATAGGAACACACTCAATAGAAAAGAATTACACATCTACAGATAGAACATGCAAGTACAATGTGGTCCATTCATCAGAAGTAGATAACATGCTGGGAACGACTCCCTGTTTCTGTAAGAACTACTGGATTAGAAAGCAAGGCAGTGGCAATTTCTATGCCAGCCTGGGTTTTAACACAAGCACCATGGCAGATCAATCCCTGCAAATGGCATAGGGTGAGCTTGTTCTATAAAAGAGTCATTCAGCCGCTATGGATTGGTCAGATACAGTACCTCCCAAAAGTAAGTTTGCTGACACGTAAGGTTTCGTGCTTGACGCGAATCGCGATTCGCGTAGCGCAAGAGTCACTGGTGCAAATTATGAAAGGTTTATCTTGCGAGAAACCGATTAATTTCGCGCAGCGGTCTGTCACAGGTCAGAACATAACTGCAACTCTATGGTTGGCAGCAAAATCGAAGGCGAATCGGTTGCGAATGTTTTTGAAGTTTTCGTTTATGCAAGTGATCTTGCCATAGACTGCAAGGTGTACACTACACTATCTGTAGGGTATGGACAGTAGCAAGCATATGCACACAGCTGTATTTCCCCTGGAATAGCAGCCACGGACAGCTGTTTTGTCCTTGTCAGGATTTGTCACCATGGCACAGCAGCAATCAGGCCATCATCCTCTGTATATTGATAGGTAGGGTGTACCGCTGGGACTCTGAAACCCTTACCCTACACCAGATCAAGTTCAGCTGATTTTGCCACCCTATACTAGACAATGAAAATCTCTACCCTTAACCTCAGACCTGCTATTTTAAGCATATCTGAGCCATTATGTACAGCCAAAGTGTGTTAACTGGAAAACCAACTGTCAACAATGTTGCTGCAATGATTTTATTTCCGATTTGGGAAGGCTCTTTCTCTTCGGAGGTTTCAATTCTATACTAGACTTAATTCTTCTCGGCAAATGATACCCTGTTCAAGACCAAACCTCTCTGATTTCTATACCCTATCCCAGACTAAACCGCTTGAAAACCATACCTTTCACAGTGGCAAATATCCATATAGCTTATATATGAGAATATCCCCCACCCCCCTGTGGTCAGGCAGAGATTAGGAGTCTAAAGTTTTCTTATGAAACTGTCTTTGCCTGAAGTACTTGATAAACCATGATTTACAAGTGTATGACAACTATTTATTTGTTTGATGATCAACTTTTAAAAAATTTCCAAAAGACCCCCCCTTCCCTTCCCTCTCTCCCCCTGTCTTTATGTATTAAACATGCACCTTTCTCGCCATTTTGCACTCCTAAATTCGTCCCTTCCTCTCGCACAGATGTATCAAAATAAGACGACACTTGAGCTTCACCGTCATGTTCGATCTCACAAGCCATCAAATGAACTCGGCTCGATTCTGGGCAGCTAGAGATGGCGGCCTGAGAAATACTGACGCTACCAGACGTCATGTTAATTCAACCACAACAAACGGTAGATATAAATCACCTTTACCGGCTCTTGATTGTTTTCTCAAGTTAATATAGAAGTCAAGAAATCCGCCAGAATGCAAAAAAGAATGAAACATTCATTAATCTGTGAAATACAGGACGAGAAATGAGCGAAAAAGAGCGGGAAATGCAAGTAGTATATGCGACCGCGATTTTCAGCAGCCTTACCAGTAAAGAGCATGCGTTTGTTTACGCACGGATTTCAAAATGGCGGATCTTCCGAATTATAATATTTTCCCTTTGAAATATTTAATGATTCCGATGGAATGAGAAAGGTAAGAACCGAACGACATTCTAATTAACTGTTAGATGTTTTTTGTTGACTTTTTCGTATCGTTCATAGGGTGGTGATACTTTCCCTGGTGGATCGGGGTTTGGTCGCAGTGGCAGATCAACCGTTGGACGAAATAGTAAGAACCTATCCCTCATCTATAGCTACCTACCAAGACACTTAGTATAACTTAAGGCACTTTCTTGTGAAGGAAAAATAAGGCTCTCAATACGATTGGTAGATTGATCCAAGCTGTACTTTTGATGATAGAGGAAATAACAAGTCAGCTTTATTCTTTAAGATCATTATACATCAAACTTTAAAGCTAATTAATATTGCACAAGCCTATCTCTTTTAGTCATAAATTATGACTAAAAGAGATAGGCTTGTGCAATCTTTAAAGTTTGATGTTCTTGGGTAACATTTTAAAGTAAGCTTAAATTCTGAAAACAAATTATTTACCGCAGCCATACATGGATTTTTCTTGGGTCATAGGCTTGTTTTTTATAGTCAAAAGTACAGCTTGAGATGCCATGCTTTCTGAGAGAACTACCAAAAAGTTTGTTCAAAAACAAATTAAGAATAAGCTTTTGACTATACTTAAAAAATCAGATGAGATGAGATTATCTCTAAAGTTAAATCAAAAGTAATTAATATTTTCACAATTCTTTTTCTTTTATCTCAATCACTTGTTTTTCCTTTTTGTTTCTTCTCTTTTCTTTTGTTTCATCCCTTCTTTTTATTTTAACAAATATAGTGTGTGAGCGATTTCTATATAAAAATCACGTACTGCAGATTCAGGTTGAGCGTTTAACGGTCTGAGTTGTCGCGTTCGTTGTAACGGTTGGTTGATTGCGTTGCGAGGCAAAATGACAGCCGTTGCTAGGCGGGAATGACGACGTTCTTTCTTTCTACAAACGTGCTGTATTCTAGGCTCATCAGGTCTTCCTCAACAAAAAATACTAGAGTTATTCTTTTTGTAATAATAGTAGGAGTATTCTATCTTGATTTCAATCGCCATGATACTGGTAAGATCCAAGACGCGAATAACTCTTCTAGAAAAGAAATCGCTAGACGAGCGACGTCGACAACATGCTTTTTCCCAGACAGAACGTCGTCATTCCCGTCTAGCAACGGCTGTCATTTTGCCTTGCAACGCAATCAATCAACCGTGACAATGAACGCGACAACTCAGACCGTTAAACGCTCAACCTGAATCCGCAGTAATTAATTTGACTACCTGTGGGCGTGTCTTGTAAATGGTATGATAATTAACTAATAAAGATTTTCGTTGCTGCTGCCGTTGTTGTTGTCATCTTACTGCAGTATTGCTTGCTACGTAATAACGAATAAATTCGTAGTTTAAACTGGCCCTACAATAGGTTATAGGCAAGGACTAGTCACAATGCATGCAGCATCTTCGTTATTGTAAGGTGAAGTAATACAGGCAACAAAATTGTCAAATGCAACTTGTCATGGAACAATGTTGTGTTGTACATTTGTAGGTTGCAGCCCTGATATTGTGCATATTACCACCTAAGCACGCAACCAATTTTCATGTTGCAGAAAGTAAACATTGCTTCTTCTTTCTGTAACATGAAAATTTGTTGTAGGCATGCATGTAGGTGGTAATACATGCAATATCAGGGCTGTTAAAACTGCAATGCAGCATTGTTGCACAATATGTTGCACGAGTTTGTTGCTCATATTAATTACTTCACCTATATACAGTACATACATATTATGTGGCAGAAGTCATCCACATGAAAAGGAGCATTCTGTTTGGTTCCCTGTACAATCTGAATTTTGCTATTGTGGTCCCCTAGTTAGATGCATGCAGGTCTACATCTTCTATTTCTTTTGTTCTCCTTTTTTCTGTGTGAAGCAATTAAGGACATAAGAGATGTCTACATGCACCCCTGATTATTCCTTTCATGGAACTGTTATTTACTGTGTTTTAGGAAAAAGACTGTTTTGTATAAAGCCTGAGATGTCTGGCAAAATGTTTGCAAAAATGGCATGAAAAAGTTATTTCAAGTTGTACTCTAACAACTTTTGTCTTCTGCAGTACGCATGCTTTAAATGAGTTCCATATTGGAAAAGTACTGGTCTTATTCTTTTTTGCACGTTTACATTTTATGTATGGATCTCGCCTTCAGCTTAGTCCATTAATTTGCATATAAAAAACTTGGCCAATAATTTATGTGAACTCCCAATACAAATCTCACTCAAGCTCGTTCAATATATATTTTATGTTATTTGCATGCAGCTTCAAGCAGAGCAGCTTTGGATCATGATTTAGACTCCATTCTAAGTGGTGGCAATGATGGTAAGCTGTATTGAATGTACATGTACAGTGTAACTTTTCTTGGATAAGCCAATAGTGTTAATAAATGTTACATTGTGTATTTTAATAACAATGTTTCAAAACCCAGGAAAGTTCTCTTACCAATTTAGTAATCTTCAGAGAGGTTCTGATCTAAATAATATACAACTAAAAGACTTCTGACAGAGATTTGAACAATTTCATGTTTGTTCCAGTATTTTTTAAATCATTACTCTGGACATTTTATTTTTTCCTTGGGTTTCTAAGGCCTGTTTACACAGTGCCATGTGATTTTTGATGCATTTTTCTCAGGCTCGGTTGAAATCGTTTGTGATATCGTGACAAATAGTCCCCAAATGTCACTGAAATTGCTGATACACTGTAGTTTACACACATGATTTGAAGATGCAACTTGTGCAATTGACATTAATTGCATCAAATAGTGTGACAAAAATTGCACAAAAAATTGCCTGTGTATAAATAAGTTCATACAGTATACATCTCTCTTTTTTTTGTTAAAGATGACATTTTTGGTGCAAGTTCACAGCAACAAACCAAAACAAAGGGTACTACAGGAGGTCATACAAGATCTGTAAGTTTTTTGTCAAGTTCTTTTGAGTAGTACATGATACATGTATGTTATAAAATATTCAACATTTTCATTGTGGTATTCATCGACCTAAAATTTTGATTTGGTGTTGAGGTAGTGACCTCAATGTTTTTTTTAAGGCTTCTGGCAAGAAAGGGTCCTCAACCTCGGGGTGTTTAATATTATATACATGTAGTGACCTCAAAGTTTTTCTTTCTTTTTTTTTTCTAGGCTTCTGGCAAGAAAGGGTCCTTAACTTCAGGGTATGTAAGATCATAAATTTTAAGCACTAAGCAACACTTACCTTATATGTCTAGTATATGCTGCAAGTTATTTAATTTGAAGTACTGTACAGGGATGTAGCTAAGATATCCAACAGGTGGACTTTTGTTCATCACAGGCGGAAAATTTTGGTAAAAAAGGAGAAAGAGTTAAGCAGACACAGTTTTCCAGGTGGAAAAAAATCAAGAAAACTCAGTCTTCAGTCGGTTATTTTTTCCGCCTTCCGCCTATTATTTACATCCCTGACTGTATGAAAGACAGAGAAGAGGAAACTGAATTCTGAAAGTAATGACTTAAAAACGTAACTTCAGACTTCTACATGCACCAAGTGTATGAGAAAGTGTGAATATTTCTCCAAGTATTTGATTAAAAAAAACACACATTCTGTGTACAATTATGTAACAATTATAATATTATATTGGAATGTTAAAAAAAAAAACAGCAAACTAAATTTTGAAGCTCAAATTTTGGAAAAAAAAAGTTTTTCTAAAAAAAAATTAGAAAAAAAAATTCAGAGAATTAGCTCTACACAAAAAAAAGTCACTTAATTATATTTTTTATCTTAGTGCCACAGATGAAGATTTTTACAGCAGTTTGGCACAGATGGCTGGAGAAGGTTTTGATGATGACGATGATGATGATAATGAGGTATTAAATGTGATTGAAGATGAATTATTATGATCCAAGTCAATTGTTATTATTGTACTGTTGTGTACTCCATGCAAAAGGAGTACAAATTACACTAATTTTTTATATGAAATTAATCTGGATGCATTTATTATTTGTGTATTTTTAATTAGTCAATCTCTGAAGCAGATGCAAAGAAAATGGCAGACAGCCTGGCTGTGAGTATTTAAAACCAATAGACTTTATCAGTGAGTTCTGAAATTTGAAATATGTTTATTTCTGTTTACAAAAATGTTAGTTCCTCATTAGCATAAATTATGTCCTTATTCTCTCATCCAGCTACCAAAAAAAAATAACTCCGAATATTGAAAAGGCATAACACAACTAGCTTTCTCTGGAAATTTGAGTCTTATACACTAGATACTCTTCATGCAATGCTATTGAGCTGCTATTTAAAAACTCAAAACTTTTCAAATAATGTATGGCTCATTAACGCTTCTGCCCCCAACAATAGCTGATATTGAAAAGAGCTATACTCTGCATAGATTACTTAGTTTAATAATTATCTCTTTCAACTGTTGAAGTCAATTTTATTTTGTATTTAGCATGGTGCTTTCTCTACATGTGTACATAAATTTATATGCCAATGAAACAGAATGGAAACAATAACATCAGTAAAGATTCTTCCATTACAGGGTTTGGATGATATGGAGTCTGATCTCTTTGGAGGATCTCTGACAAAGAAAGCCACACCAAGCAAATCTTCTAAGTCTTCCAAAACTCCCACAGATTCAAAGGAAAGGACAAAGACTGATCGTAAACCACCTTCAGCTGGAGATTCCACAAGGTCTGCAAGCAGCACCACGCCTTCCCCAGAACCAAAGAAATCAACTTTAAACTCATCAAGAAAAGGTATGCCACTTACGTGTACATGTATATGCAAGCTTTTAGCTAGCAGGGTGTCCAGGCATCCTCTGGGCGCCCACTTTTTGAAGAAATTCATGAAAATTGCACCTAATCCTTTAAAAATTTATGATGGAAAAATAATATCTTGAGGACGCCCACTTTTCAATTTCTGGCTAAAAGCCTGCATGTATGACAGGATCATCCACCATCATTATCATCCTCCTCCTCCTCCTCATTGTAATAAAATAAATTATTATTATAATAGTAGTAGTAATAATAATAATAATAATAATAATAATAATAACAGGGTGTTCATTAGGCATCGGAGATCGGAGAATTCTCCGCCTACTACGCAGAATTCTCCGGCTAAATTTCGATGGCAATATGTAGCTATCTTCGCTCTTTCATAATATTCTCCTGTTACTTTACACTATTCTCCTGCTACTACAGTTCTTAGTGAAAACCCTGTAATAATAATAATAATAATAATAATAATAATAATAATAATAATATTCTGGGGACCACACTCTTTGTTAGATGATTTTCAGAAGGTCCTTTTCATCATCATCATCATCATCATCGTCGTCATTAATAGAAGTAGAAGCAGTCAAGCTTGTTCAGAGTTTCTTTGTTTTCTTGTAGGCAAGCACAGTTTGCGTTGTAGAGCTGTTTGCCTTGGGTTACCAGTTTACTCATTTAAGCTGTATACTGTAGTTCTTTCAGTTGACAGATGCAAACAGTATTCAAAGACTTGCAGAGACATAATACAAAACTTATTTTAATTTGTTTAATTTAAGCTGGAGAGTCCTCAGATAAAAACAAACAAGATACAAGTGCCAGTACCACCAAGCCCAAGCCAAAGGAAGCACAGAAACCTACAAAAAAGTTTGATTTTGGAGGTGTGAAGCTGTTATGTTATTTGAAATAAACCCTAATACTCCTAAGAATTCCAAAAATCAGAGTTCAAGAAAAATCCCAAAATCTTCATTTTGTAAAATAGTGAAAAACAAATGGTGCCATGCAAAAGTACTGCCAAAAAGGTTTCATTTGAATGGTCATATCATAGGATTTTGTCAACAGACTCAAAAGTTAGAACAACATGACATGTCTTCATAATTGACTCTGGGAGTGATCTTATGTTATCAGGATTATTTGGTTTACATGCTTGATGTACTCATCTACACAGTCATGTTTCTTTTAGAGTTTGATGAGGATGATCCTTTAGCTGGTCTTTTATCTGATGAAGAGGATGATCTTGCTTCAAAGCCAAAACCTAAAAAGACCTCAACTGCAAAGAAAACCAGCTCAGCAGGAATAACCAGTCAAGGTGTGTTATGTGCCACAGGGATACTATTAGTATGCCTGTGCAACTGTGGTGAAGATGACCAACAACTTAAAATTTGAAAATGACTTAACGGCAACAACTATGGGAGGCTATTTTGAGTCTAATACCGCCTATTTTCCTTGTGTAGCCAGCAAACTCAAAGCTTAATGACAGCCCTGTTGCTAGTGATTATAATCTGGACTTTGATGCAACCTAAGCTACTGTATAACATGCAAGCAACAAGTGAAGTACCATAGTTTACAGAATTGATTTAGTTATTTCCCAATACGGCCATCCCACCATGTGAGGATTATTGGCTGGGCAGTCAGAACCAGGTTATAGACCAGTGGTGTCATTAACTGCCGTGGGCTGGGGATTTCCCCTAGCTACTACGAGTATGAGCTCTGGCTATGAGCCTTCAGAACTTGAATATGCGTACAGCAGTGCATGTATCTTCACCCGCCTACTCTATTCAATCAGCCACCTACTTCAAAATTTAATGACACCCCTGATAGTCTGCTAGCTGTCCCTTTTCAGTCAATTGAGTGAGCGAGTTAATCACGAAAACAAGCTCGGAGAGACTGGAGCCAGCGAACGAGCCTAGGGGAAACTGGGGGAGATGCAAGAGGTGAACTCTTTGTCTTCCCACCTCTTCCCCAGCACCCCTCGGCATGCATTACTTTCGCTCACTCAGTTGCATTGATTGTCCTTATTGCATATTTTGCTCGCCCGCTTGACTATCCAGAGAGGGACTGCTAGCAGTCTAAATGGTGTAAGGCAGAATGAGTAAATATCTTTGGAAATAAATGCACATTGTTTTGTAGAGTCATGAATGGTGTACATCCAATTAATGTCACTTTTCCTCATATTACCGGTACTATTATTTTGGACTTATATAGATGTAACCTTATATAGATGTAACCATTATTGTTTAAGATTCAACTGAAGAAAGACCAAAGTCCTCAAGAGGTCGTAGAGCAGCCAGCCAAGAGCCTGCAAGTTCACCCCCTGCCACACCAGAACATCAACCAGCTATCAGGGGGGACAAAGTTGAAGGTGGAAGTGCAGTGTCCCCTCCTGGTTCTCCAGAGGACAAACCAGGTAGCAGGGGGGAAGATGTGGGAACTTCTCAGGGTACTCCTCGGAGCAGGGGGAAAGGAACATCTGCTGGTAAGTCAAGCTGTCAAAAGGCAATGCCACAGGAAAGTACTGTCTGCAGCTTTCATTGAAATAGTTACAGTTTAGGATTTCAAAACATCATGAACATGCTTTTTGTTATCTCATGAATACGCGAAGCGTTGAGTGAGATATAGTATACAGGAACAGATATGCAAATTTTCACTTGTTCCATCATTTGTAAACTTTTTTTAATTCCCCAGTGTATTACATGTTAAAAGACCCTACCCTCTCCTAGGCATCTTGCTCCCATTATGTCTAACTCCTTGCACTCCCCTCTCTCCAATGCTGTACCCATGGGTAAGGCAGGTGACCATTACATATCACAGGCTCAATGTTCACCGACCCGACCCTCTCCTAGACATCTTGCTCCCATTGCGTCTAACTTCTCGCACTCCCCTCTCTCCAATGCTGTTCCCCTGGGTAAGGCAGATGACCATTACATATCGCGAGTTCAATGTTAATACATGTAGCAGATTGATCAAGTGAAATTTTGTCCCACTGCATGCTATGACATGTTCAATGCTTCATGTATTCACAAGCTAAAAATAAATCTGGTATTGTACTGATGACTTTTTATTCTTGCTTTTAGCTCAAAAAGGAAAACCAAGCAAAGATGACATCAATTTTGATTCCGATGAAGATCTACCAGGGTTAGATGATACCATGGAGAAGTCTCCAAGAGATTCACCTACCCCTACCCCAAAAAAGAAGCCAGAGCGTACAAGCAGACGGAATAGTCAGGGGTCCTCTGGGGATATTTTTGGTGATGGTGGTGATTTACCAGATACAGGTATATGTAAGGCATAAATATTTGGTGAGAAGAAATACAACTGCACTTCAGACACAAAATGTTGTTCTCTGATATCCTGGGTTGGATTGTATGTGATTAGTTCACAGATGGAGAGCATAAATTATTTTCAATTCTTCACTAGTTCTTCATTTTAGTACAGGGAATCATTAAGGATGTGTGACAAGAAGAAGTTCAGTTTACAGAACGTTACTCCATAGATGTAGGGGCTACAGTTTATAATGAAGTAATCTGTGGCATTCAAGGCATAAACTAAAGAAAACAAATTACTTTTTGCCAGCGACATCATAATTATAATTATATGTTGTGGTGACCCAGTTTTCAAGCAGTAGCCTTGCAAAAGATTGCTACATAAAGAGTGATTTGATTCAAGAAGCTTTTGGTGTCTTGCTATGTTACCAGGTGTGAAGTGTCAGGTGTCTGGTTTTAGTGAGGAGCGTAAGGAACCATGGCGGCAATGCCAAGGAAAACGTTACTTGAAAAAAAATAAGTCACACTCTTTTAAACAATAATTATTGTTCTAATTTGTTTATTAATTTTTGTCTCATGTGCCTGAATTGTCCAGGAACTAAATTTGTAGGGATGGCTTTCAAGTTCAAAATAATAGAGAAAAGAAAAATCAACTGTCATGTTTTCAGATTCTCCACAAAACATACAATTTTATCATTTGATGTTGTTTTGTTTTTGCAGAGAACACCAACGAAATGTTTTAAAATGTAAAACGCAAAAGGCATTGTTTTCGCTCATAACCTTCTGTTTTGTGTCGTTCTTGCTGCCGTCATGGTCTTAGTTGCTTAAGGTCCCCAATAGCCCCCGGAGAGAAAATCCCTGAACCCATGGGAGGTTAATTAGTTGGAGGATGCAGATGACACTTCAGATCACTATGTAGCTGTCAACTGTCTGACCTCTGCCAAGGAACAACTCCAAAAAAATGGAGAGAGAGTAAGATTCGAAATACAACATTAGAATTAGAGTGAAACATGAATACTTACTTACTTAGGCCCGTAGCCCCATGAGGAGCATAGGCCATTGACAACACTCCATCAGCGCGCTCGACTCTGGACTGTCTTCTCCAATTCTCTCCAGGAGTGACCGCTTCTCTGCATTTCTGCTTCGGTATCCCTACACATGTTCCTGGGCCTTCCCCTCTTTCTTCTTCCCTGTGGATTCCAGGTCAAGACCGGAAACATGAATGCATTGTATTATATTTTTTTTCTGAACTATATTTGCATTCTTATACTGAACAGAGAACAGAAGTGAAAGCCCCTCAAGACAGTCTCGATTCAGTGAGCTCCTGGGTAAAAAGGAAAAAGACGAACCCAAGAAACAAGTGCCTAAATCACTGGACGATTTCATGGCCAATATTAGCAGTAAACCAAGTACTGGATCAACTGCAGCAAACAAGAAAGGTGTGGCATCTGCAGTAATTTAGTATAGTTTTCAAAGCGTGAGTAGTTTCCTTAACTAATGATTTTTGTGTGAAGATGAAAGTAAAGTACATTGTTGTAGTTAATCGTTTTGGTAGTAACAAGGAGTAGTAGTTAGCCAATCAGAACTTTTAAAACTAAAAAAGATGAGAATGACGGAGACAAAATCTTACAGTGAAGGGTGAGCGATTTCTAATGATAACGGTATTTCTTGGTACTGCGGAAACTATCATTGGTTATTGCTATTGCTATTGTGCTATCCTTTCTCTTAACACAACAGAAAGTTACAAACTTATTTTGTTGTTGATGAAGGAGAGCTGAATTTTTATATCAGTAAATTAGCTTTTAAAACAACAAGTTAACCTGAATCCTTCAAGTGGAACATCCAAATATTTGTCTGTATTTTGCTAGAGATTCCTTATATTGAAAAGTAAATAGTTTTTAAATCTTACAGATCATATTTTTGTATTCCTTCATAGAGAGTGTGCATCATCAAGTCTGTCTTGTGTTTATTGTAAGCACAGACACGTTTGTACTTAACGTTACCTTTGTCGGTTCTTAATCTGTGTTATTCTCTCATAGTTTCCAGTCCTACCTCTGAAGAGTCCTTCCAGTTTGGTGGCTACATGCCTTCCGCAGCCGCCAGCAGCCAGTCCCGCAGCAGAGGAGGCCTGGCGCGGCCAGACACAGCCCCTGGCTCTACCAAGCGGTCCGTGAGGTTTTCTGATGATCTGGGACTGGAGGACGAGCTGTTTGGAAGTGAGAGACCTTCTACTGCTCCCAGTGAACGAGGCAGAAGACAGCAGAGAAAAGAGGAAAGAGATGATAACAACAGTGGCTCATTTCTGGAAGATGATAAGAAACCACCAGTGGGGAACAAACCAGCAAGAAGGGAAGCAAAGAAGAGTGGTAGGTTCTCATTGTCAGATTTTGCTTTATGCAGGCTGTCTGTCTATAATCAAATATTAATATCTAAATTGAATTGAAATTTCAAAATGTTAGTGTTTGTAAAAGAAATCCAGAGAACCTGGCTGTGGCAGGAACCAATAACGATCTTGACCCACATATAACACCAAGTTCGGGGTTTGCACTCTGAAGGTGAAGAAAGTGTACTGTCATCACTTTGAGGAAGGTGCTGTCACCACTGCATCAATCCTTCCCATACATGTAATTTAGATCCCTATGCGAGAAAATGGTTTATCTTAGTTAACCAGGTGCAAAACTGACTTCCACACATTTTCCCGTGCTTGGCAACAATCTTTCATTTTTAAGCACTTGGCACCAATCGCTTAGCACCAGTCCTACATTTTCCCGTGCTTAGCACCAGTTTTGTGTTTTCCCACTCTTGTTATCTGTCCCATATATTTCCACGCTTAACACCAGCCTCGTGTTTTTTTAGTTCAGATTGTTTCTTTGGCTCTTTTGTTTATTTTATGATAGTCATTACAAAACTGCTCAACTGATTCAGTTTTGTCTTTTTTGTTAGCTCCAGAGGAAAATAGATCTGAGCCAAAGAAGGATCCACAAACAGAGAAACCTAAAACACCTCCAGCATCAGGTACTGTCATGGTGTTATATGACTTGTTTGATTTTGCAACTGTTCGCAAACAATTCTTCGGTAAAGAAGGGCGACAAGTCGTTCCTTTGTTCTTCACTTGCTTGCTCCCGCGTATCTCTGCTCCCCCCCCCCCCCCCCCCCCCTTCTCCGAAAAGCCTGATACTTAAGTGCTTGCTTGTTTACTTACTTAAGGCAACGAGTATGTCACAAATCGATTTTAATGAACTTTGCAATGGATCTTCACCTCTGTTATATATTCTTGAACATTTCTTCACCAATACCTGTAACAAGGTGTAATGACCAAATTCAAGGTCTCGTGGAGAATGTTAATACACGACGGTTTATTTGCCCTTTATAACCTGAAATGGAATGCGGCCCTACAAATTCAGCTCCTGGATATGTTTAACACTTTGAACGCGTGGAATAACCACGATGAAAAAAATTTGGTCCACAGACTCTGAGGTTAGAACTGCATAACACCATACAAGGTTTGACTTTGGAAGTGAACAAGTCAGTTGCGCCAAAGGGATACGGGCACGAGGTAACATCCCAAGCTTACTTTATGGTTTTATTTTTATATACAGGAACAAAACTGGGTGGAGGTGCTGGGGGAGACTGGTTAGGACTGGGCGGTGATGACACTGGGGACCTGGATCTAAGCAATGCTTCGTTTAAATCTAGCACACCATTCTCCAAAGAGAGCAAAAAGGAGACGCCCAGCGTGCAAGGTATATTGATTTATTTGTCTCCCGATCAGTCCCTCTTTGACAAGTTCTTTCTACATCCTTGAAATTTCAATTTTTAAGTAAGCTTAAGTTCAACTCCTGTTCCTAGAGCGGTTTCCAATTAAGTGTCGTAAAACCAAAACCAAAGTAATTACTCAGAACTCGTGAACAATGAACCAATCAGAGCTCGAAGCAAATACATGTAGCCGGCGCCAAGCGCGGGAAAACGTGTGCGAGCAAGTCACGATTGGTTTTGGTTTTACTTTTGATTGGTCGAGAAAGTGGCGCGAGATTTTTAAGCCAATCACAAATCAAAGCAATTGTGTAATTTCCTCAGTACATAGAACAACAGCAACAGAAGTATGTAAAGGGAACAGGTTAATTTTGGGAGATAGCACTCAAAAAGGCCCACATCGCTAAAATTTTGCAGTGCATCCTCCCCCGAGCTTCGCGAGGTTCTGCGAGACACGTATTTCTAGTTACTTTGAAACACTCAACCGCTCTAATAGTGGTCAAGTGGAGTATCCACTGTTATGGACATTATTGTGTAGGTGCGGTGCTGTAGTGGTTAGTGAGTTTGACTTAAGATATAAAACTCGGTGGTTCAAGCCCTGGTCTCGACCTTTGTGTTGTTTCCTTAGACTAAAAACTATACTCCACATTGTCTCTCTCCACCCAGGTGTATAAATGGGTACCGGCGACAAAATGCTGGGGGTAACCCTGTGATGGACTAGCATCCCATCCAGGGGGGAGTAGCAATATTCCTAGTTGCTTCATGCTGCAGAAACCGGGTTAAGCTCGAGCCGAGTGGGTGTCCTGTGGCTCGTGTGTGACGTTGACGTCCATATTTTTTAAGGTCATTTTCACAACGCGTATATTGAATCTTTTCCAAGACCGTGTCTTTTTGTGTCACTTTTAACATCTAATTGCTCTGTGTCCAGGTCCCCCGGAAGGTCAAGAAAGGCAATCATCGCCACCCAGAAGAGGTGGACGGTACAGGGGGGAGGGGGACAGTGATGAGTTCCTACGCATGCTGGGAATCACACCTGATGAACCACCGAAACCAAAACAATTGGAACATACCGATGATAGCGGCAAGTAAGTTCAATAAAGATATTCGACTGCAAAACAGGCTCCATAAGCTATCTGTAGGTTCTCACAGACAATTTCTTCGGCGAGATTAGCACAAATATTTAAAAGTGACTGGGAATTTGTTGCGTCTCTGCTCAGTATCATTTGACATAAGTTTCACTGACTAAACGCACGCAAAATGAGGAGTGGTTTCCCTTCTATTAAGATTGACTTACCACACAATTGCCTCACACTGACCATTTCAAAGCTAGATTAAAAAGCTGGAGCTTCTAGATGACGGACATTTTTTTTTTATCAACAAGAGACCATGCGGTGTGAACAGTACCTATTCTGATGTTCAGAAACGGTGTTTATTCCTCATAGCCAATAGACAGAAGCAACAGACGATTTCCTTCAAGCCAGTTGTCTAATCAAAACGTCTACAGAAAGAGTAGGCTCCTGCGTCTCTTTATTGCGATTTTATGAGTAACCAAACTGACTGACTGACTCATGAAAATTTGGTATTATCAGCTGGGTTGATAGTTAACTATTATAGCGCGAAAGCGCGCGTGATATCGCCTACGGCCGAGTCGGCTAAAATTAAGCGATATCACGCAAGCTTGAGCGCTATAATAGTTTTATAATTCAACACATTGATAACAAAGCACAGTTTGAAGAAAAAACACCGAGGCCGGTCCGTCATTTTTGCATTCTCTTGTCAAAATGCGAAATTTACCGCCATCGTTGGATATACGTCATGTAGACATAGCGTATATCGATAACGTTTTGACCATATTTGGGCAGTGTATCATTGTGTTGAATTATAAGCTAAATTAGCCGACGTGAAGAGATTCAAAAGCTGACGTTTCGAGCACTAGCCCTTTGTCAGATTGACTGAATGACTGACTGACTGATTGATTGATACATTGTTTGACTGACTGAATGACTGACTGATTGATACATTGTTTGATTGACTGACTGACTGACTGATTGATACATTGTTTGACTGACTGACTGATTGATACATTGTTTGATTGATTGACTGGCTGACTGATTGATACATTGTTTGACTGACTGACTGACTGACTGACTGATTGATACATTGTTTGATTGACTGACTGACTGATGGATTGTTTAATTGACTGATGCCGTGTTCACACATGTTTACTCTAAGCTTGTTTTGGTGCTGATGTGAACACAGCATGACTGACTGCTTGCTTGCCGATTGGCTGATCGATTGATTGGTTCATTGACACAGGTCATCTTTGTTGCCATGGGAATCTCCAGGAGGAAGTCCCAGGAGAGGAAGACGGTGGCGTGACCAGGCATCTCCACAGACTTCACTGGACAAGCCAGATTACGCATCCACTCAGGGGGGTCCCCTAGATAGGCCACAGCAAGGAGCTGCTGAGGGAGGACCATTGGGTAACGAAGAACGGAAGCAGCGAGGCATGGAAGGAAAACGACAAGCATCAATCAATCAAGAACCACCGAAGCCAGCAGCTGAACAGCAAGAAGCACGAGATCATTGGAAAACTCCACAGTACCCTACACAGGCCACTACAACGCCTATCACAGTACCGCAAGTACCACCCCCTGAATCAGCTCCATTACAACCTGGCCCTCCCCATGTGCAGCAGCAATATGGAACCCAACC
Organism: Cladopsammia gracilis; assembly: GCA_022457155.1. Taxonomy (NCBI): domain Eukaryota; kingdom Metazoa; phylum Cnidaria; class Anthozoa; order Scleractinia; family Dendrophylliidae; genus Cladopsammia; species Cladopsammia gracilis. The sequence goes on along the minus strand of JAJGOT010000792.1, from coordinate 196,556 downwards.
TATCCCCCCACAGGGAAACATTTCAATGCAAGTGGCAGCCCAACCCTACACCCCTCAGTCATATCATCCCCAGTACCAACCCGCTCCTTTCGCTTCGCCTGCCAGTCAGAACCCGCCCCAGTACCTTCCCTACCAACCTCAGTTCCAGACTCCTGGCGGATTCCAACCTTCTCCCCAGACCCCTCAGTCTTCGTTTCAGATTCCTCAACAGTCGCTCCAGATCTCTCAACCGTCGTCAATGGAGAGGCTTGAAATGTCGAAACTGAAAGCTGAAAGCGAGCTGCAGCAGAGTCGCTTGATGGAGTACCAGGTGGCGAGTGAGCATCAGGAGGAGCAGAAGACGCGGATGGAGGAGGAGGTAAAGGAGCTGATGAAAAGAGTGCAAGAGATGGAAGGTGTCAGGCAAAAGAAAGACTTGGATGCCGCGAGTAAGGTGTCAGAGTTAGAAGGAAAGGTAAGTGGTATTGCAGTCTACATTGGCATTCTTCAAAACCAAAACCAAAGTAATCACTCTGACCAATCACAGCAGGCGCAGACAATCCAATGAACCAATCAGAACTCGTAGCAAATACATGCAGCCGGCGCCAAGCGCGGGAAAACGCGTGCGCATAAAATAGTTTTGGTTTTACTTCTGATTGGTTGATAAATTGGCGCGAGATTTTTTAGCCAATCACAAAGCATAGCAATGCAAACCAAAGCAATTGCGACACTCAACTGAAAACTCTGACCCGGTTAACAACTGGTACATACTACTAACCTCTTGTTTAGACATTCGTTGGAATTGTCACGCGGTTAAGGCGCGTTTGACGAGCCCAAAAGAACGTCTTCGTAAAAGGCGTATCTTACAAGACCGGTCTTACAACATTCGTCGGGACGCATTGCGAGACAAGTTATAAGAAACTCTGTAGCGTGTAACATACCATGCAACGAAAACGATCGATTCCAACATACACTTTAATTTCAACCAACTTTGTATCGCCTCAACAAAGAAGCTTGAAAACATCGGAAAGCCAAAAGCAAAATTAAGACGAAAGCCGAGTGTAAGTATGGACAAATTGAGATTAACTTGAAATGGACAGGATTTGAAGGGATTGTAATTTATCTAAATATTATTTCTTGGAAATAAAAGACGTTTTCACTTGATCCTTGTTTAAAAGCTTAAGGTTGTTTATTTTCCTCCTTTCAGGTTCGTCGTCTTGAACTGGAGCGGGAACAACTGTTGATTACAATAGAGTCGCTTAAAACGAGACACAAGGATGAATTGGCTAACATCGATACTTCTCACAAGTAAGATGAAGAGGAAATGTTTTGAACCTAAGATTATTTCCAAGAGAAAACGGGACTAATAGCCATGCTTCCTTAGCCTGGGAATCATTCTCGCACCCCGAACCAGCGCGTTTTAGGTCAACAGAGACCAAGAACCTTTTGCCAAGCTTTCTGAGTGCTGATAAAAAATACCGTGGCCACGGGAAAAATAAATATACATGGGAACCTCTACTTTGGGACACCTCCATTAAGGGGACACTTCTCCTCAGGTCCCGGCTAGCAAAACGCTTTTATAATCTTGTGTAATTATCACGTCTATTGAAGGGATACCTCTATTAAGGGGACACTTCTTCTGGTCCCGGCTGGCAAAACACTTTTATAATCTGTGTAATTATCACCTCTATTAAAGGGACATCTCTATTAAGGGGACATTTCTCCTGGTCCCGGCTGGCAAAACACTTTATAATCTTTGTAATTATCACCTATATTAAAGGGACATCTCTATTAAGGGGACACTTCTCCTGGTCCCGGCCGACAAAACACTCATATAATCTTTGTAATTATCACCTCTATTAAAGGACATCTCTATTAAGGGGACATTTCTCCTGGTCCCGGCTGGCAAAACACTTTATAATCTTTGTAATTAACACCTCTACTAAAGGGACATTTCTCCTGGTACCGGCCGACAAAACACTCATATAATCTTTGTAATTATCACCTCTATTAAAGGGACATCTCTATTAAGGGGAAACTTCACCTGGTCCCGGCCGACAAAACACTCGTATAATATTTGTAATTATCACCTCTATTAAGGTGTTTCCCTCCAGTTTCCATGTAGCCGCACCGACCATTTTTAAGCGGCCGTTTAACGAACTTTCCTTTATTGAATTAGTATGAAACTTACACAAAATATTGTGCTTAGTTTGAAGTTTATATGATTGTAACAATTTTGTAAATCGGACTTAAGGTGTTTCCCTCCAGTTTCCGTGTAGCCGCACCGACCGTTTTTGAGCGGCCGTTTAACTAAGTTTCCTTTATTGAATTAGAATGGAACTTACACAAAATATTGTACAAAGTTTGAAGTTTATAACAGTGTAACAATTTTAAAAATCGGATTTAAAATTGCGGAGATAAACGAGAAAAATTGAAATCGCTTGAGTCTAAATTCCGAGCGATTGCGATGGCATCTAGAAAAATTAAAACTATTACGATAAACTATGATACATGGCAAACAAAATATCCAAAAATTAGAAAATGTTGTCAAGCCGATTTTGAGTAAATCAGAAAAACATTTCGAACTTGTGATTTTGCATGTGTATGAGCACATCCACAAATTCCTCAATTAAGCTTATAAAAGTTTAATTTCTCAATCTCAAATTTACGCCAAAATGCGTGTTTAGTGTATGAGATGAAACTGTGAAAGTTTGAAAGTGTTTCTCGTTTTAGTTTTGGAGATTCGATTTTCTGTAGGAAACCGTAGTTTTTTGACTGAGTCCTTGATATTGTAGTTTTAGCACTTTTCTACATGTTTCAAAAACCGCGAGATAGATTTTTTTTAAACTTTTATGGTCATTTCTTTATAATATGAATAACATTGTCTCAAAGTTTCATCTTGATTGAAACATTGCAACATGGTCAAATAAAATAATAAAGTTCACCTAAAACGCGATTGAAACTTTGTGCTTTGGTTGCACGGTTGAAGGCGCACGTCGCAAAGACGCTTTATTTAATTCAGGTGAAGTGTAACGCATTTCTGCGTGTTGAGAATTATGCAAATCGCAATGACTTCTTTCTTTTCCCTACAATTCAAAATGTCGAGAGAGTCCAGAGCACGTCAAATGCGAATAAAAAACCTGCTTACAAATAAACGTCCCACTGAAATTCGTGGGAATGATAAAAATAACGTGGAACACAGCCCCTAACGTAACTCCGCAAAACATGATGGTCACGCAGAAATGCGTTGCGCTTCACCTGAATTAATTAATTAAAGCGTCTTTGTGCGCCTTCAACCGTGCAATCAAAGCACAAAGTCTCAATCGCGTTTTGGGTGAACTTTATTATTTTAATATTTGACCATGTTGCAATGTTTCAATCAAGATGAAACTTCGAGACAATGTTGATCATATTATAAAGAAACGACTAAAAAAGTTTTAAAAAAATCTATCTCGCGGTTTTTGAAATATATAGAAAAGCGCTAAAACTACAATAACAAGGACTCAGTCAAAAAACTATGGTTTCCTATAGAAAATCGAATCTCCAAATCTAAAACGAGAAACGCTTTCAAACTTTCATAGTTTCATCTCATATTCTAAACACACATTTTGGCGTAAATTTGAGATTGAGAAATTAAACTTTTATAAGCTTAATTGAGGAACTTATTGATGTGCTCATACACATGCAAAATCACAAGTTCGAAATGTTCTCCTGATTTACTAAAAATCGGCTTGACAAAAGTTTCTAATTTTTAGATATTTTGTTTGCCATATGTCATAGTTTATCGTAATAGTTTTGATTTTTCTAGATGCCATCGCAATCGCTCGGAATTTAGACTCAAGCGATTTCAATGTTTCTCGTTTATCTCCGCAATTTTAAATCCGATTTTCAAAATTGTTACAATCTTATAAACTTCAAACTAAGTACAATATTTTGTGTAAGTTTCATACTAATTCAATAAAGGAAAGTTAGTTAAACGGCCGCTTAAAAATGGTCGGTGCGGCTGCATGGAAACTGGAGGGAAACACCTTAAAATTGCGGAGATAAACGGGAAACATTGAAATCACTTGAGTCTAAATTCCGAGCGATTGCAATGGCATCTAGAAAAATCAAAACTATTACGATTAACTATGACATATGGCAAACAAAATATCTAAAAATTAGAAACTTTTGTCAAGCCGATTTTGAGTAAATCAGAAAAACATTTCGAACTTGTGATTTTGCATGTGTATGAGCACATCTACAAAATCCTCAATTAAGCTTATAAAAGTTTAATTTCTCAATCTCAAATTTACGCCAAAATGTGTGTTTATAGTATGAGATGAAACTATGAAAGTTTGAAAGCGTTTCTCGTTTTATTTTTGGAGATTCGATTTTCCATAGGAAACCATAGTTTTTTGACTGAGTCCTTGATATTGTAGTTTTAGCGCTTTTCTATATATTTCAAAAACCGCGAGATAGATTTTTTTTTCAAACTTTTATAGTCGTTTCTTTATAATATGAACAGCATTATCTCGAAGTTTCATCTTGATTGAAACATTGCAACACGGTCAAATAAAATAATAAAGTTCACCCAAAACGCGATTGACACTTTGTGTTTTGATTGCACGGTTGAAGGCGCGCAAAGACGCTTTAATTAATTAATTCAGGTGAAGCGCAACGCATTTCTGCGTGACCATCATGTTTTGCGGAGTAATGCTTAGGGGCTGTGTTCCACGTTATTTTTATCATTCCCACGAATTTCAGTGGGACGTTTATTTGAAAGCAGTTTTTTATTCGCATTTGACGTGCACTGGACACTTGTAGGGAAAAGAAAGAAGTCAACTCGATTTGCATAATTCTCAACACGCAGAAATGCGTTACACTTCATCTGAATTAATTAAAGCGTCTTTGCGACGTGCGCCTTCAACCGTGCAATCAAAGCACAACTTCTCAATCGCGTTTTAGGTGAACTTTATTATTTTATTTGACCATGTTGTAATGTTTCAATCAAGATGAAACTTCGAGACAATGTTGTTCATATTATAAAGAAACGACTATAAAAGTTTAAAAAAAATCTATCTCGCGGTTTTTGAAATATGTAGAAATGTGCTAAAACTACAATATCAAAATCTCCAAAACTAAAACGAGAAACGCTTTCAAACTTTCATAGTTTCATCTCATACTATAAACACACATTTAGGCGTAAATTTGAGATTGAGAAATAAAACTTTTATAAGCTTAATTGAGGATTTTGTAGATGTGCTCATGGAAATGCAAAATCACAAGTTCGAAATGTTTTTCTGATTTACTCAAAACCGGCTTGACAAAAGTTTCTAATTTTTAGATATTTTGTTTGCCATATGTCATAGTTTATCGTAACAGTTTTGATTTTTCTAGATGCCATCGCAATCGCTCGGAATTTAGACTCAAGTGATTTCAATGTTTCTCGTTTATCTCCGCAATTTTAAACCCGATTTACAAAATTGTTACACTATTATAAACTTCAAACTTTGTACAATACTTTATGTAAGTTTCATACTAATTCAATAAAGGAAAGTTAGTTAAACGGCCGATTAAAAATGGTCGGTGCGGCTGCACGGAAACTGGAGGGAAACACCTTAAAGGGACATCTCTATTAAGGGGAAACTTCACCAGGTCCCGGCCGGCAAAACGCTCATATAATCTTTGTAATTATCACCTCTATTCAGGGGGGCACTTCTCCTGCCCCGAGGGTGTCCCCTTAATGGAGGTACCACTGTATCTCGTTTCTTCTTCTTTTGTCACTAATTATTCTAATTATTTGATGTTGTTTACTTTTCATTACTTTACAAGATCTCACTTGAAGACGTTAGAGGAATCCTACCAACGACGTGAAGAAAGACTCAAAGAGGAGACCGATTTAATCATCTCCCAAAACAGCGAAAAATTCAAAAATCTGGAAAGGGAAAAAGCTGACTTGCAAACGTCGAACAACAGGAAAATTTCAATTTTAGAAACCGCGAAAAATAACGAGATAGAATCGTTAAAAGACATTCACCGGCGAGCGTTAGAACAGTTTCGTCAAGAACACGAAGATGAAATTGCGCAGCTAAGAAGGCTCAAGGAGCAGGAGGTGTCAGCGGCTACAAGCGCGCATGCGCACACGAAGTCACTGCAATCCCTAATGGATCAAGTTTTGAGCTCAACTCGTGAAGTGAGCCACTTGCGTCAGAAGATTGAAGTCACGCATAAGAGTGGTCTGGAAGAGCGCGAACTCTCAGCGCGAGCCCGGGACGAGTACCTGAAACAGTTACAGGAGAGGTTACAAAGGCAACAGTCTGAAAACGACGAGGAAAGGGCCAGGTTACAAGGCAAGTGAATAAGATCACGTTTGCGATGATATCATTTTCAAAAATTTGACACTTTTTACGCGCCACTATTTATTCACCAGAGAGCGTTTTAAGCCTATTTTATTTTTCTCTTAACAAATCATAGGAGTCTAAATAACTCCATTTAGTTTTTTTTTAAAGAGAAGAAAGGGACAACAGTTTATTCAAAACCTGCTGTGGAACGATAGCAGGATACAGTCTCTAAGTCACAGTGCCAAACCTGCCAGCGATAGAAAGGGATGGAGGAGGCTTGCAGTCGTCTGTCCTATTCCAGCCGAATATTTTTAATATTATTTTTAAGTTAGAGAAACAAAATATGTCAGATTAATTTTCCATTCCTAACTTAGTTTCAAGAATAAGTGTACTGATAAGTGTTTATAAACGTAGAAGTTTACTGTGTTAGAATTTTCCTACCTTGTACTGAATTTTTTCGTCAAATAGCCCAATTTCAAAAGACTCCACTACGAGGCTTAGGTGAATAAACCATATAAATCCCTACCATCATTCCCCTAAGCCTCGTAGTGATGTCTTTTATTTCAAATTGAATTATTGGGCTATTAACCAAGTAACGTTCTTTATTTATCGTTCTTTATCCATCGTGCAGGCCTGGTCGCCAAGATGGAACTGCACATGCGCGAGCAGACGCGTCAAGTGGATCAGGAAAGATGGCGCCTGTCACAAGAGGAGTCTCGTCTGAAGGCACTGCAAGCCGCACTGGAGGACGAGAGACGGATCACCATGGAACAGCTGTCCACACAAAGAGCTGAGGTAAAACGAATTCAGATTTTACAAAAGATAGAGCAATGTTTAATTGAGTGTATACAGCTATTTCAAATAACGTTGTCGGATGAAAGCTCAAAGCCTACAAGCCAAGACCGCAAGGTAGTGTGGATAGTTGTTAATAGCAGCTGCGGTGAATTTATGCATATAAATCCCATACTACCTTGCGGTCTTGGCTTTGAGCTTTTTTCATCCGACAACGTTAATTGAAATAGCTGTATAGAAAATCCAAAACCAAGGTAATTACTCTGGCCAATTACAACAGACACAGACAATCCAATGAACCAATCAGAATTTGAAGGAAATACATGTAGCCAGTGCCAAGCGCGGGAAAACGCGTGCGAGCAAGTCGCGATTGGTCTTGGCTTTTCTTCTGATTGGTCGAAAAAGTGGCGCGAGATTTTTTAGCCAATCACAAAGCGTAGCAATGCAAAACAAAAGCAATCACAAAATTACTTTCCACACTCGATTAAAAACTGCTCTAAATGCATGGCTTCAGTTAATACTTTTCCTTACCAGGTAGCTTAAAATAATCCTACATGAGACGATGTTAGACTCTGACATATAAATGAAAGGTTTATATCGAGGAAAAATGGTGATGTCGGTCGGCAGATCCCAACCTTTTTGTCAAGCTTACTTGTTTCAGTTTTCGTAAAAAACGTTTAATAACCTACCATTCTACCATGTCTAATGTCAAATAGTCATCTCTTTTTACAAACATGTGTTCTTGCTAAGGTGCAACCAAAGGTACCTCATCAGTTAGATAGTCAATCGAAGACTGCTGACTGCTCTATGGTAGTATAAGGTGCAAGATGCCAGTGATAATACCTTTTCTTTGGTATTGAAAGCTGGATGTTTTTTTGTTCCGTTCAGGTACAGCGCGCCCGTGACGATCTGGTGCGAGAACAGAGAAGTACCATGAGTCAAATACAAGAAGAGCGGAGGACACTGGCCACGGAACGAGCCCAGCTCTCCTCGGCTCACAGAGACCTAATCAGCAGAGAGAAGTTGAAGACTGAGACGAGTGTGCAGGTAAAAATACATCAAGAGTTAACTCGAGTTGACCACGAAATGAAAAATTTGGTATCTCCGAGCAACCATACTTATTGATGTCTATAATATATTAAAGAAAAATTTTATAACTTTGGGATGATTTTCCCTGCCACACATCAGACCGTTTTCTAAAACATCTTGAATATTGTCGTTGCGAGACACAACGTTGCACGAAGGACTGCAGAGAGTTACTGGTAAAAGCGCCTTAAAAGGACTTCACCCTTTAATCTTTACGTTCTTTTATTCTGTATTTCTGCGTTATCGTGCTTTTGTTTGTCTTCCCTGTTCACTTAGGCCGAGGCAGACCTGGGTGCTACTGCAATAAGGGTTAAGGAAGACTCCGCTGCCCTAAGTGTACGGGAGGCGCAGATAAAACAAGAAGAGGAGAAACTGAGGAGAGAAAAGCAAGAATTTGACCGACAACGGAGTGGATTTGATGAGGAGAGGGACAGGATTGGAAAACTGGGTCTTGAAGTACAGAAGAGGTCACGTGAAATCGAAGAACTGTGCTCGGTAAGTAGCAACTTTTACCAAGAGAGCATTAAGGTAGGAGAATCCCTCTGCCCAAACAAGCCCAGTTTTGGAGATAATTGCTTTTTTTAGAAAAAGGTAATAACTATTTAATCATAGATATATTACATTGTCGGCTTATGAGGATTTGAATCACCGTTTGTATTATTTTGTTGTGATTGCGTTCGCGCGATCCTAATCTTGTGTTGGGTGTCCTGTGTGGTAGCCGGATTGAATTCAGCTTTCCTCTGTTTATCTATTTCTCTCTTTCGACCCCATTCCTCCTCCTCCTCCCCCTCCTCCCCCTCCTCCTCCCCCTCCCCCTCCAGGGGATTGTGGGAGGAATTGGGCTGCATGCCATGAAATTTCGAGGTTTGGACTGGCTGTCCACAAGCCTCGATTTCATGCAAAATTGATGATGCGCAATAATCCTCGCAAATAGCAATTAGCCTAGCTTTGACGCGCGTACTCAAGTGGTAAGGCCTTCATCTTTCGCTTTCGCTTTCGCTCGCGTCAGCTCGCTGCTCGTGTGTGAAACGGTTGGCTTTGGTTACTTTTAGGGGTGCCGTGCAATATAGCGAAAGCAACTGCATTAGTGGAACGGTTGGCTTTGGTTACTTTTAGGGGTGCCGTGCCATATAGCGAAAGCAACTGTATTAGCGCGCGCTAAAATAGACTTAATCTCGCGATCATATGGCGAATAAAATTGTCATTTTGAGAGAAAACAATGAATATTATCGAGTTTCTAAACGTAGTAATTTCTCTCGAGTCAGCAAACTTAGTTTTTGCACGTAACTTAACTGCTGGGGCACCCTAAATTTTATAGTTGCACTCTTTTCGGGTTTCCTTTGATAACTCTTAGAGCACAGCCTTGATAACTGCCACAGTGACCCCCCCCCCCCCCCCCCCCCAAAAAAAAAAAAAAAAAAAGAAACAAGGCCTATTGGCCCTCACCTCCACCTCCCACTTCTTCATCCCCTAGTACCATCACCCCACCCTGTCGAACGCACTCCCCTAATTTCCAATTACTACTAGTTTTAAGCTATATCATCGTTTTGCGGGGTTTTCTTATCGTTGTTCTTTGCGATAGACCATCCGCACTGCTTAAACTCTGTAACCCAATTCTGTTTTTACGAGGTCACTTACATGCACTACTTTTTAAACCGATCAAAAGTTAAAATCAAAACCAAAGTCGTCACGGTTTTCCCGCGCTTTTCGCCGGCTGACGTATATTTGCCTCGAGATCTGATTGGTTTACTGGATATCTGCGACTGTTGTGTTTGGCTTTTGTTTTGGTTCTACGACACGCAATTGTAAAGTAAAATTGTGTTTGGAAATAAGATTCTCTCCTTTCCTGATCCTCTCTTCATTTTACTATGAATCAGTGTTGTCGTTCTCATAAACCCGCGAGCAAGCTCTCGGGCTCGGGCTCGGGCTCCGGCCCTGAGCCCGAGAACTTGCTCGCAGGCTACGTTCTTATATTGTAAGAGCAATTTTCATTTGAGGGAACAAGTGAATTAGTCGGTGTTGATTAAAAACGTGCTACAAAATAATACATTCGAACCTCCAATAAGCGGACGCGATCATCCGGGACCAGAAAAAGTGTCCGCTTAAGAGAGGTGTCCGTTTATGGGAGGTTAAAAAGTGTAGTGTTTGTATGTGGCTGAGACCACGACTAAGTGTCCGCTTATGGGAGGTGTCCGCCTACGGGAGGTCTCTGTTAGCCGGCGGAGGTTCGACTGTAGTAACATTCGTTATTGTTTGACCAGGATGCTGCTCGGGTGCGCGATGAAGGCGAGCAGGCCCTGGAACTAGCTGAACGCGTGCGAGTGAACGCTGAAAGTCAGCGGGCCGAAGCTGAGGGAACGTTCCTGGTTATACAAGAAAAGGAACGACAGCTGGCACAGGTAGATTATAGATTTTTCTATCTTTACTAGTATGCATGGTAAATGAACGGTGTTTTTTACTATAATAAAGAAAATCTATTGGGTCTCAGGGACAGATACCACGCAGCTCTTTACAACCTCTAATTTCATTGGACCTGTGTATCACGCAGCTCTATTGTTTTCAGGGCTAGGGTCCATTGTTGTGTTGTTTGTTCTATTGTTTTCTCAGCAAATCAGAGAAGACCTTGTAAGAGCTGCGTACTGCCCCCTCAGGGAAGGTGAACCGATACTCCAGTTTACCCATTTAATTATCGTAACGTAACGCAGTGTAACGCAACATACATGGGTACATAAAGAAGTGTTAGCTGAGGCGAAATTCAGTTTGTTTCCTATTGTGGCGGCTCTTCCTTCCTGCCTTACGAGAAATTTTTGGTTATCATTTCGATTTGTGTATTCCTAGTCTACTGTTGCTTAATTTGATTTCATTATTATTATTCAAACTTAAAATCACTTATCGACTGTTTCATTGTTATCAGGACCGTCTTGCTATCGCGCATGAGCGGCGTTTACTGGAAAAGGACAAACAGACAGGGCGTTGCTGGCAGTGCGATGGACGGCGAACAGGTCCCTCAGAACAAATGTACGCCACAGGTAAAGTCTTGTTCCTAACCTAGGTACTCGTCGCTTATCTGCAGTTTCCATAACAACATGATGCACAAAGGAGCATTACTGCTCTCCCCAGGGTGGGATGCTTGTCCATTACAGGATCACCCAGCCCCCCCTCTCCTCAAATTCCCGCACGGTCCCGGTGTATTAGATTTCGTTAGAGAAAATTAAGTGATTGTTGGCTAAGTGAGTGTTTCTCTTTAGGAACAACATATATATGTGACATATTAAACTGACTGCAAGGAAAATTCTTACTAAGTGACTCTGGAGGAAAAATGGTAACGATTTGACAAAAACGAAAACATGAATATGTCAACGAAATTCGTTCGAAGGGTAACTCTGTTCCAAGTTTTTGCTGCTTCTTGTACTGATTGGCCACAAGGTTCAGATGAACCTAGATCCCGTCTTGGAAGAATTGTAAATGCTTTTTGTCGATAACGGTTCAGAGATTAGAGCTGATAATCTCTTAATAAGATGCCACCTCCGGTTATGGCTCCAAGATGGACTGTGTGTCTGCCAGTTAATTTTGTCGTTATTAAAAACAGCTATGGAAACATACTCAGCTGACGCGAATTGTGGATGTCGCAGTTAAGTCCAGATCAAACATGAACAGGTCAAACAGGAACGGGTTCCTTTTAATACCGGGCTTCTACCCAATCTTCTTAACTGTTAATTCCATAGAGGAGGGTAGTTCAGTCAAAGTGGGCACACACTTGAGAACATGAAAAGCTTTGTTACAACAGCGTTTGAGGGTTGTTTTCTTTGGCACTAATCCGGAACGAACGAGTGAATGAATAAATGAATTAATGAACAACTTTATTTTAGCCTGTTTTTTTTTTCGTAGACCATTAAAGTTCGCTAATCAGATACGTAAATCTACTAAGTGATAAAGAATAGACAAGAACACGATAAAAGATTGTAGTTTTTTCTGCTTCCGAATCGGCGATAAAAGAATGTTTGGTATGAACAGAATACGGTTTCCTTGGAATAGCAAAATACCATTCTCTAGGAAATTTTTGGCGGGTAACCTCAGGCACGCGTGTCTGTCGGAAATCTTAACTTATCTCCGTTGCAAGAGTTTTGTTTTCAGAATATCTGCTGTCATAGGACGTTATTAGCATTTTTTTTACCTCTAAGCCAAAAACCGGATAAAGAATATACAGAACAGTTCCAAAGAAATGCGTTCGAGGTAATTTTATTTTGATTTTGGTCTCATCAAGAGATTATAAATGGACAAATTATTTTCTCTTGGTCTCATAGATTCATCCCTTGGAGACACGTCAGTACTTACCCACCCCTCCCTAGCAGTCTCTAGTCCTGGGACGCCTGATTTGTTGGTTAACAGTCTTGAGTTGAAAAGAACGCTTAGAAAGTGGTCCCACGACAAAGAAAAGGTAAGTTATCAGCATTTATAATATACTCAACAAAATATACAGTTTCTGATTGGTCAATGACGAATGCATAAATAGATTATAGAGTGCAAATTAGGTTATAAAGTGCAATACGGAATGCGAACCTTTTACGCTTTCTTTCAAAAGCTTGGAAGTTCAAGCTTAAATATATATATTTTTTAAATGATGTGATCAGTGGCTTGATTTCACGCATGGTTTATCTGTCAAAAAGTTGTTATTCTGACTGGTTAAAAATAAAACATGTGAGCATCTTGGAAACCATTGAAGCGTTTCGTGTTCACTCGGGTGCGCAGTGTACCGTGACGGCCTCACCAAAATTTTGTTGAGAATATTATAAACAAGAAATCGTATGAACTACTCGTGCATTTCGTGATGTTTTGAAAGTTCTCAAAATTGCACTCGCCATTTTGAGAACTTTCAAAACATTACTCGTGCCCATAAATCACGAAATGCACCCGTGTTCATACGATTTCCTATACTTACCACTTGAGAGGAACACTTTAGTGCATTTTTGTGGCACTGCTGGGGTTAGATGCTGTGCAATAACTCAGATGCAATAACTCCAATATAACCTATCTCAAGGGCGACAATCTGACGTGTCAACGTTCCGTAGATGTTCGACATACCATATTGACTCAGCTATGTGTCTCCTTTCCAACATGTACCCCTTACAGTTTTTGAAAACAAGAGATTGTTACAAGACTTAAAACCCCACTCATTATCGGATTCCTGGTTTTCTCTACTGTTCTATTGTTCTGTATTGTTCATTGCAATCACAGTAAACTCTCTTAAGATGGACACCCCCGTATAGCAGACACCTCTCTAAGACGGACATCAATTATTGGCTGGTTCTGGCCGAATTTTACTTGTTCGTCTGTAACTAAACTCTCTATAAGGCGGACACCTCTCTAAGACAAACATCAATTATTGGCTGGGTCTCGCTGAATTTCACTTGTTCGTCTGTAACTGAACTCTCTATAAGGCGGACACCTCTGTAAGGCAGACATCAATTATTGGCTGGTTCTCGCCGAATTTCACTTGTTCGTCTGTAACTGAACTCTCTATAAGGCGGACACCTCTCTAAGACAGTCATCAATCATTGGCTGGTTTTGGCCGAATTTCACTTGTTCGTCTGTAATTGAACTCTCTATAAGGCGGACACCTCTGTGAGGCCGGCAGACATCAATTATTGGCTGGTTCTGGCCGAATTTCACTTGTTCGTCTGTAATTGAACTCTCTATAAGGCGGACATCTCTGTAACGCAGACAGTTAGAGCTGGCCCCGATGGTGTCAGGCTTAGAGAGTTCACTGTAATGGGGAGGGGCGTTACGCTACGATCCGGGTAGGATCTAGGCTTCTTTTTGCGCTGCTTAAATCGTGCTAAGATGGCAAGTGCTCTTTATAAACTTTATAAACTTTCATTGTGTTATAGTGAAGGCAATTTTACACTTCTTTTTTCAGGACGAAGAATTTCTCGAACAAGAAGCCCAGTTTCTCAGCAAGCTGCAAAAGTCACGTGACAGCAGCAGACACAAGTCAAGTTTACCTTTAGATTCAACAGCTTACTAACTCGGCCACGTGAGTGGCGTGAATGTTTATTGTCCGTGTCTACAAAATCAGAATTTTTTACTACGATTGGAAGAATAACGTAGTGTTTTATTTCTTTATTTTATTTTCCGTACCTATCTAATTTATCGAGACAAGGAAGAGTAAGCTTAGCTTGCTTGTAAGTACATGGAAAGAAAATTGAAGAAACGTGTAAATGCTAGGGTAATCCTATTGTAATTCTTTCGCTCCGCAGAGTGCCCAGAATCGCAAATTAAATAAAAATACCAAATTTTATTTCGTAAAACAGTGAAAAACAATTGCTAAAGAGCTTTCATTTGAATAGTCACACTGTAGAATTTGATCTACAGACTCAAAAGTTAGAACCACCTTGTACAGCATAACAAACAGCACCACGGAAAGTTATTGCTAAGGCTTGGTTCCCACTAGCGACATAACGATCATAATCATAATCATAAGGGGCGTTATGTCGCTTACGTCGTAGTGGGAACGCCGAAAAACATAATCATAAAGGCGCTTAGGATCGACATAATCATAATCATAAGAAAATGATCGGGCATTTTCTTATGATTATGATTATGTCTGTGATTATGCTTATGTCGTAGTGGGAACGTAAAATCTAGCGCTCATAGTGGTGATCATAATGACGTATGTTCATTCATTGTGTTTTGGCCAATGAACGTCCTAGTTCAAGTAATTTGCAGTTCATGTTATTCCAAGATGCCGTCCAACTTTGATGAGCGTCAAATTTAAAGTGGACGGTTTGTTCGTATGTGTTCCCACTAGATCATAACAACGTTATGATTATGACTATGTTTATGATTATGATTATGATCTTTATGTCTCTAGTGGGAACCAAGCCTAAAGAGCTTTCATTTGAATGGTCACACGGTACGATTTCATCCACAGAGTTAAAAGTTACAACCTCAATACACGACTAAAGGTTTTGTTGTGGGAGTGAAAGCAATATGGTGACCCTAGCACTGGGTTATTCTATCACTTTTTAGTATAAATTTACTAGCGTTCTATCACGAATGCTGTTCTCTTATTGGCTACGCTACTCACTATCTATCCTGTTGTAGAAAGTGAGTGTGTGCGGTTGTTATTTATATCGTTATTCGATAAAACGCGAGACTGTCTTGTTGTTAAGTTTTGAACGTCTAGTAGATTTATACTAAAACAATTAGATTATTCGCTCTTGATTTCTATGCGTGATGGTTTCGCCCTCATCGACTATCACGCGACGCACGCGACGTGATAGAAATCTCGAGCTCATAATCCAATTGTTAAATATAGGTTCTTTAAGACAGACAGACAGGCTTATGTGAGTATTTATTCTCGCTGGCTAATACTTTAAACGTCAGCACGAAAAAGCTTCAATGGCATTTTATTCGAAAACAAGATATGTTTGCGCATGAAAAACACTTATCGAGCACTTATCCCGCTCTTGTTTCTATAACTTGCGGCTCTTAACATTAAGATAAACAACAATCAATATAGCTTGAAGTGTTGACGTTGAATTTGGCAATTGACAGACGACTTTGTGACGCTACAAAAGGGTACACTCCTTAAACCATTACCGCCGATAAACCAAAATCTCAAAACAGCCATCGCCACTAACTGTAATATAGAAACACAAAATCTGAACGAAACACAGAACATTATGAGCGCCTCGGGCAAAAGAAGACCCTGATGTTTTGATGAAGCGCAAGGAGCTGTTTTACGTTACCTTAGAGAGATCGTGTTGAACAGTACACGGATCCACTCTTGTGAATTTCAGACTGTCTTCGTTCTGAACATGATAAATAGCATTTTATTGGTGACGCGCGGCGGGTTGAAACGTGCTGTATGGCTACTCTGATCACAATTCAAGTGTCTTGGTCTCCTGATTGTTGTTGACTCGAACTGTTGAACTGCATTCAAAAGAAATGTTTTCGTTTATGGACCTATCTGCATCTTGATAAAATTAAGACAAATGTAGAAACTTATGCACAGTTTTTGCAACTAGATAGTTCACTGCAGTTAAAAAAATTTCCAAGAGAGCAGCATTGTTAGTATGGTATTTATGAAAAATCCTGTTACTCTCGTTTGTAGGCTTGTTACACAACATATTTACCGTTTTGTTTTTGTTAGTTTCTCATTTTTATGTCCGACAAAAAATTGAATGAGTTTTGAGCTGCGTGATTATTTTCAGGATATTACTTTTGTAACTAAAAAACTATTTCAATTTCAAGTTCCGTTCGATTGTAGCTTATATTCTAATTCAGTGGCGGATCTAAAGGACAGGTCCGGGGGGCACCTCCCACCTCCGCCCCCCCCCCCCCCCCCCCCGTCCCTGATCTTGTCGGCAAAAGTCTAACATTTTCAGTCTTACACTCCGGCTCCCCACCCCTTATTCACTCCTTCACCCCTCCCCCTCCCCTCCTTCCCCCTTATTGACTCCTCCGCATCCTCTCCCTCCCCCCTCCCCCTCCCCCTCCTCACGATGGAGCCTGGATCCCCCACTGTATAATCGAGTCTTAAATGGTTCTAAATAACACTCCCGTGTGTTGTGATGTGTTGAAATTTTATAATTCGTATAGACGAAACACTTAAGAAAGAGACGATATTTATTCAGGTTGCTTAGTGTATGACGTGTATATATAATTAAAATAGAAGATTTTGGTATTAGAGTACTTTTGTACCAAGTTAGCTTTTATATTTTGAAGAAAGTCATCACTTTTCTATTACCTGTTCGATAAAGCTATTTGTAAAAAATACAAAAAAGGAAATAATCGATTGGTTTTTCCGATAGTTTCCTACACAGCCGTTGGAGAGCGTTGCGTGACAACACAAAGAACGGTTGAGTAGGAGACTTTATATCCAAAGACATTTTGATACCAACGACAACAAAAGCAACACATTCTATCGTAATTAATTTTATGATTAATACTAAGAAGAGAGAGATCTTAGCCTTAAAGTGTTTGTATATAGGCTTGGGAACGACGTAATAAGCTATATTCTGGCTATCTAGTAGCTGCCAAGCAATAACAAGAGTTTTTTGACGCCAAATGCGCGTTACAAGAGTACGTTAGCAGTCGTACTTATATAGTTTATTAGTAGAAAAACAAAGCCATTTTACTGTACCACAACCATGTAAAAAATAAACAAATAAAAGTGAAATGTCTTCTTAAGCCATCTCTCAACTGTACCTTGGTTTGTCTGATGAATCTCCCAACCGATTTGGATTTACAGGCTGTTACGAGGGTAAATTACGAGCCAAAAGAAGGAAGCATTGGGCGGTATCATTTAGTTTCCTTTTCGGAAAAAAGGTGTGTGTGTGTGTGTGTGGGGGGGGGGGGGGGGGGGGAGATTGGGGCAAAAAGCAAAAATCCCGGCTGTGACTCCCGAGGATGCTCGTACGAAATTTGCAAAGAAATTTGACTTCAACGCCCAGTTTCTTCATGAGATGCGCCTGCAGGGAATCATTATATAGCTGGAGTTTCGTTGGACCTAACGCGAGCTTTCATTGGTTGGTTTTTGGTTACATGGTATAGGCTAAATTCGAATATAGCCCGCGCGGGACTCGAAACTCGATGGTATCGAGATTCTCGGGAAAACAAAACTAACTAACGCGCGAGGGCATATTCGAGCCCATGCCTTCACGCGCCTCCCGACGACGGCAATGCAGGCGAAACTTACTGTGCATTGGTAGTTGTATTCAGCAAAACACGTCCAAGATGGCGGACTATGCATTCAACTTCCATGATTAAGCAGGCGCGTCTCACAGAGGGAACTGAGCATTAATTTTTACCCTTGATTGGTACCAAAACAAAACCGTCACAGACATTATCATAAGTTGTCTTTGCGATTAGGTCAGTTGTATCATTTTCGTAGGTCTTGGAGATAACTGTCGTTATTCTCTATCTTTATGGTCTTTATGTCCTGAAAGGTACAGCAGAAACTGCTGCAGCGAATTAGGCACCTAAGCGGTATCTAAGCCGTATTTTTACCCTAAAAGGTACGACTAACACCTCCGACAATTTGTTTCAGAGTCGGCGAAAATAAAGGCGGGAAGCGGAGTGCGTTAAAACAAATGGGATCTCCTTACCACCCCTTTTCCTCTCTCGCTGAATAGATTTAAAAGTCGTACTTTATTTTGTGAACTTATGTACCAAGTTTTGTTCAAGTTTTGTTGTTCAACAAATGTTGAATCGTGAGGATGTTAAAACTTATTGAATGAGTAGAAAACACTTCAGTCAACATTTTAAGTAATGCTCCACATAATAACTGTAGTAAACTTCATTGTTCTGCGGCATTGGCTCTTTCCCACATAGAATATCTTTGGTTTCAAGAATAGGGAAGGATCTGATGGTTCATAATTATATTTCAGTATAAAAATAAGGAAAATCGATTTGCGTCAATTAAATTTTAGGAAATGTTCGTGCTTAACCAATCAGAATAGCAGAAGACAATTGCTAATAATTTTGCTTCTTTGATGAAGTTCCCCAAATACAATATCTTTTAAAACTTGCAAGTTGTGCGATTGGGTCTCAAATTACTTGAAACCTTAAAAAAAATTGGACAAAATGCACCTTGAACCTTAAATTTTTAGCAGTTTTGAGTCTAGGCCAATGTGATCGCTAGTTGTAACAATGAAAAAAGTTGGCATTCCATCGTGCATTGCCGTTCAGCGCTATCCTTCTTATGCGGATCATTACTTAAAACGATTGACTGAGGGGTCGTTCAACAAGTATTTGCAACTTGTTGAACGCGGTAATGGAGCCCATTTCTATTATCGTTCAACAACGTTCAACACTGATGTTAAATCGCCTATTTTAACATTCAACCGGATAGCATGATACGCTGTTCAACATTTGTTGAACAGCAGTCGCTATATCATAGGTTTTTGCCTTCTTTGCACCCAAAATCCTACCTTGCTTTGTTTTTCCTTGCGCGCGGTCAGAGAGACTCAGGCGAGCTATGTAACGTTGAATGTTGGTATGTTTATAATTTGTGCCCAACTCGGGAATAAACGGTTTTTAAACGCAATAATAACAGTGTTTGTGCCGATCGAATCAGTTCTAGTTGTAATATTTCGCGGGATTTTTTAATCAAATATCACAAACCACAAAACAGTTATTAATATTTTCGTTTTTCCTGTTGACCCTTCATTGATCTCTTTATTTCCCGAAAGCGATCAATATCTAAATTCTCCTTATAGAATATTGACGAGTATTGTCTCCAGAAAATGTTTAGATTTATATTTTTAAACCTTTATATTTTTAATGTCTATTTTTTGTTGTGTCCCCAACTGCGCATCTTGTTCAGTACGTAGGGTGCAGGAATATTTGACACGGGAATGATTATATATTGCTCAATGAAGAAAGTATTATATTGAAGAATTTTGTCTTTATTTATACACCACTAATTTTTTTGTAACTGTCATTAAAAAGAACAATATTAAAAAAATCAGAATGATGTCGTGTTTAATATGTCACGAGCATTCTCTATTTTCGAATTGCCCATAATACACTTTGTTTGCCCCCCAAATTTTTCATAAACTATTGTTTGTAAATGCTCTTGGGAGGACTGCATATTCCCAAGAGAATTTCAAAACCATAGTTTATGCAAAATTTGGGGGGAAAACAAAGTGCATTATGGGCAATTCGAAAATAGAGAATGGGCCAGAATGGGAGAAAAAAACACGGAGCCCACGACGGGAATCGAACCCATGACCCTCCGGAAACCGGTCGGACGCTCTACTAAGCTGGGAGACTGGTGGCGAGCAAGAGATCAAGACGGTTTTGAACGTGATGGGTCTAAACGGGTTTCAAATACAGGGCAGAATTTTTAAGATTAAGTGTTCCCAAAAGTAGCCGCCAAACTCAAAATTTGTGGAAAATTCCAAATGTTATTTTGTAAAATACTCCAAAACAAAAAGTACCTGAGGTAAGTTCTGCTCAAAGCTTTTATTTGAATGGTCACACTGATTCCAAATTTAGAAGTACCTTGTACAGCATAATAAACAGCACCAGGAAAGTACTGAATAGCTTTCATTTGAATGGTCACACTACAGGAAGGACTTAAAAGTTAGAACCACCTTGTTTTGCATAATAAACAGCACCACAGGAAAGTACTGCTCAACAACATTCATTTTCATGTTCACACTTTAGGATTTTATCCACACACTTTAGTCTTGAGCAGATTAGGGGCATCCCAGGTTGAACAATAGATTTCGGTAGACTCTGAGCTATACTTTGGCATTTATTGCTATCTCGAAAAAGAAATATATGTTATTGAACTAGCTTCATTCGGACCGTATTGGGAAAATATTGGTCTCTTTCATATTCTTTTGCAAGTTTATGGACCGAACCGAAAAACGTGTATCAGTATGGCTCTTTTACAAAGTTGCCGATAGCAAAGTACGCCCCTTTTGGCATGCGCACGCTACAAAGAGTTTTATGTTCATGCATTTTTCGCCAAGATTTTGTTAAAATTCGGTAGGCAAGACACCCAAAAGTAGGTTTCTACTTCATATAAAACACATTTAATGCAACAAGGGATATTTACTGAAACACCTGTAATCGGTGCTACTGTTTTTTCACATCACGTTACTCCTTTGTGCCTCTAAAAGAGACTATGTGAAAGCAGAAACCCATAAGTGGGTTGAAACGTGTAACGCGCATTTACAGCTTCCGAATATTTGGAAATCTCTCGGTCCCTCGAGATTGGAAGCAAGTTGTTCTCAGAAGCGAATTGATTGGTTAACATTTTTATCTTGATTTTCCAAATATGGCTGTAACAACTCCTTAGCAAATTGAATAATCGGAAGCTTGTGTTGTAGCGTAGAAGAGACAATTGCAAGTTTCAACCCACTTATGGGTTTCTGCGGGTAAAAGCTAATTCAGTTTTATCTTTTTCGCGAACCTTTTACAGCTGAATATTTCAGTGGCTGAAAACTTTATAGGGAAAATAATCTTTGTCCCCTGAATTTCCTATCTGCTTTCAGCTTTCCTAAAATCATATAGCTGACCTTATCTCGTACCCAAAACGACATTTTTTGTCCAGCCGAAAACATAAGGCGTTCAATTTTCCGATGTGGATAGTTCAAAGGGAGGCGACATTTCACTAAAGAAGACTCTAGATTTTTGTCCAGTTAATTACCACGTTTTAAGGTGACTGAAGCTTTCCGAACAGAAAGGCTAAACCAGCCTTCTTCGGGTACAATGAGGTACTTCTTCTAGTATTCCTGAAAACTAAAAATTCTACTTTGTATCGGCCTCTGCTAATATCGTATAGGGGACTCTGGGGCGCTCAGGAAACCTATAAGATAGGTCAGGAGCCCATCATTCGCTTTCACCGTGCACTATTTTAGTCGGCATATAATAAAGCCATTTGTAACAGTTGAATTGCATGTGTGGCTGTAATTAATGGGGTTCAGATGATCCTGATTTGCCCTTATTTGATAAATTGGTGAACAGCAACAACGACTTCTAAAGTCGATAGTGTAAGGGCGTTTCACACATTATGTTGTTTGCGGTATTACAAATGAGATGAACGGAAATGCTGGGATTGTCTTAGTATATTTATATTTTCCGGAACGGTTACACCTGTAACCTCATTAAGATCGTTTTCTATTTTTTTGGCTAATCTCTGAGAATCAGATGCTATGTTGTGGAGGAAATAATTAATGTGTATGAATGCTATAGGCCGATTATATAAATGAAGTCTAGACCTAACGTTAACTCTCGAGGGATAATCTCTATCAGGGATAAGCTCTTGATCGAGGTTAATACATGTACTGGGTGCGGCAGTTGTACTACAAGGGATATCTAATACTTGAACTGCCGCGAATATGGCCGTCACAAGGTGACGCCGCGCTAATCAGGTGCCTTCGCGGTGAAGCGGGATATTCGAGTGTCAATAACAGGTCTTGTTTTGTTGCAAATGCGCAACAGTCCTACGCGGATATAATCGCAGCACCCAAATAAAATTCCGCTTTTGTGAGGAGAAACAAATTAAATTAAATTTGTTCCAGTTCACGGAAATGTGCGAGAGCGCTATCTATGTGAACAGAGATCCGTACATCGAGGCCCTTCATTTGGAGGAATCAGCTAGATTATAAACTAAGAGGCTGAGACCCCTAAGTTCATCGAATGAGTGGTGGATTCACAGTGCCAGCAAGGGGACTGGCTCACGGGGGAAGGGAGGTGAATTCTCACCAACTGCGCCGAGGGAAGTAATCCCACGTTTAACCTCCTAAAAGTGGGAACAAAGAGCGGACTCGTCATAGTAGCGGAAATCGTGTATAATTAAAGGCGGCTTTTTTGAGCAAATTGAGGCAACTGGCGTGTTCACACTTTCAAAAGTTTCCGCCTTTCATTTCGTCAAAAACGTAGCTAAATATTTTCGTCCACAAAAGCGTTTTTTTTTTTTGGAAAACGCCTTGCTTTTAATAGTTGATTACGATCATCCAAACTCCGGGGGGATCGTTTCAAAAACTCCGTTTTCACCTGTCTACTTACTGTTGCTTTATATTTTTGTTTAATCTTGTCTGAAACATCTGTTTTCACCCACTACAAAATTAAAACTATGTTGCAAAAAATCCCCGTTTTTAAAGCCTTTTTTGAAATTCTCTGTTTTCATCAGTTTTTGTAGCTACTTCTCGAAGAGAAATAGCTACTATGTCATCGGGTGTGTAAGTCCGTAAGTGGTCCAATCTTCGGATTGTGTTCGGAACGTATATCGATCACGTCGACGATAGCCGAGACTAATCTCGATGTTAACCTAATTCATTTTCGTCGGCTCTCGTCAACGATCGACTACTTATCGATTGAGACGTTCCAGCGACGTGCTTTCTTTCCATGTGGTCGATGCACGATCACAGATAAGAGAATTTGTTCGCAATGTTTTGCTATTTTGCACCAGTAACCAGGCACAGCTTTCAAGCAGTGTGCACGATGGTTTCTAGAAAAGACTTCTTTAGGTTGTTTGACGGTCTGCTCAGAATTTCCACCAGAAAAACCAACGCTGAACCGAGATGTTTACTTCGTTGGGCGGCCATGATGGAGCGATTTGTGCAGCGAAACACCTCGAATTGCTCCATGTACATCATCTGGCGAACCCTTATACGGATTTGAGTAACTTCCTTCGGGGAACCAAATATTTCCTTCTGTAAGTCCTCTGGTACGCATTGTGTTTTGTTTTTTGATCGAAACCTCAAAACAGTTGTATGTCGAAGGTATTGAATCTACATGGACACCAGTCAAACCAATTAGGGCAGGAATAGAACTGTAGAAGTGGTAAGAAAACAGTTCCCATTAAGACCTGCTGCTGCTAAAACTATACATAGATCCATAAAGGATCAAGTTGTTTTGTTAAGTTAGTTTTCATAAAGGATCAAGTTGTTTTGGTTAAGTAATAGGTGATTTTCATGTTACGTCATCGCCGCCATGCTGGTGGACATAAACAATAGTTCTCTCATTAGCTCCTTTTGTTCGTCCACCAGCATTTGTTCGTTTCACTATTGTTATCTATGTCTCTAGAGATTGGTTGCAAACCACCTATATTGTGGCAAATGTTAAATTATATTTCTAGTTAAACGAATGTATCGTTCCACATGTTGAAACTGAAAAGAGCTCTATCTAAGAAAAATACACTTCCATTTGCTGTTAGCAGATTGATCTACAACGAATGTAAACGAATGTATCTAAACGAATGTATCTAAATGAAAATGTATCTAAACGACTGTATCTAAACGAATGTATAGTTCCACATGTTGAAACTGAAAAGAGCTCTATCTAAGAAAAATACACTTCCATTTGCTGTTAGCAGATTGATCTACACCCATAGATGATTTTAAATTGTTATTACCAAAGGCAAGAACTATTGTACCTTGTGTTAAAAATAAAATGTTCGCTTTTCATCTTGTGGTACTGAATCATTGATGTCATTCTCACTCACTCACTAGCTATGGTGTAAATTTCCGTGTTAACATTTCACTTCCAGTGTTAACATTTCCAGTGTTACCTTATATTTGATCAAGGAAATGTTACACCAAGAGACTGAGAGACAAGAGAATCTGCAAGAAAAGGGTTCAGCACGAGGACTGAACTTACCGACTGAGAATACTTATTTAGATTTAGAGTGATTTTACTTCATCTGTGAAACACTATCTAACAATTAGTGTGTGATAGTCAAAATTAAACAAAAGAAAACAAAGGAATTATAGTCTAATAGTGCGTGCGTACTATTCTACTAACTATTTCACAGATTAAGTAAAATCACTCCAACATATAACTTACATTGTACAACACAATAATATTACTTACAATAGAGAGCTACATCACTTGCATAACATAATTACTTACAGTTTGTTTCTTATAATTATACTTGCATACATTATATTTTTAATATAATTTTTAATATAATTTTTAATACAATTTCAATAAAAATAACAAACAAGCATTACAGTACAGTGCAAACAATTTTACAATAAAAAGACCAGGAATTAATTACAACTGAGTATTATGTTAAACCAATTTGCACTAAAACATAAATTGTACAACAACATTGCCTTGTGACTAATAAGTTCTATGATTCATTTAAACAAAAGAAAAAAAATGACGAGAATTAAGTCAATCTTTGTAGACGCTTTAAAGTGAGGTGAAATTGATATGCAGCAGTTCCACAGGCTTGATAGTCATTTCAATCGATTATTTCCTACTTTCATTAGTTTTGCACTTCTGTATTTCCCACTAGGAAACCTCATGTCCTCTCAGAGGCCTATTTTTAATTGGTCGAGAGACCAAAATAAGTTGCTTTCCATTTAAGTAGCCACATGTATTCCTCGACTGTCTATTTCTCTTTTTTCATTTCCATCCTACAGAAGTAGCTACATGTAGTCCTTGACTACCTATTTTTTCAATGGTTGAAGCTTGGATGATAGGTAACAAGGCGATAGAGAGTTGTTAAACGAAGACGCTTTACTGTGGATGGGACCTTACAACTTCGTCTTTTGAAGTTTGCATCTTCTCGCATCTACACACACGGACTTCGCAGAAAGACGGCAAATCATGAAACCTAAAGAACTCCACAGCGCACAGGCTTCCCAAGATACATACGTGGTGTATGCGACAGCTTGTGTATACAGAGAAATGTATGGGAAAATCACGGATTCCCTAAAACTGGGTAATTAGAGAATCTGTGATTTTCCCATACATTTCTCTGTATACACAAACTGTCGCATACACCGCGTATGTAGCTTGGGAAGCCTGTGCACAGCGCGGACAAATTCATCAATCTCGTTCCTAGGGTCTTTCATCTCCCCACTCCAGAGGGAGTGGGGATAAAGCGAGGCTCTTGACAAATGGTTATTAATTACAAGCGAAACATCTGTGATGTCAGAATAAATCGTGTAGGTTACAAATATTGTTATCTCGATCACCGTGAGAAAGGGTCATCCTATGACTTCAATTTCCTTTTCTACTGAACCTTTTCAAACTTATATAATTTAATTAAAATATTGGTGTCGTGAAATGTGTTGACTCGTTAATTAATCACGAAATTTTCTTTCTGATACGTGACAAGCTGGATGAACTTCCTTCGGCCTCCCTATTGCGAGGTTTTTTTTTTCTTTTTAAGTCTATATATAAGAAATCCTTACGTGTGATTATTCAGATGAAAGCTTCTGAGCAGTACTTTCCAGTGGAACTGTTGTAACGGAAGGTTCTAACTTTTGAGTCTGTGAATGAAGTAAAGCCATTGAACAGTACTCATGTTTCTCTGGTACTTTTTTATCGCCTCTAGAAATCTTATAAAATTTGTATTCAGGCACTTTAAGGTGGTAAACTGCTGTTCAGGTTGAATGAACAAGACTACGTGTATTTAGAAACAAAGATTACAAATATAGCTTGCCGGTTACAACTTTCAAAGACCGATATCGTAAGTTAAAATTAAACCTGTTAGCTATAAACAACCACTTACATGTGTTCCACACACGAAGACCTCTTGTTTGACCGATCTGCAGAGATTAAGATTTGTACCCAAAGGATACGTGCTTTGTGGAAAAAATGCTGGGAATGTATAACCTCAGGGGTTTTAAGTTTACGAGCAGTACAGCATATGCCAGCAAAGTCGAAAGGATCCATTTAAGTGTCCTCAAGCTAAAGCCCTTCATTTGATTACGAAGTCATTTATTCATCAATGAATTTGGAGCTTAGGATTTTACTGATTAATCCGAGCTGAATCTCAATTGCTTTTCCGCGGCGTTGAGAATGGCTTACCGCTAGATCATGAAAAAGGTCCCGCCATCTAGCAATATTACTAAGTGAAAGTTTTGTATGTTTTTCTTCATCGTTGTAAGCTAACCAGCAATGAGAAGCGGCTGTATTCGTAAGCTTCGTTCAATTCTCGTTGTTATCATCCAGAGAGCAGCCGGATATTGCAATGGACCACTATAATAGACTTTACTTCGCCTTTGATTTTGGTCCTCGGAAAATCAATAAATTAATAAAAAAGAATTCAATTAACAAGATTTATGATTGGATTAAGTCGGCTTAGATCGGTCAAGCAATTACTCTTAACGATATGGCACATAATTTTCTATGTTCAATTTTAAAGGAGCAACACGAAAGGGAAAGAGTTTACGAAATAGAAAAATAAATAATTTGATAACAGATCTTCTACTTCCTTCCTTTCCGATAGCGTTAACTTGGTGATAACCTTTCATTTCCACAACTGCAGTGCAATGAACGTGATTGTGTTTCAATCCATGATCCTCCATCTTTACCCACTCATGAGTAACCAAGTTATAAACTTGCGTCTCTGAATAAAAACGACAAGTGCGACAATTCAAACGAAAGCTGTTGAGCAGAACTGTCGTGTGGTGCCGTTTATCATACAGTACAAGGTGGTATTAACTACTGAATTTGTGGATAAAATCGTGAAGTGTGACCATTCAAATTATAAAACTTGAGCAGTAGTAGTAGTATTTGACTGTAAAAATGTTCATTGTGCTATACAAGTTGGCTCTTTATGAGACTGGATATTACCATTAAGTGTGACCACTCATTCATGTGAAAGATACTTAAACTCTTCCTGTGCTGTTTGTTTTTCAATCAGCCCTTATCTTTAAAAAGTGGAATCCTTTTAGTATTTTTACGCAGGAGAAAGTTTTCTAGCCGGTGTTCGAACTTGTAATTGGCTGAGATTGCAGGCCTTTCTTAGCTTTCTGAATCTTTTAGACAAGCTAACAAAGCCTTTCAGATGATAATACGCCAATTCCTTTGGCGATAAAACAGCACTGATAAAAGGACCCCTGGTCCTATACCTGAATAGTTGACATACCTCGTTAACAGTTATTGCAATGAATTACTCTTTTGTTTTACTCTCAAGACTATAAACACCATTGAAAATGCTATTGTTTTGTGCCTGTAGTCTAGTTACGTCTGCAGACAGATTTCTTATCTTATTTTAATATTTCGCGCGATCGCGTGGCCTTTTGAGCTTGCAGATGCCGTGGTTGATAAGAAGGACCACCCTAGCCTACACTCCTGGGCGTGCTTATGTATCGTTACACAAATCACCACAGTTCATGTTATGAAAACCTTGCAGCAATATTTGATATTGAGTGCATTAAAACCATTGAACGAGTCTCGCAAATTAGCATATTCATCCCAATCATCTGTAGGCACCTTGTTATCAAAGGACACTGCTTTTCAACCGCCGGATGGCAGATTATCAAAGCTTATGCTGAAGGAAGTCGATAGCCATTGCACTACAGGACGACGATTTTGATCTCGCTTTGGAGCGGAAATATTACTCTCAAATGTGCAGTTTCGTGACATATTTATCATAGCGGTTTTCAAGATGTTACAATTTTCCCGCAATATTATTAATCCACCGGTCTTTCAAGCCCTAGAGCTGAGGGGGGGATGGAATGTTTTGGGGTATACCCTCTTCGCAAAAATACACTCACCATCTTGTTAGCGCTTCCGGTCCTCGAATCTCGGCTTGCATTTGAATGGCTTTCTTTTCATGTTGACTTCCGCCTAGAAAAATTTCAGATTAGAAAAATATTTGTTGTTATGTGTTTGGATAAAAAGGCCCGGAAATTGGCAAGGAAATTTCGTTGGAACTGTGGGTGCGTCCGTCGTTTTAGCTTATCGCTGATTGGCAAGAATGAAACCCCTCTGCGACTTCACACTTGATTAACCCGTCGATCTAATTTGCATTTCCCTCGATCATTTGCGGTTTCGGAGTGTGAACGCGTGACTTTGCGCTGATAAATCGGTGATATGATTCTATCTTGTCATATTTATAACAAGCTTGGCTAGAGGCCCAACCGTTTAGTACTGTCACCGATCGTGCTCGAGTAACAACAGAGGGCTCTGTTCGTAAGATACTCGAGATTTTCAAAGCCGATCAAAGCTTCGAAGAAGAAATGGCTCGCTTTTCGGCGTTTTTTATATTACTCGTGTTTGTTTTGGCAATGTCTCTGTTCCCGATGGTGCTAACACGACGCCAGTGTCCCAAGGCCTGCAGAACATATATCTCCAGTGAAGTCGAAGTGAAAGTCAGCAAGGCCTTGCGAGTGAGTAGTTATCGGTTTCTTTAACTTGTATGGCGTTAATTTTATATCGTTAACGATTTTTCCTTTAATTAGAGCGCGTTTCATTGTCTTTGTTGATCACAGCATTGATAAATTTTAAAAAGAGTTCGCGGGTTACTTGGTGTTACTGTAAAGCTCATTAGTATAAAGTTCTATAGCGAAGAACAGGATGGCTTAAGGCAGGTTTTTTCTTGTCGAATTCCCTTTTTTCTTCCAGAAAGATGCCTTTGTAAGTAGTAAGTGACTTACTTCGTCATCTTATTTGATAAACAACCTTCCCTAAGGATTTATGCTCGAGTGATCACTCCTTACTTGCTTAGGATAAACTCTTGCTCTACATTTGCCGTTTATTCTCGTTAGTCTTTTAAGGTTCGTGCCATCTACAAATCCCGTCAAAATTCACACATTTTCAAGTAGGCCAGTATTGCATGTCTGTTGATACAAGGTATTTATTTTCTCGCGGGTTTTTGATGGGTTTGCTCGATCGCATGCAAATTACAGGTTGTGAAATCCCAAAATTAAACACTGTCAAAGACAAAGCATTGTCAATTCAAACACTGATAAGAAATGTCAGTGTTTTGATCTGGCGAAGAATGCATAAAAGGAAATAAGATCGCTTATTGGTAGGACATTTTATATGTCCTTCTGTGCCCACAACATTCCGTTTTCAATTTCTTGAGCAAGCTTAGCTTTACAGCAAATGGAGCGCAATCAGTCACCATGGAGAGAAAATTATCGCCGCTGTTGTTTTATTGCAAAAACAGACCATTTGAATCGAATCCCAAAGAATGATCGTGGTTTTCTAGAAATTCGACTCATGCTTTGTAATTCAAAAGACTCAAAACGTGGAAACCGCAGGGAAATCGAAAGAGGTGCATAAAAATGCCTGAAAAAGAAAATACGCATGTTAATTTGATCACGCGCTGCGGTTTAGATCATTTTGAGCAAGCAGGCAGGTGGTATTTATAAAAGAAAGATATCTTTTTAATCTCGCTCCGTTTTACCAGCAATAACTAAATCCATACCCCCTCTGAGAGTAGATGTGCCCCGAGGCCGTTATTTGTTCGTACCTCTTGCCTTAATAGTTTCCATCGTGTTAATTATGTCTTCCGCCCTGCTCGCGGTCAACTCGTGACGTTAATGTCATCAAAACAAGGACACAAGAACAAAGAAATCTATTTTTTTTTTCGCGGTCATGAAGATGTCAAAATTTCCGTCTCTATAGCAGAGACAAGCGTGAGAGCTTGTGTTAAAGCAGAGATGCTAACGCAATATACCCGTTTCTGAACCAGAGAATTTCGGTTTATGGTTACCCTTCATAAAAACCTACGGAACTCAGAACGTTACTATATTGTCGGCTTTTACTTTAAATAGCAAGTGCAGGAAAAGGTTTAAATAAGCCGGCAATATTTTTATTGGTTTGATTTTTTTTTTTGTCATAAACGATGTTGATCATTTGAAATTGTTAATTGGGCTCTTGAAGTATTGCTCATGATACGGATGATAAAAATACATCTTGACCAGTTAAAGGTGTGGTAACATGCATCATGAACAAAGAGAAAAAATTTCCTTTTTTGGCTTGGCTCTGAAATGCAAACAAAGCGTTCGTGACCTTGAATAAATTTTTATCAGTGGAAATTCCGGGAAAAACTGTCAACATTAAAATGCATTATTCCAATCCCTTTTTATTAAAGCTTTCATACAGCGTCCAACATCTGATTCTATTCAGTAAAAATATTGTCATGTGACAAGAATAAAAATAGCTAACACCAGAATGTTTTTTTTGGTGAACCGTCAAATTCTCGTAACCAACATCAAAGAAATCATGTGACATTCAGCAGAGACTGTTCGAAACAATTAAGGATGAAGTGGTGAAAAACAAGAAATGATATGATAGTGAAAGGGCCTAAAGTGCCATTAAACCTGGTACACTGTTTTAACTTGTTCTAACTTGTGAGTCTGTACGAATACCCTAAAATGTGACAATTTCAAACCAGAGCTATCGAGCAGAACATTCCTGTGACGTTGTTTGTTTTTTCAATATTCAAAAAAAAAAATAATAATAAAACATAGGATTTGTCTTCTTTCGTTTTTTTTTCATTGTTGACTTTGAGCGTCTTTCTTGAGAGTGATAAAGTTCTTTGGTCTTATGCAAGCACGCTATGTTGTTTGCCCAGAAGTAACGTAATTTTTTTTATTCTCATTTTTGTAATACAGAGTTTTAATAAAGGAACCCGTGGACCAAGAGGAAAACAGGTAAGTTTCAATTTATGGCGCATAATTCGGCGAGCCTCAATTGGTTCAGGTTATTCAAAGTTATCCATTGCTGTAATCTTTGCATTTGTAAGTGACTACCCCTGCATGAATTCTTGTTCACCAGCAGCTTATGTACTAACAATGTATTAATGCCAAGGTGAAGGTGATTAGCGAAAACCCAGTAATGTAACCATGGTAACGTTACACATACTCTGGCGATATCAGTTGCTATTGTTTGGACTTATTTGCTGATTTATATAATGACTGAAAATTTCGAAATCTTCCAACCATTTATTGAAATCAGTCGGTTTATTTGAAGATTGGTAGAACTTTGGTTCTTGCATGAATAACAAAAGCACCGCTGCATGAGTGAGCATGGTGAAATGAAAATCGCCGAACAGCTCAATCGATTCAATTCAGTACCGCATCAGTTCCTTGTTTAACACCAATGTTTATATTTATTTGTTGTCTTCGCATATTAAACTGCCCAGAATGTCTTACGTTTATTTTTTTAAGATAGCGGTCTTCCCTCAAGATATCAATAAACATTTCCACATGCAGTTTATATCGACATGTAAATTGTTTCTTGATCTATAATCAAATTCTCCCATTCGAGTAATATAAGGAATATAAGAAAATCGACCAGTACAGTGTAAAAGAATTTATATGTTGATTGTTGTTTGCTTTCATTGTCAGGGAATCCAGGGACCGATTGGCCCTCAGGTATTTAATCAATCCTCACGTTACTGCTGCTAATTTGCTTGCAAAAAGACTTCTAATTACACTGCTATAACAAGAAGCTTAAGAGCATTTCTGACTGTCCTTGCTTAATCTCCTACTTTTAAAGAGAGCTACAATCTTAAACCTTTAATTCCCAGGAGTGTTAAAGATAAAACTTTATATATAATTTGGTTTTGTAAAATATTGAAAAACAAATGGTACCATGCAAAAGTACCGCTGAAGAGGTTTCATTTGAATGGTCACACCGCAGGATTTCGTCCACAGACTCAAAAGTTACAACAAATGGTACTATGTAAATGTACTGCTGATGAGGTTTCATTTGAATGGTCACACCGCAGGATTTCGTCAACAGACTCAAAAGTTAGAACAAATGGTACCATGCAAAAGTACTACTGAAGAGGTTTCATTTGAATGGTCACACCATAGGATTTCGTCAACAGACTCAAAAGTTAGAACAAATGGTACCATGCAAAAGTACTGCTGAAGAGGTTTCATTTGAATGGTCACACCGCAGGATTTCGTCCACAGACTCAAAAGTTAGAACTACGCTCATGTCTACATAATTGACTCTGGGAGTGAAAAATTCCCTAGAATGTTCTCCTACTTTATAGTGAGAGACCTTCGGGTTGAGAACGAGCCCGATGACGCCAGTCATTGGAGGGTAACGCGTTAAATGTCAATTGACACCTAAATGAGGGTAATTTTTACTGAGGTCAAAGGGACGTTAATAGATGCAAATTTAGCCGGCCCTGTTAGTCGTGAAACTGTAAACAAAGTTTGTTCTAAACTCTTGGGTTATGCTGCGTGCCAGCAAGAAATTTGTACCTATACGGATTTTATCTCTTTACAGGGTCTGCCCGGTCCTCAAGGGGAGCAAGGCCCTGTCGGTCCCCAGGGACCCAGGGTAAGTAAAGTTTTCTTGGTGGTGTGTTTATTTGTGCGTTGTGCTTGTTTACTTGTGCGGTTTGATGGTTGCTAACTGAGCTAAGTGTTCCCTTTTTTAACCGAAAACAACTTTCTTTTAAACACGTTTCTCAGAGCAACATCGTGTTTTCATGATTATGGCTAGGATCTTGCTTTAAGCTTGCTTTATTATCTTAAAATAGGAAGAAATCTGAACTAAAAAGACAAATTAACGTCTGAAAAACTCAAAATTCCACCCGAGAATATGGCAAGTTTGATTTCTTGGCCGCCTGTTACGAAATCAAACTTGATGAACTGTAATCCACTTCCATCCTTGTAATCCTGCACTTTATCTCCAAACCACTGCCTCTGTTTTGCTCTATAGAATCCTTTATTCAATTTAGTTCAATATTTGGTGGTATTTGGCGATATAACATGTAAATTTAGTTAACACAATTTCGTTTTCGTTAGTTAATGAAAGATGTACGTTAATATTGACAGCGTATAATCTCGTTGCAGGGAGAATCAGGGCCAGCATTGTCCCTTCCTAAGTGTGAGCCTGGAGAATACCTCACTTCAGATGGAAAGCAATTAATATGCGTTAAATTTGGTATGTCATGCATTTTTGTTTCTTTCGTGTTTCCATCCTGCTGAAGTAATGATGACACAGATACTTATATTGACCATGATGTTTGTCATTAATTTAGACAAAAAAATAACTTTGAATCAGTTTTATTACCCGTAACACGCCCTGACGTAAACCGCTCTTAATCATTACACCCCCAGCTTGACGTAATTACGTCATTGAAGTTTGTTCCCTGAATTCAAAGCTATAGATGCATGATATGATTTATGAACACATGCAATGGCGCACGGAAAAGTCCCTTTTGTGAAACAATTTCTAAATATATCTTTTGTATAAAGGTATTAATTCAACGTCACTCTTTTTGCTTGGAGTTGTTTATTTTCGTGAGCGTTCGCACTGAGCCGCGTTCACACTTTGCAGCTTGATCCGCGAACATTGTACAAAGCAAGCGCGGACGCTTACTACCCACTCACAACAGCGTCGTATAGGTCTCGGTCACTTTATTTAGGGCCTTATACTAAAAAAAAGTTCTAATAACGGAGCGAAACTTCGTTCTGCCTTAAAATCTGCGCCGAAATAAGGGTTCGTATGCGAAGAAACGCCTTTTTCGTTTTTTTCGGTTTTAAGTCATCGTTGCCTTGGGCAGATGCTTTCTTTGAGGTCGATCTTTTAATAAAACGGCCAGAAATGTGAAAGCGTACTCACATTTTTCAGTTTTTGCTTCGAAGTTATTTCAGTTTTGTTGCTATAAAATTTTGATTAACCCCATCAATTAATCTCAATAAGGAGTACTTTTGTTTATTCCCGCCCTCCGTCAAACAAACGTAATTTTCCAGGATATTCAGGGCGGAACTTAACGATAAGTTTTATCGTTTTCTTCGGGGGGTCGATCCGATTCGTTAGTGACGTCTGAATTAACATGCAGTATTTTGAACTTAGCCTAATTTAATACAGGTTTATTTGCGTTTTAACTGTTATCTATATAAACTTAAAGTATCCTGTTTTGTTTGCAGGCAAAGAAGTTTGCAATGCTGTATCAAAATGCGAAGGTACTTTCATATCACTGATCATTCCCGTATATCTTTGACGTACTGTAAATATCGAGCACAATATTCAAGTACTTTGTTTGTTTCGCATGAACAGCGTTGCGAAAACTCTGTTTATTTTTGATAAATGACGCTTAGGGCTTTTGTTAATAACTCGTGATGAGACAAATAATCATGTATTTATCCTGTTATACTTTTAGGTCGTCAAGTGTCGGCAACGCCCAGCTTAGTCACAAGTAAGAAGATTTTCTTGTGTAATCGCTAGAAATACACACGCATATACCTAACTTCCGGCCTCATGTTAAGTTTAAAACCCTTTACTTAAGAATAATTAAGTGAAAATACAGTTTAATTCTCCGGGTTTATGTACGTTAATCTTAAAACTCTACCACCCAAGATAGCCAAAGTACCAAACGCAAACAGCAGAAAAGAAAGTTTTACGCAAAAGCTTTTATTTCTTGATCACACTTTAGAACCAAAGAAACACAAAGCTCTTTAGGTCTCAATTTTGCAGGACAATAATAATACTCTTCTATTCAAGCTCTTATTATTTCATTTTCAGTGTTTAAATCTGCGTCTGCTGCACTCTCTACATTAAAACCTAACTCGTTCTTTCTTCTCACGGTCTTCATCAACTCAGCAAGTTCGCAAAGCTGAACATAAAACAGTGACATTTGATCTTTTTTATTCTCCTTTTGCTATATACTTCAAGTCTTTTGAAAAGTGTTTTCCAGAAAACAACTAGTTCATCTTGACCTCTCTGTATTTTTAGGCTTATAATTTGCGGTCGAAAACGATTTCTTGCTGAAGTTTCTAGGAACATAAAAATAAAAGAATTATCGCACAGTTCATGCATTGATTAGTTCATTTTTTATTCTCCATGATGTGCTTCAAGTCTTTTGAAAAGTTTTTTTTTTCCAGAAAGCAATTAGTTCATCTTGACCTCTCTGAATTTTTAGGCTTATAATTTGCGGTCGAAAATAATTTCTTGCTGAAGTTTCTAGGAACATACAATTAAGATAATTATCGCACAGTTCATTGATTAGATTCAAAAACTGAAGAATGCGGTCACAGTAATGTACGCCTTCTTAATCCATCGCCCGGGGCGGGCTTATTTTTCTCGGCTTTTAAGAATACTCTAGGTGGTTTTGGATTCAATACAAGCTCAAAAACCATGTCACTTCTTCAGTCTTGCATTTAACACTTTCATCCTCAGAGTCAATAGTTTAGTTCCAACTTTTGAGTCTGTTGACGAAAACCTATGGTGTGACCATTAAAATGAAACCTCTTTGGCCGTTCTTTTGCATGGTACCATTTGTTTTTTAATATTTTACAAAATGAAATTTAGGATTTTTCGTGAATTTTGATTTTTTTTTATGTGATCCCTTCGCGTTGACGGTCTAACTATTGCCTTTTATGGATAACCTGTTGCTATAATATCCAATTGTTTGATGTTTTCTTTTTTGTAGCACCAGTTCCTACTACACCTCAAGTGAAAGGTAATTCAGTTGAGAGTCTGGGACCGAGGCCATTTAAGTTATCAGCATCTTATTTCTCCTTACATTATCATTGTATTTTCAATAAGATAACAGTTACTTAGTATATGGGAGAATTATGTCTCAATGCACGGCTAGAGATTCTCAAAACTAGATTGAAAATAAATGTATCATGGTCTATAGATTTTTTTAATCAGACGTTTGTTTGTTTGTTTGTTTGTTTTGTTTTTCAAACTGAAAAACAAAGCAAACAACAAATAAACAACACAAAACACATACACACAACTAAGTTGATTTTGCAAAATACTGGAAGAGAGACATGACCACAGAAAAAGAAATGCTCAATAGTTCAATTCAAGTGTTTTTGTTACTAATTCCTGTAATTCGAATTCACGTGTTATTATCACTAATTCACGTAAATCTGTTGCCTTCAGAATATGTGAACATGACACAGTTTATGAAGAAATACATGATTCAAACACTGTACATGGACGCGTGGGACCTTGACACGTTTTACATTGGCGACCAGCTCTTTCTCGGTGTATCGCAGTTAGGAGGAAAGAGCTTTGTTATTTATAAATGGGACAACGCAAACAGGTACGCATATCATTGAAATATCTCTTTGTCCGTTTCCTATCTCTTTTTGCAACGTTTTAGTCAAAATTTCACGAACTGAGAAGTTTAAACGTTGACCAACCGTTGTCTTGTAAAGTTACGTCAGTCATTTCTTTCGGAAAACCGAACTTTGTCGAATGGTATTAGCGGTCGCGCTCGGTCGCTCGGTCGCGCTCGGTCCTCACGAGATGTTCTCGACTGTTAATGGTTTTAAGTCAACATAATTTGAACTACAGTCGCAATTTTGTAAACTGAATGAAGAACTGATCCTCGCAGTTGTGTTTGCAATGTAAAGAACGTTTCTTTCCATTCTCTATCCTCAGTTCATATATGATTCATTTCACCTCATTTGTCAGTCGTAATTTTGGTTGACGGCAGCTTAAAAGAAAACTGCTGGTCTACGTTCATTCATATGAGTTCGTGAAAGTTTGAAAACTAAATTAACCTACTAAATTAACCTATTAAAATTAAACTACTAAATTAACCTTTAACCTTTGTACTTGTTTAAGATGAGTTGTGTCAGTTTTCGTTGCTATTTCATTTTGTTGTCTCCATTGTGTACTATAATTTATGTTGGTATGAAACTCATAATATGCATGGAGTGAATAGATATGTCCTTTCTTATATTTAGCGACAAATTGTTGGAGCAAGATCCCGGTTACAGCCCGTGAGTGAACATCCATACTTTTAATAGAGCACCTAATTCCACATAATAAAGAGTCACCCAGAACTAACCGCTCATTCATACGTGGGGATCATTTTTCACCTATCTTGCACTGGTGATGGCTGGTATTGTAAGCAATTCAACGGTTATGTTATGTGTTCTTTAAAGTAATCTGTGTTTCATTAACTTAAACTGCTCTCATTGTGTTCTTGTCAGGCCCTATGGGTCACGTGGTGTAGTAAGGCTGAGTAATTAAGAGTGTGTGTGAGTGAGTAATTCTGTTACTATAATAGCATTGTGTTCAGTGTGTTGTTGTTGTTGTTGTTGTTTAGTCTTTGTCACGGAAATCATTCCGTGCACCTTAAAAGTGCATGCAAATAGAATCGAAGTAATAGCAATAAAAGTAAAGATTATATTGTCTAAGTGAACGCCTCGCTGAAGCAGTCTCGCAGAGGAGGTACCCTGCCTTTCCTATGTCTCCGATCTATGGTCCAAGGAGGACCCCTTTCTGTGGCTTGGGGCCACATTATGTCTTCTTCCAAAGGAAGGGCTCCCATACAAAAGTAACATTGTCATCGCTGTACTTTTATTAAATTCATACTTTGGACTGTGAGTACCTCTCACGGAGTTTAACCCTTTCACTCCCAGAGTCAATTATGGAGACATGTGATGTAGTTCTAACTTTTGAGTCTGTGGACGAAAGTCTATGGTGTGACCATTTAAATGAAACCTCTTCGACAGTACTTTTTCATGGTACCATTTGTTTTTTAATATTTTACAAAATGAAATTTGAAATGTTTCTTGAATTTTGAGTTTTGGCACTTAGAGGAGTTACTGGGGTTAAATCTTCTCGGTACCAGTTTTAAGGGGTTCTTTTTTCAATTTCCGGACAACAATTTCCATTACATTTATATGGGAATCCCGTCCTGGGAGTCTTCTTTAGAGGGACTTGGTTTTAGCTCGTTTCTGTTAAAAGTACAGATAAAGGTGGTATTCAGCATGTTAACTTTAGAGATAGAGTTGGTTGTTCTTCGTCTTCACACAAGGCGGACACCTCTAATGTTACCACCCTTTTGTTCTAAACTCCCTTAAGGCGAACGCCCTTCTAAGACGGAAATCCCTCCAAGACGGACATCCCTTAACCCTTTGACTCCCAAATTTCCACCAAAAAACGCTTTTTCAGGCTACAAATGCCATTTTATGGCCATTATCTAGCCAAATTGAGGCCGAACAGTCGATAACATCGTTTGCAGCTCGGCAAACTAAACCTTAGTGCCATTTGTAGAAGTATTTGAGAATTTGAGTTCGAGCATGCGCACTGATCGAAATTTGGACAGTTTTTGAACGAGAAAAACACGACTTGCCTTGACTTTTCCTTTTTTTTATTCTCAAACTCATTAATAATTCATAAAGTGACCAGCCAATAAATGACGTCCATTTGGGTCAGGTGGATGAGTCTTATATTTGATATCCAATGATCAAGATCTTAAGGGTTTTGATTTCAGTTCAAAACCGTGTTTGATCTCAAATCAAACACTTGCATATTAACGAGTTTTGCAACAATACATGTTATTCCACTCAATTATATAATTACATTCGGAACCTTACATTCCTTTCTTGTTCTTCAAATGTAAGCCCTCTCGTGTGCCATCTTTCGATTCCGCGTCCAATGCTCGGTAAAACAGAGTAAACCTTCAAAACAATAATCAGAGTATTATAACTGGAACTTCAACATGACATCGACATTTTAATTTTAAAACAAAATGGACCATTTTTCTCACCTTCGGTCGCCATTATCAAGAGGATTTAATGCTTCAGCACATTTGTTTCTCTTCTAGAAAGCGTAGGATACCGCATATTATGCCACAAACAGTCTTCGGTGGATATCTCTCTCCCGACTTTTTGGCCACGTCCATGACAAATTTGCTAAGCCAATAATTCAAACTCAATGCGTCCGTTTCTTCAGTACGAACAGAAAGTGACATAATCTTGTGTAAATCATAGTCCTTAAACATTCCTCTCGATTCTCAGAGAACGGGAACTTGAAATTTCGTTGACGGGGGAATAGCTTCATCGACTAGATTTTCTTCTTCGACAACCCTTTTAGCCTCCCTAAACCGAGACGCTTCTGTTTCGCACATGGTCTCATACCAAATGGCGAAACACAACAAGCTCAATAAAATTATGCATGTGACGGCATTTGAAAAGGACAAAGCCAAAAAAAAAATAACACTGAATAATTCTGTATTGTTTCATTTTAGAAGCCAGATCAAAAACGCGTGCTTCGGGTTTGATCGGGGCTGATCCAAACACCTTGAAACAATAAAAGCACTCGGCCGAAGCGGCCTCGTGCTTTCATTGCTTCTCGGTGTTTGGATGCCCCGATCAAACCCTCGCACTCGTTGTTGATCTATTACTTCTCAAGCCCGTTCAGTTTTGTTGACCTTTTAATAGTCTTTCTTGACAATGTAAAGTTTTCACCCAAAAGTCACGAATGTGGAAATTTTGATCGTCAAATGCAAGTAGCCGTCGGTGGGAAGGGCAAATTTTCCTTTGATTTTGTAACATAAAGTTCAGAGGTTGTTTGCGTGAAACTCCAGTTCAATTCATCCAATCGGTCTCATCTGGGTATGTTTAGCAAGATTTCCTCCTTCCCTTGACGGTAAATGTCAAAAATATCTTCGGACGCTAAAACTGATGACGTCACAAATGGTACAATATGTATGACCCTAAACAGCCCCTAAAAGCGCGCTTAGGAGTCAAAGGGTTAAGGCTCATACTCCACCGGCTAAGGCGGACATCTAAAGCGGACATCCCTGAGTAAGGCTAAAACTCAGCTAGGGCGGACATCTCACTAAGGCGGACATATCACTAAGGCGGAAATCTCTCTAAGGTGGACATCCTTTAAGGCTAAAACCCCGCTAAGGCGGACATATCACTAAGGCGGACATCTCTCTAAGGCGGGCATCCCTTAAGGCTAAAACTCCTCTAAGACGGACACCTCTAATGTTGACACCCTTTTGTTCTAAACACCCTTAAGGCGAACACCCTTCTAAGACGGAAATCTCTCCAAGACGGACATCCCTTAAGGCTCAAACTCCGTCGGCTAAGGTGGACATCTAAGACGGACATCCCTGATGAGGCTAAAACTCAGCTAGGGCGAACATCTCACTAAGGCGGACATATCACTAAGGCGGAAATCTCTCTAAGGCGGAAATCTCTCTAAGGCGGGCATCCCTTAAGGCTAAAACTCCGCTAAGACGGATATCCGTAAAGGCTGAAACTCCGCGAAGGCGGACATATCACTAAGGCGGACATCTCTCTAAGGCGGACATCCTTTAAGGCTAAAACTCCGCTAAGGCGGACATAACACTAACGCGGACATCTCTCTAAGGCGGACATCCGTTAAGGCTAAAACTCCGCAAAGGCGGACATATCACTAACGCGGACATCTCTCTAAGGCGGACATCCCTTAAGGCTAAAACTCCGCAAAGGCGGACATATCACTAACGCGGACATCTCTCTAAGGCGGACGTCCCTTAAGGCTAAAACTCCACTATTGCGAACATCTCTCTAAGACGGAAATCTCTTTAAAACTGGCACCCTTACAGCTAAAACTCCTTTGACCCCCCTCTGATGCGGACACTTAGAGCAGTTCCTGTAATTTTCAACTTCGGCTGAAGTTGACGTTCTTTTATCACTTTCCAAGGCGGATACTCCTCCAAAAAAGGACATGTTTGCATGTATTTCTGTTGTCTTAGTTTGGCATGTTCTTCTTCTACCTGCATGAGAAGTGCTTTCTTTCCTAATTCCCCATGTTGAGCTCTTAGCTCTTGGGCTGCATGTTAACCCTTCAGTCATAGTCTGATCAACATACAATTTCTCCTTGTATTGGTTTTCTTAATATAATAATTGGAATGGTTTATAAAGTCTAGTTTAATTTTAGGAGAAATTGAATGCTGATCATTAACGTTAGGGCTGAAAGGGTTAAGTCAAACACGTTAACGTTAAGACAGAAACACAGCACTTTAGAATATATAGCTAGTTACATTTGGAAAGCTTCATGGCCTCAAAGAACACTTTTTTGTGAAATCCTAATACATTTCTGGAATAGAGCAGTTTTCAATTGAGTATCGAAAGTAATCTCGCAATTGCTTTGGTTTTGTATTACTACGCTTTGTGATTGGCTAAAAAATCTCGCGCCATTCTTTCAACCAATCAGAAGTAATACCGAAACTAATCGTGACTTGCTCGCACGCGTTTTCCCGCGCTTGGCGTCGGCTACATCTACTTGCTTCGAGCTCTGATTGGTTCATTGGATTGTCTGCGACTGTTGTGATTGGTCAAAGTAATTACTTTGGTTTTGGTTTTACGACACTCAACTAAAAACCGCTCTAAAATAGATCACCATCGTCAGTTGTTCTTAATTTTTGCTTGTCAGGTAAGACTAACCATCAGTTAGGGAAATCACGAAATTGCAATTGGACAATACTAACATGAAAAACTGACAGTCCATGATTTTCTTTCAACCATGATGCTTTCATTCTCAAAACTTTTCACACAAGGTTATTTTATGTCATCGCAATGACCAAATTTAGCGTAACCACTCACTCTTAAGTGGCTTAAATATACAGTAATTTACTTCATTGTAACAGTATTGTAAGTTTTATGTTTGCTGGGCCCTATGTATCGGCGTTCTCGACTCGTTTTTGCTTAACTTTTTCAACTGGAGGCCTTTTTGTCATCAAGTGGTAAATCCGAAATCGGCGTCTTTTGTTTACAGCCTTGTAAATTGCTCTTTTTCTCCTTCGGTCTGTTTTCAGATTCCGCAGTTTCCAAGTGCTTAAAGTACCGTTCGCGCGAAAATGGCGGAAATTCACAATCGGAGAAGATGTGTATTTTGCAGTGGCCAGCAACTCTCGCTCGCACGACTCACCCGTGTTTAAGTGGAACGGCAACTTGTTTACTCCGTTTCAAACGTTGCCCACGGTGAAGGCGTTTGACATTGAACCATTCAATATTGGAGAAGATACGTACCTTGCCGTGGCCATATACTATGGGCGTGGTGGCTCCCATATCTTTAAATGGGATGGTGAGAGGTTCGTGAAGTTCCAGGACATTGCTGCCGTGGGTGCGGATGTGGAACACTTTAACATGAATGGCACGACGTATTTGGCAATAACAGGTAAGCTGTTTGTGATTTAATTGTAACGAGAGTCGACAATACTTGACGAGAGTGAGCCTGCGAAGCATTCGTTACCAAGAGCGCGAAAGGGACACGAATGGGCCGCGAGATAAAGCAAGCTTTAACAGCTTTTGCGCAACCATTGAGCTCTCGAAAAGAAAACGACTGCTACATGAGAATTTAACCAACGCCTGTGGCTTCAGCAGCCGACGTAGTAATAGTAATAGCAAATCCACCATAAAAAGACGTTCTCACTTATTAACCGCGGTTCATTTTTTGTTACGCCCTTTTAGACAAACAAAAACAACAACAACAAAGACGAAGTGAAAAGTCGTTGTGGTGCACTATAGACGTTTTGAAAGCCTCCATTCAAACGATTCTATTATCTTTTCCAGGTCCCTTCGCTCGCGGTGCGTACGCGTACATCTACAAGTGGTCTGGTACCAGATTTGAATTATTCTACAGTCTACCCACTGGAGAGCGAGCGTATGGTGTTAAGGCCTTATCAGTTGATGGAACCCACTTCTTAGCTGTAGCTCGCTGGAAGGCAGATAGTTCTCTCATTTTCCGCTGGAATGGAACACAGTTTAAGCTCTTCCAGGAAGTGCCGTCGAAAAGGGTAAGCTATGTTAAACTGTTCAGTTGGCCCAGTTTTATCAGATTGTAGGTAAAGGCCTGAACACACGGTCAAGCCCAAATCATACCGTCCAGAAGGACGTCGGACACCTTATTGAGACTTATATAACGGAGTAACTGGTTAGCTTTCAGTTGAGGTTAGGGGTAGCAGTCTATATAGTCAAATTTAGGACTAAGCAACCCGAGAAGCTAGGTGGTACAGTGCTACGGTTGGCTATGTAAGCCTAAGCCTAGCTGAGGTCACGGGTTCAATCTCAAGCAGTTTAAGGCCTGGGTTTAAAGTGTGTTCGGAAAATATGGTTGACACTTAATATCTTGACCGAGAAAACTTAGATCAAAATGAAATTTTCCCTGAATGCTAATCTTGATGTTTTCTTTTGCCTTAACGCAAAAGTTTGGTCACGTGACATGTCACGTGATCAAAATTTTAAAATTACGTAAATCGGCGATTTGGTAGCGGATTTTCTTTGTATAGTTAAATAAATTAGCTTTTCCGATAGAGGTTTAACATATTTAACCTTCTACGTTTGGAATGATTGTCCTCAATTCTTTAAATTACAGTTATAAATAATTATAAGTTGAATTTTGGACTGAAAAATGACCTTTGTCCTTATAATTTATTTTTAGAGATTAATGGACACTCATTCCAAACGTGATGGGCTGGAGATATTTAATCTGCATCAGAAAAGCATTTTTATTTGATGTTTTCTCTTAAACCCGTCACCAATTCGTCAAATATTTGCTATTTTAAGAAAAATGGCCACGTGACATGTCACGTGACCTATGCCAAAGCTTATTATACTTAAAAATGTTAAGGACGATAATATCTTTCTATGTGCCAAATTTCGGTTCGGTTCCATTCCGTTTGTAAAAGTTATTACGAATAAACCGTTTTTTCCTGGTCCAAGCCCTTGACCCAGGCCTTAAACTACTTGAGATCCTGA
This sequence comes from Cladopsammia gracilis, assembly GCA_022457155.1. Taxonomy (NCBI): domain Eukaryota; kingdom Metazoa; phylum Cnidaria; class Anthozoa; order Scleractinia; family Dendrophylliidae; genus Cladopsammia; species Cladopsammia gracilis. The sequence continues at coordinate 152,689 of JAJGOT010000792.1, read as the reverse complement.
GTGGGGATTTTAGATCTTCCTTTTTACACTTAAAAATTTATTGAAAATAAAATTCTAAGTGTCGACATTACGTTATATAAGTTTCAATAAGGTGTCCAACGTCCTTCCGGACGGTATATGATTTAGGCACAACCCTGTAAGAGCCCGGACACACGGTTCAACTTTTCTTGCAACGTTGTGCGCAACAGTTGCAGAAGCAGAATCGAGTTCTACTTTTGCGACGTTGCGCGCAATAAATTGCATCGTGTGACACCCGCAAAAAAATCTTGTTGCGCGCGACGTTGCAAAAAAAGGTTGCACCGTGTGTCCGGGCCTTAATCCTTCTTTTTCTAATCCTTACGGATAATCGAATGAGAAGCGAGAAAACACGAAATGCGCGCATAGCTTCTCGTGCGTCTCTCCACAGGAAAAGTGGGTGTTCCTCTTGTTTTTCACTAAGACGATATCACTGATTTTCGAACAATCACGACATACCTATTTAATAAAAAGGTGATTAATTAAAGGTTTCCAAGGGCTAGGTCACACTCGCGACGGAATCGGAAGTGGAGTCGTGAGTCGAAAGCGTAAGAAGCCTTACTGTTACAAGTAGCAGATTTAAGGGAGTCCCCCCCTATCTTGCAAAAAGCAAGGCCAAGGGGCCGATAGTTTCTACAGTCTCCAACATTTTCACTCATGCCCCCATCTTATTCACTCCGCCTTCCTCGCGATGAAGTCTGAATCCGCCACTGCTTACGTTCTTGTGGAAATCAAGTAACGAAGACGTAAGCTGAACAGTAACCGCGGCAGAATCGGAATCGGATGGTTCAGAAGTTTTCCTTTTCTTTGCGACTTTGCTTCTGTTTTCGTCACTTACGAACTGCGTCCGTCATTTGGATTCTTACTTGATCATAAATTTCCTCCGATTCCGCTTCAGTCGCTAATATGAACCAGTCGTAAAGGGGATGGGTGGTGGTGGTGGAGGTGGGGGGGGGGGGGGGGGGGTTGAGTAAATAAGGGGGGGATGAAAGTGGCCCCTCCCATAGATCCGCCATTGCATAATGAGAAAGTGCTGAGACAGTGGGATGAGTAGGAACTAGAGACAAGGGATGAAGACGTTTAAGTTAATTTATCAGAGAAGCCAAGAGTAGAATCAACAATTGCCATATCATGTGCACAATTTTAATCACGTGCTTTGCTTTACAGGCTCGTGATTGGATCACTATCACTTCCCCTTTCATGTCACGTGAGAAAACGTACTTGGCAATCGTAAGCAGCGACCAAAGTCCGAGTATATACGCGTGGGACCGATACTATTCTAAGAAATTCGCCAAGGTACAAGACATTCCATCAGAGAGAACGAGAGATATGGTGTTTTTCAACATGGGCGAGACGGTGTATTTGGCTGTAGCATCGCATCGGAGTACGGACATTTACCAGGGATCATAGAATGAAAAAAGAAATTTATAGCTTGAGATTAACACTGCGAAGAAATTTTCAGACGCGTTGGTCGTGCATAAATCAAGAGTGAGAATGCGGCTCACTCGAGCTCACTTTATTTGCGGTTTTGTTTGTAGCATACCGAACTCTCATAAAAGCTTTGATGGAGAAGTGAAGAAGTGACTGCAGAAGTGTGGTAGACTTAAACACAAACTACTACGGAATTTTTCTTACGTTGCACGAACAATGCCTCGTTATCACATTTCTACTTTGTATGAAACAATTCATTTAAGAGACAATTTTTGTATCAATTATTTATAGCGTTATATATTCCAGTCTATTTCCCGAAGAACTTTAACAAAAATTATGCGGAGTGTTTTGGGTCTTAATACGTACTTTTAGTTTTCCTCGAAGACATGCGCAGTGTTTTCTTATGGAAAAGCAGTTGTTTAATATTGTTTGATAAATGTGTAATATATATATAATACAAAAAAACTATTTCTGCGGGAGGCAGTAAAACTGTTTTCGGTTCGAACGTGTTTTCACACAACAAGTATGAGTTTTTAACATTCCTTCGAATGTAAATATTGAGATGTTGAAACGTTTTTTTTTAGCTGGAAGTTCGAGAATTTTAGCACATAAAATATAGCTTCCGATTCTATATTGTATATAAGATGTTTTCTGACGAATGAAAATTAGATTTACAATCCGAAAGAGTACTCCTAAATTGCTTTGTCCTTGGATTATTCGAGTTTTGAGCCTGATTTAGCAATCCACATTAGCACTTGGCCAATTCATTCCGTGCCGTGGAGACCGCGCGCGGTGAACTGAAGACGACTGGATTCTCAGGCCATTGTCTGATTAAAATTTTAGCAGCCTTACGAGTCTAGCAATCCCTTTTATTAATGGACACAACAGAGATTATCAGTACAGGGAAATAGGTGGGTTATTGAACAAGTACTCAGTTATATCTTTGATATCTTTTCCGCATGTTATCACGCGAGCATGGCGTCCAAAAAATGAGGCGTGCTACCCAGCAAATAAAAAAAGACTTGCGACTCGCGAAAACTGCAACGTAAAAGGAAGATTTACCCTACTATAAATTAAAGTAATTGAATGTCACTATGGAACTGTCTACTTCCAAACTCGATAACTTATACAGTAATAACCTAACTGCACTGAGGGATTACATCATATGCATGTATATAGGCGCTTCATAGTTTAACATGTGAACCTAAATTAAGTTTAGCAAGTCATGGAATAAAACAAATTGGAACTATTATCTGTGTTCAGAATTGTTTCGAAAATGTTGGGTTTGTCACACTTTCATTTGGTTAGAAAGCAATAACAAAGGCATTTATGACTTAAACATATATTTGTCTGTAAGTCACACAGCCAAAGTCTGCGGAAAACGTTTTCAGACAAGTGTGGTGCGGAAATGTACGCTTTCTTCATCCGTCGAATAGAATTTTCTGGAAATAATGACACATTCTCGTCCCCAGAGCCGCTTGGCCCTTAACCGTCGGAGCTCTTACTCGGGCTCCGGCGGTTAAGAGGGCCAAGCGGCTCTGGGGACGAGAATGAATATGACAGTGAAAGCCGTCAACCTTGTCCCCAGTGTCTTGTTGGTATGGCCGCGGCTGGAATCGAGTAGACTCTGAGATCGAGAACGAGGTCGCAAAACCTGTATTTAACCTTACTCTTCCCCAGGCTTCGCTCTCGGTCGAGCGCGGTGCTCAAGGAGTTATGGGGCAGATATATTGTGTTTCATCAACCTCGTCCCCAGAGCCTTTTCCGCGTTCAAAATGGCGGGCGAAGAAACACCTGGACAGGGCTGCCAAAATACTCTTCGTTTTGCTTGAACAACGATTTCAGATTACCACGCTGATGCCAATCGCTGTAATAGCGTTCCGCCCAGGTGACGTCATATTTGGCAGCATTGCATTGTGGGATCGAAATGCGGACAAATATTTCAAAATGGCTGCCTCGGAAACACCAGTTTTCGCGATTCCTGTACATGTTGTGGATAATTGTCGAGTTGTTCCCAAGAACAGTGCTTCGTAGCACCTGTTTTTTCGTAGCTACCTGCATAGTTCTTGAATGTTTGTACGAATTTCAATCCCATGATGCTGCGCGCCAATTCTATTTTTAGAATCTGGGCGGAACGCTATTAACCTCCGAAAACGCCATTTCATCATGAGTCACGTGACAAAATATCCACTTTGACAGCCCTTGTCCAGGGGTCGCTATTTTGAAAGCGGAGAAGACCATGGGGACGAGGTTGGTGTTTCCCGCGGTTAACACTGATTTCCATCTGTCAGACTGACGTTGGACACATTATGAGGTTTACACAATGTAGCATTCGTTGTATTACTGACGTATACGGGAACAAAACCCGATTTATTACTCTAAAAAACTGAGAGAACGGAGCTCCGGTTAAGCAAAATAGAACGTTTCGGGGTTTAGCATTGATCTACAGTATTTAGGGTTGAGCACTGATTTGAAAACGGTTAGCTTTCATTTATTGTTATGGGTAACTCTATAAATATGTTAAAAATTAAATCTCCCGGCAGCTAGTAGTCCTTGGTATAGTGGATAAGGATATGAGTTATGAAGCCAACGACCCGGGTTCGAAGCATACACTATTGTGATCTTTTTTTCTAATTTTAGTCTTAAAGTGTGAAATAGGTTTTACTTCATGTAACTTTAAGTGAAAAGGAAAAGTCAGTCTGACAGATGGAAATAAGTGTTAGGTCGTGACTAGAATGGATACTCCAAAATCAGGTTGGATCACCTCGGACACTAATTTAGAATTATATAACGTAATGTCGACACTTATTTTCAATAAATTTTTAGCGTAAAAAAGAAAATCTAAAATCCCCACTCAGGATTGAACCCGTGACCTCAGCTAGGCTTAGGCTTACATGGCCTACCGTACCACTGTACCACCTAGCTTCTCGGGTTGTTTAGTCCTAAATTTAACTATATAAACTGCTGCCCCTAACCTCAACTGAAAGCTAACCAGTTACTCCGTTATATAAGTCTCGATAAGGTGTCCAACCTGATTTTGGAGTATCCATTCTAGTCACCACCATAAGTGTTAACCGTTTCCCGCGCTGACCAGACACCGGAACGCCGCATTGAAAACCGAGAAGACCCTGGGGACGAGCTTGATAATGTAGCTGCCTCTTGAAAACCAGGTATTTTGCACGTTTGTCTTGTAGCACACTCAAAATGCTCCACTCGGTTTAAGAACTTTTAGTTGTCACACATTTTTTTCACTTTTGAATAAAGGTAACTCCTGACGTCAGCTATGCTCCATTTCTTTGTTATTGTTGTTGCTCGTTTAGGAATGGACCATTTTACTTAATTTTTTTTTTGGTGGGCGGGGGGAGGGGGGGGGGGGGACTTTTTCTGTGCATTAATTTTCCTTTTCGTCTTGAGGTTGTGCAAGAATTTTTTCCGCGATTGTTCGATACTTTTCGTTTTTGGCTAGCTGTGCATGAATTTTTTTCTCCACTTTTGCTGTGCATGAATGTTTATTGGTAATTGCCCAACACCCTCATCTCAAAAATAAAATGGTATATCCCTTACCTTATCTTCTACATGATGACTTATAGGCTGGAAATATCCAAAGATTTTCATTGTCTATTATAGAATACTATACCGAACGAGTAAAACAGTTAAAAAAAAACAGCCTTGAGAAACAAATACACGATATGCTTACTGATACAGATATTTACATACTGCCTCCACAGGAGTCCATTAAGCCACTTTAAACTGAACCTTACTACATATAAACAAATAATTTCCTGTATCGTTGCGTTATCTTTTATTTATTATTATTTTTTTTTTCATCTTTTTCGGCTTTCATCTTTCTTCGTTTATTTAGTTTATTGCTTTCTGTAGTTTTAGGCCCCGTCCACACTAATCCGTTTTCGAACGAAAACGGAGCTGTTTTGCTCCGTTTTCAAAAAGATTCGCGTCCACACTTATCGTTTTCGTATCGTTTTCGCCCGTCCACATTACAACGCCGTATTGTTTTGAAAACGCTTTGATACCATAAGTGCGCATGCTCAAATGAACTCTACGCATGCGCATTTCAATATATCGGCCCGCGAAATTGGCGCCATTCTTGATTCTTCTTGTTGTTGAGTAGGGTACGTAGGTAGGTAAACTTTATTTAGACACGGTATCAATTCACAAGACATGCTCTTTCATCGAGCCGTGTTTTTAACAACAATAGATTAAGTACTTAACTAATTTAAATTATCTAACTAAATTAATTTTCTATATAAAATTGTATTAAAAAACGATAAAAACTATCCTTTATTAACTATCATTAAATTAGATAAAAATTAAATGCATGATTTAAAAGAGGTAAGAGTAGGCTGTATCTTAGCGCTCAAAGGTAAGCTGTTCCAGAGGACAGAACCGTGATATTGAAAACTTCGTTTTCTGTGTTGTTTTGGTTTAGAATTCTTAGATATTTTCCTTCTAAACGATGCCAAGAACAGCTGGAAAGCAACCAAAACCTAAAACAGACCGTGTTTCACATGGACTGATGATGAAGTCGAGCTACTTCTGAAAGTCACAAACGAATACAAAGTGCAGAAAAGCACCGAGAGTGTAGACTGGGAGTCAGTCCAGTCGAAGTATGACGACATCTTGGATATGTTTCACGGTCGAGTGGTCTGGCTATTTTGATGACGTAACCGAATTCAGATAGCATCGTTTTCTCCGTCCACACCAGAAAACAGCGTTTTCAAAAAGCATCGTTTTCAAATCGCTCCACTCTGGAGAGCGTTTTCGAATCGCTCCGTTTTCAGTGATCGTTTTCGGCGTTGTAGTGTGGACGATAGCCGTATCCGGAGCAAAACAGCTCCGTTTTCGTTTGAAAACGGATTAGTGTGGACGGGGCCTTAGTTACCATAAACTTTTGTGTAAACGACTTCTTATCTTACCGTCCACCCCGATTGGCGTCCTGCTTTAAGTCTCGCTATTTGCGGAAAGTAGAAACTCTAGTGAAACTATATAAATAAATTTAAGCAGGCTCTTGATTAACCCTTTGACTCCCGAATTTCCACCAAAAAACGCTTTTTCAGGCTACAAATGCCATTTTATGGCCATTATATAGCTAAATCGAGGCCGAACAGTCAATAACATCGTTTGCAGCTCGGAAAACTAAACCCTCCTGCCATTTGTAGAAGTATTTGAGAATTTGAGTTCGGGCATGCGCACTGATCGAAATTTCGACAGTTTTTAAACGAGAAAAACGCGACTTGCCTTGACTTTTTCTTTTTTATTCTCAAGCCCGTTCTTTTAGTTTCCTTTTTGTCTGTTTTTTTTTGTCGGTTTTGTTGACCTTTAATAGCCTTTCTTGACAATATAAAGTTTTCACCCAAGCGTCGCGGAATGTGGAAAATTTTGATCGTCAAGTAGCCGTCGGTGGGAAGGACAAATTTTCCTTTGATTTTGTAACGTAAAGTTCAGAGGTTGTTTGCGTGAAACTCCAGTTCAATTCATCCAATCGGTCTCATCTGGGTATGTTTAGCAAGATTTTCTCCTTCTCTTGCCGATAATTGTCAAAATTATCTTCGGACGCTAAAACTGATGACGTCACAAATGGTACAATATGTATAACCCTAAACCGCGTATTTATACGTTCTTGGGAGTGAAGGGTTAAAGTTAAAGTTTAAGTTGACTTGCCGGAAAAAAAAAAAAAACTGAATACAAAACTGAAAGAAAATTATTTTCAGCTTACAGTAGAGTTGAATTATGAATGACTCCTCGCCTCCTATGTTTAGTCTGCAAATATACCACATAATTAATGGGTCAAAATGCACAGGAGACGCGGTGATTGATTGTACGGATAATTTGTGGCTCATTTCCATATGAACACAGCAAACCACTTACATTGGCACAATGCGGTATTGTAGATAGATAAGTCGAAAGCAGAGATGTTTAAATTAGTAAGAAAGGATTGAAAAAAAAAAAAAAAAACACCAACCACTTATTGAACGTGTACGCGTGTGACTTTAGGTCTAATCGCTCCCAGCCACAAGGGACATTCACTTAAAGACGTCCCGAGCAATAAGAAGTAGTAGAAGTGGCTATGATGGTATTCGCAGGCTAGTGACGTGTGTCTGGTTCGGTTTCCATCACTTCGCTTCTGTCTGGTGCACCCGCGGCTCTCCGCGCATTGAAGGATAAAAACTTGGGTTTCACTCGAATGTCGTATCCGAGCGACGAGAAAGCCAGACTACGCATATGGAGTTTAAAATTCCCAACGTTCGTTTTACTCGTGACAAAGACAACTCGATATTCCACATGTCTTTCCTTAACCCTTTTTTTAAAACTCTGAAGTCAAAACACAAATTCTCCTTACTGGTCCCCATACATTTCTTATAACACAAACTGGGAGAAATGTTAAAGGATCAAGAGAATTTATCTTGGGTGATCATTAGCTTAATTCTTATCACCTCTCTACTCAATAATGCATTGATGCTACAAAGAGAAGTTTGATACTGATCACCGTGATGGTTTGAAGTGTTAAAAAGATCCTTGTCAAAATACTTTCATATATACTTCTTCTTGCAGTTATATTAGTTTGTTTTATCTGAGTGTGTTAAAATCGCATTTACACAGACTTTTTTACCAGGCTGAACTGAGAACGGAACACCGTGACATAAAATAATGATTTGATTGTAATGATATTTTCATTTCATTCTGACAAACAATTTTTGAAGTCGATGAATCATAGGAGCGGTCAGTCTAGCCGACGCAAATAATTCTTTTTCCACTTCCAGAACATTATCACACTTCATAAAAAAAAAATTGTAGAAAACCAAGTACATTGTCAGTACAAACGTCCAGGACGCTTCGTAAAATCGCCGTCACCGTCGATGTTGATGGTAAACATCAATGTGTTAATCGTAGCGAGCGGCATCCTTCGCGCACGTGAGCTCCAAACGTTCCAAGAAAGTGCGCGACAAAATCTCTGGTAACAAGGGTACGTTATACAGTGAAACTCTGTTTAACTGCTACCTCGTAAAAAAGGCCAGCTTCTCGCAGAGCCGGCCCTCGTAATTGCCCAAACAATAGTTCAGACCGTATGCAAAGTACTCGTTACTCGTGGGCCGGGAAGCACCTAAAAATCGACGCGCGAATGGCTTCAATTGTGGCTTGAGACTCACCTTAATAATACAGCCACCCTGATACATTACATGTAATACTGGCCAGATTTTTGTGGCCTTTATATGGTGGTCGGATTACAGGGCTTCAGAGTAATTGTATTGTTGCCTTTATGCTGGCAAACTAACCATATAAGTCCGATTATGTCAAGAATGTCCACGCTCAATATTTCACTTTGCTGATCAAAGATTCACAAACATGAAAAACAGCGATACAACTTTCCTACAAGCAATTCCTGCTCGGTAGCTTTTATTTGAATGTTCACACTCAGGATTTCATTCACAAACACGGGTTAACTTTCAGTTTAAACTAACCACAGAGAAATTTTTTCCGACAGGCTCGATTTCCAGTCGGGTTTTCGGTATGTACTTCATGTATCCCTTATTATAGTGTATTTTACTTATACGTGTATAAGGGTATAAATGGGTTAACAGTGAAACTACACAGTACCACGACTATAAGTTAAATACACCTAAAGGATACGTGAAAGTACCTACGCGGTTTTCATCCTCGTCCTACGCGAAGGAACGTGGGCTTATAGAACGGCTGGAAATCGACGAGCCTCGACTAACCTATATTCTCTTGGGATAAAAGTAGTTGGAACGTTATGGCAAATACAAATAAAGCTTACGCAATCATGGAAGCGAGTCTTTTCGGTGGGTAATTGAACAGGGTATTAAAATCACGTTCATTGAATTGTTAATTTGTTTGTGTGTTGGATGAAATTAGGCGGGGAGACAATACCACGTATCGAGATGGATTAAGCACCAAAAGCCGTGAACCAATCACAAAGCTCGTGAAATGGAAAAAAAAAAAAAAAAAGAAGAAGACTGAGTAAATTGCACGAAAACGCTCAAATATGAATAATAAAAAGCTGGCATGATGTCATACTATAGCGAGCCAATGAGAGAGAGCTTTGGACTTATAAACGTGCTTTGAACAACCCCAGCCTCACACACTTTGATCTACGCGAGGTGAGTTGAAAGTCTAGCTTGATTGCCGTCAGGTTCTGCAAAATCTCAGTAAAATGGCCGATGAAGACGTTGCTGCCTTGGTTGTGGATAATGGCTCCGGTATGTGCAAGGCCGGTTTCGCCGGAGACGATGCTCCTCGTGCAGTGTTTCCATCCATCGTTGGCCGTCCAAGGCATCAGGGTGTGATGGTTGGTATGGGTCAGAAAGACTCGTACGTCGGCGACGAAGCTCAGAGCAAGAGAGGTATTCTGACTCTGAAATATCCCATCGAACACGGCATCGTAACCAACTGGGATGACATGGAAAAGGTAAATAAATTTTTGTGGTGTGAATATCGAATTGAGCCGTCGACTCACGATAAATTCCCTTATTTTAGATTTGGCATCACACCTTCTACAACGAGTTGCGTGTAGCGCCCGAGGAACACCCAGTTCTGCTGACAGAAGCTCCTCTCAACCCAAAAGCCAACAGGGAGAAAATGACACAGGTAAACTACACGTTTCCAGGTCGCATTTTCAAAGCTAGTTTAGAGCTCCTGCTGGGTTTGTGACCAAGAGGGAGGGGCCGCATTTTAAAATGCCTTGTAAGGCGATTAGAAAATAGTTTCACCGAACTCTTACTCTGGTGTAGTGTGCATTTTCAGTTTTATTGACCCGATTGAGATACATTATTAAAACGTTTAAGTTTGTTGGTATATTTATTTTAATTCCTTGGGAATATCTGCTGTAAAATCTTTAGTGCCAATTTAAGGGTGTTCCTTGTTATAACTTTGATATATGGACAGTCTTTCGAGTTTTCTCCGGACTGTCAGTTGTAATATTTCTTTCGATAGAATTTCAAAGAATTGCAAATTCGAAATCCAGCGAACGGCGCTGGGTTAAACGTGGCCGCCCTCAATACATATTTCGATTACTTACAAGAGATCACAAGAAATTTGCATGTGTACAGTTTGCATATATTTAATCCACTGGGGTGGAAATAACAGAAAGTCGTTCTTTAAAACTATCATATCCCGGGGCGCCGTTTCACTTTTAAACTGTTGATCAGTTGAGTGTAAAACATGACAATAATCACAATTTGGAAATTCAATGAACAAAAAATGAGTCTTTTCAAATATTTTTTTCTGAAGGAAGCTTACGAGTAACGCCTGATCACATCTGACTTTGTTTCATGCCCATATTTGGTAAAGGAAAGCTGTGATTGGTCAGAATTACTTGTGCAAAGTTGACTGATTAATATGCACGTATGACTGCTTCCTTTGTCAGAAATGTCAATAATGCCCATAACCCGACGCAAGAATTTGTTAAAAATACACACTTCCTGGTCCAAATTTATATTTTCCCATTCAATTCACAGACAATTTTTCAATAACGAAGCTGTCATATTACACAACTCGCAGTTGATTTTTTTTAAATAACTTTTCTAAACCCCTTATCATCGTGATATTAAACTTGTGTTACTTGGGCTTTTGTCAATATTTGCATCTTAAAGGAATAAGCTTGAATCGATTACTGAATATATTGTGCTATTTTCGTTGCCCCGCACAGGAACCTTGATATGGGCATTTTCGTTTGCATGTTTCAACTAGAATGAAGACTATAAGCAATACCCAGTTATTTGATTCACTTCTAACGAGTATATTTTCCATTTTCAACAGATCATGTTTGAGACCTTCAATTCACCAGCCATGTACGTCGCTATCCAGGCTGTGTTGTCTCTCTACGCTTCTGGTCGTACAACTGGTATCGTCTTTGACAGCGGTGATGGTGTGAGTCACACAGTTCCCATCTACGAGGGTTACGCTCTTCCCCATGCCATCCTTCGTCTCGACTTGGCCGGCAGAGACTTGACCGACTACCTCATGAAGATTCTGACCGAGAGAGGCTACTCTTTCACCACCACCGCCGAGCGTGAGATCGTGCGTGACATCAAGGAGAAGCTGTGCTATGTTGCACTGGACTTCGAACAAGAAATGCAAACTGCTGCATCAAGCTCCAGCTTGGAGAAGAGCTACGAACTCCCTGATGGACAGGTCATCACCATCGGTAACGAGAGATTCCGTGCACCAGAGGCCATGTTCCAGCCTTCCTTCCTTGGAATGGAATCTGCTGGCATCCACGAGACCTGCTACAACTCGATCATGAAATGCGATGTGGACATCCGTAAGGATCTGTACGCCAACACAGTGTTGTCTGGTGGCTCCACCATGTTCCCAGGAATCGCTGACAGAATGCAGAAAGAAATCACTGCTCTGGCTCCACCCACAATGAAGATCAAGATCATTGCCCCTCCCGAGCGTAAATACTCTGTATGGATCGGAGGATCGATCTTGGCCTCGCTGTCCACCTTTCAACAGATGTGGATCTCCAAGCAAGAATACGACGAATCTGGCCCCGCAATTGTCCACCGCAAATGCTTTTAAATTACGAACATTTAAAAGCGACAGCAAAGAAGTTGAATTTTATAAGAACACTATTTTGACGTTTTCGAGAGATCATTTTGTACGTCTAATAGACTTATAATTTTGTAGAGAATGTTTAAGCACGAACTCAAATCTGTAAAACTAACTACATTTGTTCTGGTTATACACCGGTAATCGTGTAGATCATGTAAAAGAAAACAAGATATTTGGTGATTAATTACTTAAACTTTGTGTGTGCTTTCTTGAGTGAGTCGCGCCATAAATCCTCCTTTACTGGTCTTATTTTCTATGCTTCGGATTTTAATTTCGATCTGGCAAGCCCGAATATAGAGAAACATTTATAACAGACCCCTTGTAAAATGGTTCAGGGCTCTATCAAATCCCGAAAGTGCCAAATATTAAAATGTCACTTTCCAGTACCTCACGGCAGTGCCTTGCGCGGTTTTTTCCCTTAACCGTGTTATTTTTCCAATTGACGCCTGGTTTCGAATGGCGATAATTCGAATTCTGGATTAACTAAAGATTGACTGAGGATTATTTATTTACTATTCACTGAGGATTATTTTTATCTTGACTCCTGCTAAACTGAAAAGCAGTTAAAAAAAGGAAAAGGTAAAAGAAATTATTCGTGGTTAGTGTTTATATGAATGCTAATCCTCTTTAATCCCGCTCTAGTAACTCGACCCGAGAGAATATTATAAGATTACTGTATTCCTGAAGTTTTAAGTTCGTACCACTTTTCAGTATGCGGGAGATCGTGTGCTTTACAGAGTTCCCAGTGAACTGCCCTCGTCTAAGTTTCCTGTCTCCTTTTAGTCTTCGGTGTACGCACAACATATAACCGCTTACTTGCTAAATTTCTTTAAAGCAATGTGAGCACAATGCTCCTGCGTTCGAGCCATTGCACTTTATTAACTGAATTAAGTTATTCTCATTTCCAAAACTGGCCAGAACAAACCATAATTTTTTTAGTTATCCTAAAATTTGGTTGATTTCTTTCTCGTGGTGTTTATATAAAAATGACTTGGATGCTCGTTGGAGATTTTCGATTTTCAGCTCGCGGTATTTTATCGTCCATTGGCTATGCAGGATTTGTTTGGAGTAAAGTCTTGTCTTTTTCGTGTTGGTTGCTGTGTATTAAATTTTCCCTTGCACGAATTTTTTTTTTTTGGTCTTTACACCCCCCCCCCCCCCCCCCCCCCCCACTCACCATAACTTTTCTAGTGGTCCGTCCATAATAGGTACCAATTCTAAATCAACCATCTGAAAAACGGGTCACACGACACCCATTGCGTTCATATGGTTAATTCTACATCAACACACGTAACATTTTTCGGCTAAAAGTACCGGGATAGTTCTAACGGTGGTCATTTTAGATTTTAGCACCCTAAGAGGTGTACACATCTATAAATTTTGACCCCTAAAAGGTACAACGCGCACCCCCTCTCTTGCTTCTTTGTGGAACGGAGCCATGTTTTCAAACTAAGAGCAGCGGAAAATGATCGTTCGTCAGCTCCGCTGGTTGCCGAGTTTGCCGGAAGAAGCTTGAAGACCGTAATGTTTGTTCAGTTTTAATCGCGTCTATTCGATCTGTTATTGGTTATTTTTCATTGAGATCTAGAACAAAAAGCAGGTTTTTTCAACAAAGCGCTTCGAAATGTAAGTCCCTCCCCCTCCGCGGTGCCTGTGTATCCCGTTTTCGGACTGAAACAGTTTCAAACCAACCCATCCGCATTCCCCGGAAATAAGCGACAAGGAAACATCAATAGAACACTTATAGTAACATTTTATTGAGTCAAAATTCTATTCACAGTTTAAAATAACCTTCTTGTTATTCTACAATGCATGCAGTTAATTTTGTGTTGCTTCACAAATTATGGAAAATAAATTACCCGTTTCGGGTAGCCTCTTTACTATCACATGAGCGTATTGAACTTTGAGCCAATAACACGGATAACTCTTGATTCAAGGAGTCACTATTTACAAGAATAATACAGTGCTATCTCTTTCTATTTCCCTTTGGAGTGTGGAACAATGTTAGAGCATTTTTCAATTGAGTGCCGTAAAACAAACAGCAAAGTAATTACTGAGGAAAATTTGATCCTCTTAGTGTGCTTTCAACTTAAGCAGTTGAAAAAGCAACCTGAAAAAATTCAGATTTGAACGGGATGACCGTTCCCGCTGCTTTTTCAACTGCTTAAGTTGAAAGCGCACTGCGAGGATCACAAATTTCACTCATGTTTATCCGCAGTTCACATTTATGATTTTCGTATATTCATATTCATAAACTACTCTGACAAATCACAACGTACGCAGACAAACCAATGAACCAATGAGAACTCAAAGCAAATACATGTAGCCGGCGCCAAGCGCGGGAAAACGCGTGCGAGTGCGAGGTTTTGGTTTTACTTCTGATTGGTTGAGAAAGTGGCGCGAGATATTCTAGCCAATCACAAAGCGTAGCAATGAAAAACCGAAGAAATTACAAACTTACTTTCGACACTCAATTGAAAATCCCTCTAACACTAGAGATTGACCGAGATATACTACATAATACTTGTACGGTTCAAATATGTTTTAAAAAATTAATTTTCTAGAGTGTTCTGGTCACTTTTGTTCCAGAATAAGACCAATGAAATGGTAAATTTTTATGCAGTTCTTGGTTTGCAACCACGTGACAAGGCGGCCATGTTGGTGGTCAATACAATACAATTTTTTTTTTCGCAGAATTTGCATGAAAATAGAGTTTAGTTCCCAGCGGAGAGAAACACTTTTGTTCTTGACCACCAACATGGCCGCCGTGACGTCACGTGCAAACCAGCAATATGTATAAATGACGATTAGCAATGGATGAGATTTGTTGGGTAGTCCAGCACTTGTCTAAACGATGTCTGTGTTTCGCTAAGAAAACAACAGATTTGTCCCGCTGGGATAGAGATTAGGCGTAGGGGCATTGTTCAAGTGATATATCAATTGTATCGTTCGCCAATCACAGACATCGTTTGAACAGCTCGGGGTCGCCCGATTTGTTTTGAGTTTAATTTCCTCATACAATTAGACATGCGCTGAATCACTCTGAAATGAATATTGACAAACTTTACAGATTAAGAAACAATGAACAAAAGTGACCGTCTGTTGCCTTTGGCACTATTTCTTACAATACAAATGTTATAAACCTATTTTTTAATTCAAAAGTGTTGTAAGCACAGCATAACATTCATGTGAAAATTGTGAATGTTTCAATATGGTACATTAACAAAATTATTTCTGGAATATCAAAACCAAATACCAAGTTACCGGTATTTCTTTTACCCCACAAACGGTTGAAAAAGGCTTCTGCATGAATGAAAGCCATATATTAACAAATATCAAATTTTGCTGTAATTTGCTCTCCACAGATTTCATATTTTGACTGTATTTGTTATGCTACATATACCTACATATTCTTCTTTATGACGACAGTGTGACATATTCTGAGTAAGGAGAGGGGTGGGGTGGAATAAGAGAGAGAGAGGGATTCTCAAAATAAGTGGTCATGGCTCTCCCCCCCCCCCCCCCCCCGTGATATATTCTGAGTAACGAGAGGGGTGGGGTGGAGTAAAAGAGGGATACTCAAAATAAGTGGTCATGGCTTGTTCACCCCCCCCCCCCCCGGGTAGTCCAGCACTTGTCCAAACGATGTCTGTGATTCGCTAAGAAAACAATAGATTTGTCCCGCTGGGATAGGGATTAGGTCAATTGTATCGTTCGCCAATCACAGACATCGTTCGGACAGCTATGGGGTCGCCCTTGTTCAAGATTATATGTTAAACATGCCCAGGAACCCCTGGAGAAAACTGACAGCCGCCTGCGGTTCAGCAGCAGTGAAGATATTCCTCTCTCTCTTCCACTTTCCCAACCTTTTCATTTTGCCCTCCATTCTGAACACTTCACCTAACAGAGACCTCGGAGCACAATACACTTGCATGAAAACCGCAGTTGTGGTTCACGTGCAACTGCTCCAAGTTCTTTGTTTGGTTACTTCTGTCAGTTTAAAAGCTTATACTTATAATTATTGATTCCCTCCGGTTCAACTTCATGACTTTTTTGAAATTGGCAAAAGCTGCAAAAGACAATAACTGAGTTGCTTGACATATACGAATTCCATTTTGATGACATCAAGGTCAAATTTCTTTTAACGAAAAAAATGATAAATGGCCTGTGAGTGGTCCATTTCCATGAAAGGATGTCCAGTCTTTTAAAGGGGCTCTGTCACCATTTTCGGTGTTACTTTAAAAAGCCCAAAAGACATTTATATCAGTGGTCCAGTTTTGTTTAAAATTAAGTAATGAACCATATAAGAAGGAAAGCGCTGAACGACAATGCACAATGGAATGTCTACTTTTTTCATTGTTGCAACTAGTGATTTCACCGGCCAAGACTCAAAAACCACTAAAAAGTTAAGGTTCAAGGTGCATTTTGTCTATCTTTTTTTTTTTTAAGGTTTCAAGTAATTTGAGATCCAATCGCACAACATGCAAGTTTTAAAAGATATTGTATTTAGGGAACTTCATCAAAGAAGCAAAACTATTAGCTATTGTCTTCTGCTATTCTGATTGGTTAAGCACGAACATTTCCTAAAATTTATTTGACTTAAATGGATTTTCCTTATTTTTATACTGAAATATAATTGTGAACCATATTCTATGTGGGAAAGAGCCAATGCCACGGAACAATGAAGTTTACGGTAGTTCTTATGTGCAGCATTAATTAATATACCAATGCTCTTAGAGTAAAAATAAGTGTCTTGGGCTGCAGATGGCCTGGATGGAAATGGATTGTAACTTGAAAAAATTAACCAATTTTTTCAAGTTTATCAGCTTATGTCTTGGAAAACTCGCTAAAATACAGATTATGTTTGATTGCTTCGCAAATTCACTTGATATCTTCCTCATAGTGTTCTATAAGTATTTTGTGCATGACAAAGGTACTTCGTTTTAATTTGGGGCAGCTGTGACCCAAAAACGTCTAAATGACCATGACATAGCTTCTTTATATGGGAAGGAAAGATAATTGGAATTATGAGCTGTTCAAGAAAAACAGTTGCCCATAGGATTGTTTGGGTAGATGTTGTAAAGCTTGTTCAAAGTTAAATTGCTCTTATTTTAAAGGTCCCAGCTGATATATCGTGTGTTTATGATTATGGCCAGGAGCTTGCTTTAAGCTTGTTTTATTATCTTGAAATATAAAAATGAAAAAAAAAAAATTACCAAAAGTAACAAAGAGACAAATTAATGGCTAAAAAGGTCAAAATTCCACAAGAATGGCAATTTTGATTTCTTGACAGGCGGTCAAGAAATCAAAATTGATGAACTGTAATCCACTTCCATCCTTGCAATCCTGCACTTTATCTCCAAACTGTTGCTTCTGTTTTGTTCTATAGAATCTTTTTGTTTTATTAAGTTGTATATTTGGTGGCATTTGGTGATATAACATGAAAGCAAGGTTAGGGAAATTTTGTACTTTGGCAGGACAGTGTGTCCCTTTAATACTGTTGTGATTTCTAACAAGAACCTACTGTACATATCTGACTAAAACTGTTACCCAGTCCCTGTGACGTCTCTGGAGGGGGCACGTTACCTAATGTTCATGGGTGAAGCAATGTTAAAAGTTAAACGCATGATTCAGTCATGATGTTCTCTCTGCTATTCCATCTGTTATTGGCTGTGTTATTCACATGGGTTTGTGGCATGGCATTGCGTGATGGACTTGCGGATTTACCTGCAAAAAAGGAAAGTGAACGTCCTTGTCACAGTATATGCATGAGGTTATTGATTCCACAAGTGGCCTGAAAAACTTTCTTAAACACTAAGAATAAACAAGAGAGTAAACAATTGTTTACTCTTGAGGCTTGATGGCTAATATCACGGGAAATTTGCAAGACCTTTAGATATAATAAATATTGTAGTCACTGAAAATGGAAAATTAATCTGGGAGATGTAAAACATAACACTGGCACTTTTGTTGTTTATATCCTAAAGATTCTGGTATCCACCTCTCTATATGCTGTATGAGGAAACTAAACAATCAAGCTTCATAGGCCAATTAGATCACTAGACAATTAGAGCACTATGATTGGCGAGACTGAGTTCATTATATCTCAATAAAGCAGGTGCCTGACCTCGCATGCATGCTTTATTGAGTTTTATAAAATGCTCAAGGAAATGTGCGCGCTATGATTGGTTAAACCGAGTTCATTATAACTTGATAAAGCACGCGCGTGACGTAAGGCTCATTTTATAAAGCATTTTTATTTTATAAAACAAATAAAAAAAACTTGTTCCTCGTGCACTGTTGAGTTGTATAAGCACACGGGAATTTTTAAGAACATTCGAGAAGTGCGAGAAGCACTTGCCTTTGGCTCGTGCTTCTCTGCACTTCTCTCGTGTTCTTAAAAATTCCCGTGTGCTTATATAACTCAATAATGCACTCAGCGCATTTTTTATTTCTTTAATAATGCACACAGCCTATGTCACCAGTATGACTTGCACAAATCATAGGACATTTTATAAAGGAAATATTAAACTTGTTCCATGTGCATTGTTGAGTTACATGAGCACACAGTAATTAAAAAAAAAAACTAGAGAAGTGTGAAAAGCAATTTTTTCTTGTGTTTTTTTTTTTTACATTTCCCGCATGTTTATATTACTCAATAATGCACTTAGTCATGTTTACTATACCCTTATTAATATTAGTGGTGTAACAATTAATCAAATTCTCCATTAATCACGATTTTGACCATTCGGTTCGATTCACGATTCTTTGCTTCCACGTTTCGATTTTGGTTCGATTTTTGCATACCTTTTTCAGGGTGCCCTCAATGAGTTATTATATTGTGAATTCAAATTTCAAAACTCTTTAACATCTGCGTTTTTGATTGACGAGCAAAGGCGTTTGCAATTTGTGTACCATTTTGTGTTGCCTGGTAAAATTGCTGCCCTTGTACCACCCCTTGAGAATTTCCAAATAAGGCAAACCATGTGCAACACGCTCATTGTCACGTTCTCAAACATGGCGACAAACGACCAAGCAATCGTGAATCCGCCTGTATCTTTTAGATCAGCTGTGTGGAAATATTATGGTTTTCAGGCTAAAGACGGTACAACAGATTAGTCTAAAACTATCTGCAAGAAACATTTGCATAATCAAATCGAAATATTCGAAATCGAAAGGCAATAATCGAAATCGGATCGAATCATAAGGAATATGAATCGTTACACCCCTAATTAATATCTAAGATAAATTCACCATAAAACTGGAGTAGCCTTACAGGAGAATCAAGGCAATAATATCTCAATGGTCCAAGTCAACCATCATTTCCTAAACATAATTAATCCAAAAATTGGTTGGTTAGCCGACACAGAATGAGCTCAGAGCTTAACTCTAACAGACAAGAAAACAAATTTGAACTCTTTCACCCCGAAGAGTGCAAAAAATCAAAAATTTTTATTCAAGAAAAATCCAAATTTCATTTTGTAAATTATTGAAAGACAAATGGTGCCATGCTAAAGTACTGCCAAAGAGGTTTCATTTGAATGATCACACCATAGGATTTCATTGTCTACATGTCTCCATAATTGAGTCAGGAGTGAATGGGTTAAGGTCAGGCACTAGCAAGGCTGGCCACGCCAATGAACCAGGATCAGCATGAAACGTTTTCTTCAAAACCAGTAAAAGAAAGTCAAAGTTGATGTCCACTTATAATTAATAATATATTAACTGATTTGAAAAACTACCGTCAAACTTAAACCTAATATAAGCTGTCTCTTACACTGGCAGTCTTGTCCATTGATCACTGTATTAGCTCTTTTTAGATTTCTGAGATCTCTTTACGTTTAACTAGCTGGTAACATTGTATACCTGCCAACTTTTCCTAAGTCAAATGCATGAGATTTTCGTATCCATATTACCTGAATTTACGAAAAATTTCCGAAGACTACCAAACATTACCTAAGATGTTCTGATGACTTCCGAACATTACCGAAGATGTTACAATGATCATGATTTACAAAGTTTGCCAAAAAATTATGTCGCGGTGCGAAGCTTGAAATCTTGGCACAATCTTGCCGAGATCACGCTTACTAACTTTTAGCTTGTTATTTACAACTCATTACACGAAATTTAATGCTATTCACTGAGCTATTTTGGCTGGAAGTTGAATTCAATTTTTCACATTTAATAGTTTATGAACAATAATATTTAAAGTCAAATTTTAAAGAAAAAAATGTGATTACACCAGTATGTATAGATTCAGTAAGTTAGTACAATTCTTTGTTTTATAAACACTTACTGTACACAACACATGGTGATTTACACATGGTGAGGTTGACATGATCAAATACAAGAAAAAGACAGGAGAATAAAACTAGACTTAAAAAACAATCAAGAAGATCAAACATCATTTTGAGGTCTTACCAGTAGTATTCTCTTCTTTGTGAGTGAGTTCATCTTTTGAGCTGAGTACAGATTCATATGAAAATTGTGGCATCCTCCACGTCCAATGATCAGATCCAGAGGAAGATTCAGAAGCTGACGACGAGCCAACATTCCGCCGAGCATAAAACAAAAGATAGGCTGCCTTGGTTATGATCTGATTCTCTTTTATCCTCTCAACTCGCGTGTCATCAAACAAGGACCATGTAGCATCGACAGGATTCTTACAGCACGCTGTGTAGTGCCCGCCTGACATCCCACCAGTATGATTACATACTGCGTAGAGGTCGTACACGTTTTCATCTAGCCCACTCACAGAACTGCTGCGAAGATGCCTCCGTGCGCCCCATACTGAGGAGTGGTTCTCTAGTGTTGTCTTTTTGCCACGGGGCTCTAAATGTGCATTCATATCTAAGCCGGTCAGGGGGAAGTCTACCAAGGTATGGAGTTTGGTACGGCCTGCAGAGGTCTGGTGGAAACAGGAAGTGTTGTGTTTCATTGTTAAATCAGTGGGATGTCATCACTGACAATTAAGGTATTTATTGTGTTTGCAGTCTAAATTAATAACTGTCGCTTGAACTGTAATGTCCAAGTGTTGTACAGTTTGTGCTATTTATTTTAGCACATATTAATCTGGAACTTCTACCTAAAACAAAAATGTCAGAAAGAGTAAAAACTTGGGGAAGGGGGAGGCAGGGGCTCCCTGATAAAACTTGCATTGTATTGCAGCTTTGGTACTTTTTAACCACTGTTCAGTTTCAAAATATTATCAATTATAATTATTGAAGCTGCATTACTATCACAGGACCTTTTAGGGTATATAACCGCCTCCTGGTTAGCTCAGTTGATAGAGCGCCCGTGAGCAGGAGGTCGCAGGTTCGAACCCCGCCCGGACCAACATTCGGGGTCTTAAAATAACTGAGGACGAAGGTGCTGCATGCCTTTAATACAACATCTACAAATGGTTAGACCTTCATGGGGTTGGATGACCATGTAGAAATGGCGATCACGTCTCCGGACGTAAAAGAAACACTGAGGACGTAACAAAACCCTGGCTGTGACCACCCTCAGTGCCATACATTGTTCATGGGTGGGGTGGGGGAGATGAGATCAACAATGGACTGATAATGGCTGCCTGAGGCACCTTCATAAGCTGTCGTCCATTCTCATTCTCGTAAGTGTATGTAAAGCACCATGAGACATGTAATACATGCTCTTCCCTTTTTTATATAAATAAATCAGGGATGTAAATAAAAGGGAGAATGCAGAAAAAATAACAACCCGTAGACTTGGCTTTTCTTGATTTTTCTGCTGCAAAACTGGGTTTGCATACTTTTTCTCTTGTGACCAAAATTTTCCGCCTGTGATGAACAAAATTTCACCTGTTGGAAATCTTTGCTACATCACTGAAATGTTAGAGATTTATGCCACAACTTTCTTAAATTTTGTACACGAAGAACTTGCACTGTTCGGAATTTTTGGTGGGGGTATGCTGCCCGGTTCTCCAAATCCTGACCCTTTATTAGACCAAACTACACCATTGTCCACCACACCTGTTTTCAGACCTGGCCTCTAAAATCCATACCCATTTTCAGACTTTGTTTGTGTAAACTATATGAAGCAGTGAATCACACTGTATCATACTGAATGATATTTTTTGGTTACTTCTCTTTCTCTTTTTTCATTTGAAGATGAAAAGAGAATTGCATTTATGAACTATATACCTGTTTTCAGACCAAACCAGCTAAAAATCCATATCCTTTGGGACAGCACATACCTATGTAGCTTACTTATATAGGGGAGTACCCCCACCAGCCCGGAATTTGTCATTAGTGAAGTCCTCTGGCTCAAATAATTTGACTGTAGGCTACAAAGTTGCTGCCTGCCAAAACAATTTGACAATGGGCTGGGAACCTCCTCCACCCTACCAAACCTTATATTATCTCCTTACAAATGGAACCACAGTTTTCGGGGGCGGATCCACAATTTTTCTTAGGAGAGGGGGGGCACCTCTAAGGAATGACGTAACCACATTTTTTTTCTTTTCTTTGCAGAATACCAGTTATATAAGAAAGATGCAGGTCATCTCAGGGGGGGGGGGGGGGGTGCACCCCCTGCCCCCCTAGATCCGCCCCTGGTATTCATATAGTAACAAACTAAGTGCAGTGACTGACCTGCCTGAACCTTTTAAGGTGGACCACCAGCACATCTGGCAGAGTCCACAGGCTCAGTTTCTTGACTGTTCCCTGTTGAAGTTTCTTGCACCTTGGACAAAGCCAAGCATCTTCAGAACCCAACTAGAAACGTAAAAAAGCATGTGAACTTCAAAGCATTGTTCAGCAAGATTGCGCTGCAACCATAAAGGTGCCTTTACATGGCAAACTAAATTTAGCAAACTTGTGTTGGCCAATTCAAGTTGACATGTGTGAACATCACATTAACAGTTGGCCTGTCCCCCTTGCATTGTCTTATCAGTGTGATGGATGCCTGTTTCCCTTTGCATGGGAGATGCCTGGGTTGCCAGGAATGGGAGCGGTCCTCACCTAGGAGCTGGCTGCCAATAGTGGAAGCTCTCAGATTTGCACAAGCACACAACCTCGACTTAGCGATGCAGTTTTTAAGCTCACTAAAACAGAAGTTCAAACTTTGGTGCTGCTTACCTTCTCGTCTTTTGTGTAGAGCCTGAAACAGTCCTCTAGTTCAACATGGTGTGAGCTGTTATGAAATGATTCCACCTCACGTACACTGCAGTGTTCTTCAGCTCTTTCTTGCAAAACGCTTGACCTAACAAACCTGAAGAGCAAATAAATACCAGTACAATTAAACACTGTCTAAATAAGTGCACATGTTAATTACCATACTTTTCATATATGCAGTTATAGAGTACTACATGGTGATTACCATACTTTTCCTATGGTTATAGAGTACTATATGGTGATAACCATACGTTTCCTATGGTTATAGAGTACTACATGGTGATTACCATACTTTTCCTATGGTTATAGAGTACTATATGGTGATAACCATACTTTTCCTATGGTTATAGAGTGCTACATGTACATGGTGATTTGTTCTAACTTGTGTAAACCATCAGTGATTGTTATCCAGGGCTCTCAATAAGGGCTGCCGGCTGGGGGCCCGGGAATTTCCTCTGGCTACTACACTTCTGAACCCTGGCTACTTTCATAGACAAACAAGGCAATACTTCTTCTATCACTATTTTCCCCCTGGCTACTTAAAAAATTAGTAACAGCCCTGTTTTCAATAGTTTAAAAATAGTTATTAGGATCATCAACTACACCCAAACCAGCATTTCATCGTCAGTTAGAAGCAGCAACATTGTATTGAACTTGTATTGTATATTTAAAAGATGAAAATTCCCATTGTGTTGTTCAAGAAAAGATCCATACCCTTCCCATGGAATGTTTTTGGGTTTGGAATCCCCTCCCCCACCCCTCTGGAAATTCAAATTAATTTTATCTTCATACTTTCCTTTAAAACCTTTGGCTTTTGAGACCTCCCCACCCCTCCCCCCAACTTCAGAATTTGCAATAACCTTCCTTGGGGAGGTATGGATATATTTTGGAACAACACATAGCTGTAGAACCCAAAGGTATTCATTGTAAATTAGGTATGAAGATCACGTTTGGGATTGTATTGTACATTGCCACTTCCTTGCATGATTTCTGTTAGTCAGTTTACTTGACTGGTCATACAGCACTTAACATATTTAAAAAAGGAACAGTGAACCAAACAAGCTACTTCAGTGACATGTTCTGTTTAAATTTCAGTGATATTTACCTCACTCTTGTGTCTTGTTCCCACTCAGCAATAACCTTGATGTGCTGAGGGCCACTTCCTGTTCCACAAGACATAAGTGCCCTGTAACAAGAAGGCAATTCAAAGTGAATGAAAATGTAATATCTTCCTGTCAGCCTCAAACATTCTAGTCACCATTTCAATATCTGTATCAGAATTCAGCCACCTAAGCTCAGTCCCTGCACCTAACCCCTTGTTATTTTGAACCCCCCCCCCAAAAAAAAACTCATTACTTGGTATATGGATCAAACCCAGGAGTGTTTAGTGAGTAAATAGTTACATTTGTAAGCCAGTGTGATCGAAACTGACAGAAACATCAGCAGGGCTTTCAATAAGTTTTTCATCAACTGTTCCATTTCGGTTAACAGCCATAACAATGTGGCACATGGCCAACAGGCACAACTTAATTGCATTCTATTGAAACACCTTGATTCACAGCTGTACCACTTACAAGTGACACCCCTCACAGGTATTAAAGTGCCTATCACCCCTAGAAAGTTATTTTCAGAATCAACTCGGTGTACATTGAATAGTTGAAATGGCAAAATATTTCTTGTTTTGAACGTCGTGTTAGTGAGTTATAGAGATTTGAATTTACAAAATGCTAATTAGATGACGTCAACCCGGGAATCATTTATTATACAACTACTTGTTTTCACCTCCAAGTAACATTTTTTACGAATCATTTGACTATCCACAGTTTATTTTTAGTATTTATCAAATTAATTATCCACAAGCTGTAAACTGCGCATTGTAAATTGGCGTAGAAATAATGGCAAATTCCCAGGTTGATGTCATCTAATTAGCATTTTGTAAATTCAAATCTCTATAACTCACAAACGCGATGTTCAAAACAAGAAATATTTTACCATTCAACTATTCAGTTCACATAGAGTTGATTCTTAAAATAACTTTCTAGGGGTGATAGGCACTTTAAAGGTTATGGGTTCAACTGGGAACACTGATCAGTCACCATTAACTGTCTCTGAGAAGTTATTTCGTAAGTTAGTAAAATAATGTACTGATTTTGTATTAGAACTACTTGCCAACTAGAGGATCACACTTATTCTCCAAACACAGTAGCGTTGTGTTGCAATTATCTAATTTACAACTTTTTTGAACTTCTAGCAACTTGTCTGTTTCTCAAAATAGCAAGATGCTACTGTTAACGTTATGTCTCTGTCCGGACTGTAAGTTCCAACGTTTCTGACTGAAAACAGTGTCCTCAAATTTTGTAAAAAGTCTCACAACAAAAAAACAACAACTCGCCTTCAAACAAAAAGCTGTGATACCGCTTACTTCTGCTTGCCAGGCAATACAATTTGTCATGCGAATTCAAAATTCAAATTAACCAATGCGCATGCTTGTGAAAATGCACAAATCAAAATGCGCATGCTTTGCGTGAAAGCAGAAAAATTTCGTCTTCTTCTAAAATAATCAAAACGTCTCAACGTTTCCAAAAGAGATGTGAAAAGGCATCAACAGTCTCTATCATGGTAATTGAGCTATAACTAAAATTCAAGATTTTAGAAGTCATCTCTTACTTGTCAACAGTAGCCTGATACAAAGGGTGGTCCACTTCTGGAGAAAGCGCACTCTTTCCTGGCAAACCATTCACCACACGCAGTCGAAACAACAAACCTTGCTCCTGTATTGCCTGTATCAAAAGTAATAAGATAATAATGGATGAGCACCTTTTACTATATTTTAATTCGTGTATATTATTAATTAACCCTACATGTATATTTTGATCCTTGAAATTAAGATTTTCCTGATTTGAGGTTTATACGTGAAACAAAAATTCTTACAGATTATGTAGAAAAATGATTCTTGTTTCTCTTGCGTTGAAAGTGCCTCCAAGACCAAAATTACACCATAAATTGAACAAAGGGAACCACATTGATCACTGAACATACAAACAATTGGGCATTATGTTAATAATTTGTGAGAAAAGACTACCCCCGGTACCATCCCTTTATGTAATGAGAAGTTAAAGTGGTCCTGCAGTCTGAGAACAATAGTTTTGACTGTTTCTTTTTTTTTTTATTTATTATTATTATTATTATTATTATTATTATTATTATTATTATTATTATTATTATTATTATTATTATTATTATTATTATTATTAACACATCTTTATTGTTCAAATTACATTTTCAGTTTATACAATACATTACAGTTCATACAATACATTACCTACATTAAGTTAACTACATACACAGGGACCGCGCAGAGGGAGGGGCTGGGGGGGGCTTTAGCCCCCCCACTTTTTTGCAAGAATAAAAATAAATTAAACAAAAAATAATTTAACAAAAGTAACGGAGTGAAAAATTATAAAAAATCGTGACCAGAGTTACTGGCAAAGACAAACGCGCAGATAAATAGACAGAATGAAGCATTAGTCGTTACAATTGTAAAATATTTTTTCGCTTCTAACCTAGCAGAGGTAAACGTCTTTTAAATGGGTTCTTTTTCCTGCGGACCTCTCAGGAAAACGCCTTGTTGTTTTGTAACTTTAATATCATTCACTAAATTATTTTCAGTTACCGTTTTGTTTTGCCGTGTAAATATTTTGAATGAATAATTAAACAATTATTGAACTCGGCTTTCGTATGATATGAAGATATATAGATCTCGGAGGGTGTTATCCACCGGGCTCAAGCCTTCGGCTTTAGCGGATAACCCCCTTGATCTGCATAACTCTTCATATCATACTCAGCCTCGTGCAATAATTGCTGAATAATTATACAGCGTTGAGTTCAAGGCAGCTCAAGCAAAATCGTTGGATTTCTGGCTTATTTATAGTAATTAAAGGTTGATATCAGTGGTATAACATAACAATCCATGATATTTCAATTTAGTGATGGTGATTTTTCAGACCCGATAGCAACATCACTGAAGATGTGGAAAAAAATCAAAAGTTTTATCGTTATAATAGCATTATCCGTCACTTTAGAGAAATGAATAGAAATCCACAAGCATGCCCCAACAAAAAAAAAATTTGCTTCACGCATTCTTCTTTAGCCCCCCCAATCGAAAACTTGCTGCGCGGTCCCTGATACAACGCACTGTTTTCTAGACAGGAGGACAACGAGAAAAGGCTAGAGTAATCCTGGATTGATTGTAATGTTTACATTAACATGTGAGATAATGTAGAAGTGCTACGTTAAAAAAAACTGAAATTGGGGAGCCAAAGAAATTATTTTACAAATTCCTACAAATCGTTTAATAGAGACTTCGGCATGCAGCATATTCAATTTTCCTCACTATTCAAAAAAGGCAAGAGTGGCTTCCATTTATCTTTTGATTGTGGATCCATCTTCTCAATTTGGTAGATAAGTTTCACAAATAGTAAGAATTCATCGAGGCGTGGAATGCGCTCCTTAAGCTTACTCAAACAGATGAAGTATTTACTTAATAAAAAAAGGAAGTTGATCTGCAATTTTTGTTTCGAGTTATCCGGCCTTCCCTTGTAGAACCAGACATATGTAAAATCTATGTTGCTGCTATGTTTTTACTATGTTGGACTATGTTTTAGCTATGTATAGCTCGAGACTACCTATGTACTTACTATGTTGCATGCTACACTACATAGTCCAGGGTATGTAAAACATATTTTGAAACTATGCAAAAACTATTTGAAAATCACATAGTCTTTACATACATATGTCAAAACTATGTTAAATCTTAACATAGCTTTAACATAGCTATTTATTTTCTATGTAGTGGAGGGTTCTTTCTTAACCTCCGACAAACATTCTATGTATTTACTATGTGACAAAATGACATAGCTTTTAAATAGCATATTGATGTCCATGGAGTGTCACAAAAGGTTACATAGTTTTTACATAATGCTATTTATTTCCTATGTAATGGATATCTGCAATAAATGCCTCCTATGTATTTACTATGTGACAATCCAACATAGCTTTTAAATAGCACACTGAAGTTAAATATCAAGTAAAAGGTTACATAGCTTTTACATAGTGCTATTTATTTCCTATGTAATGGATATCTGCAATAAATGCCTCCTATGCATTTACCATGTGACAATCCAACATAGCTTTTAAATACATGTAGTACACTGAAGATAACATGAGTAAAAGGTTACCAAAAAGTTAGCTTTTGCCTTATGCTATTTATTTTCTGTGATTTATAGACAGTAATCATGCTTCTGCAGACAATATAAAGCCACTGTTCTTTTTATGAAACATATCCCCAAATGAGTTAGTGATTATTTCTTCATCAATGATTGTCAGTGGACACAATATCATCATGTATAATTATGTAAATTGAATTGAATTATGGAAAAAGCACGCACCAAATGCAGTTTTGAAGGACTATGAAGACATTCAATTTTTAAAATAAAACCTGTCAAGGAATTTTAAGGTGCTAAGAAACAGTGAAATGTCAGATTGCTGCCATGACAGGAGAATGTATTATAAATGTTTCAATTACCAAGTCTTTTGACTATCTATCTATCTGTCTGTCTGTCTGTCTGTCTAATACAATGTACATGCCACAATTGATAACACTACCATCATATTATGCAGTTCATGCAAGCTAGTAATGATAACCTAATATACTGAGAAGTGTTTGTGGTCAGTCTTTTTCATAAGGATTTGGTAGCAAACAAATGAAACATCCTGATGAAGCATCCACTCTCAGAAATTTCCTCACAATGTTCACCACAGGAACAGCCAAGAGTCTAAAAGATAGAACATGGAAAAACCTTAAATTAACATATGTTAGGGTAATGCTGAAAATTACCGACATTGTGTAAACTTGGTAGATTAAACATTTTGTATTTTAAGCAGATCTGCAGATGTTATATATTTTTAATCAGTTGCTGCTCTGTACAATGTACAGTTAGTATGATTATAAGAGGATTTACTGTTTGATGGTGTGTTTATTGCAAGTGATGCATAATAACACATCATAGGAAAATATATATACCTGTTTGATGTCTTTACTCTTGTAATGTGGTTAACTACACTCCTTCCTCTGTACCTTGGTAGTTGTTCATCATCTTTATCCAAAACTTCTACAATGGCGAAGTAGTTACAGGGCAAATCACAGCAACATTTCTGATCACTGCATACTGCTTTCAGACACCTTTCTTCAACTTTAGCATATGTGTGGATGGTACCATAGTGGGTGTTATCCAGATGTTGAAATTCAATAGTGTAATCATTTCTTGCAATGACTCGCTTGTAACTCTTGCTGTGAAACAGCACCCCACTTTTAAGGCAGCGCCGGAACACCCACACTTTCCCATGATGTCTGGGCAGTGTTGCCAGCTGTTCTTCTGTAAGGAGTGTTGAAGTACTCCATACCCGTTCTAAAGATCCAACTACATGTGCAGTGTCATCAATGCTTTCTTTTGATAATCTAAAATAAAGGTAAAATTATGATAACAATTGCTGAATCTTTGATGGTAATTGAAGTGCACTCTCATAGAATACTGAACATTGCTACACAGCAACCACTGTGTTGAAAAATTGACTGAAAATTTGCAATTTTGTCTGTAATCTCTTCTGGTATTCGGTACAGTGTTGATGCATGCCTATCTGTCTAAAATATGCAAGGGCATGCACTAAACATTGTTACATCATTACATGTATTCTGAGTTGGGTAAATGGTTAAAGCTTCTCAAAAGAAATGCTTAGTTATTATGAACTCTAAAGGACCAAATTAATTTCAGTACCGAGCATTGTAGCGCTTGCTTGTAAGGTGTTCATAAAATTTCATGACTTCGGGAGAGGTACTTGTGGATCTTGCAATCTCTGGTAACTTCTGAATTATCGACACTGCAGTGACAATCTGGAAACAATGCACTACAGTAAAAACCCGCATACAAGAACACCCATTTTCGGGGTTCAGGCTGATTGGGTTCTTATATATTGGGTATTTTAGCAAGTGAAATTACTAGCATTTATAACAACAACAACAACAACAACAACAACAGAGATCTTAGTGCAATACCACAGTAAAGCTACAGACACTGTTTGTTCTATTAAACTAAAAAGGGAAGAGTTTTTATTTTTAAGAACAATTTTCAATTTTCAGGCTGAATGTGTTCTTATATATATGCTCCTTTTTTATCAAATTTCAGCCTGGGTGTTCTTAATCCACATGTTCTTGTATGCGGGTTTTTACTGTATTGTATTAAACATCACTGGAATAATGTATTACAATGTAGCAGCTATGCAGCAATATTTACAGTTCAATATATTCCTCTAAGACAAATTGACCTTATTACTGTAGGAAATAACAGCATTAAGTGTGTTTATTTGATTCGGAAACAAACCTGGCCATCCACATTCTTGGTGCCATGGAATAAGTCTCGTAGATCACCATTGTAATCCTCAAATGGAAAGCAAGAGTTTGACCATAAAGGTCCAAGGTCTCTAACAACTTCTGGAAGGTGCAACAGCTGGTGAACATTGAAGGTCTGGAACTGCTTGCCTGTTGAGAAAAAAAAAACAGTTGGAATTAATGAATTTCCAACAAGATGCAGAATAAATTCAAGGTCCACAGCTGAGTGTAAAGGGGTATTATGAAAGAAAAGACTGAAAACCTTTGGAAGTGTTTGAAACAAAAACAATATGTCAGTGATGTACATATGTATTAAAGGGGCAGTATCATGAGGGTGAAACTTGAAAACGTTTGGCAAACGTTTTCAAGTTTGATTCGGCAAATTTCCATCGAGAAGTGGAGGTATTTGTTGAATCAAAAAATCCGTTTTGATACCCGGGAAAAAAAATCACTTTTTACAGTAATATGTCCAAAATTCCGGTGCAAGAATAGTGAACAGTGCCGCGCATGGAATCTCATGATACTGCCCCTTTAAGTACTGTATAATTCTTACCATAAAATACAGGAGCTTGTGCAGTAAAAAGCTTCAAATATGCATGAGCTTCGTTTATGTCTTCTTGTGAAATTGACTGTTGAAGTAATCTGAATATTCCACCAGTCAGCAGCATCAGGAAGAAGAGATGATCAGATGGCAGGTATCTGCTCAAGAGCGGTGTTGCATAGTACAGAAGAAATGCCCGTTTTTCGGATGCTGTAAAGGGAAATACATGTACACCAATTTTACACAATGCAAAACCAGCAACATTATTTTCTTACATGTAATTAAATGAACAAAAATATCTTGAAGGCAAAGCTCCATGTACTACAGTTCTGTACATTCAAAACATCATCACATCAATACTTCTAAAATTAATGAATAAATAATTCATACAGAAAATACAAAACAAATTAAAATTTAATGAAGGTTTATAAATCCTGATACAAAAAAGCTACATGTACATGTATGAAGCCCATAATATAAGTGAACATAATTACAAAGCTTAAATTACCTTTCCAGTCTTTGACATCTGCCAGACTCCTAGGAGTGCGGGTTATCTCACAGGTTGGTGTAATTGAAGTCAACTCTTTACTGATCTCTTCCACTTTAGAACCCAAATAGAAGCTTTGCTTGGAATTGGACTTATCAAGCCACCGTGAAATAAGCTGATCAATTACACCCTCGCATACACAATGCATGTAATCAACAACTGTTCCTCTGACAACATCGTAAAGTGGGAGACCAAATCCCCAGGACAATCCAACAACACCTTCAACTACAAACTAAATAAAATAATACAAAAGGAATCAGCCAGGGATGTAGTTATAGCCAGGAACCGGGGAAATTACCTGGCTGTGAACTCCGTTTTTCCAGCTGTAAAAGCCAAGTGAAGCTTTAAAAGGACTATGTTTTTCTCTTTTTTACCTGTCTGTTACTTCTATATTCCCACCTGTTAAAAACTGCATCTATATGCCTGATCAGCTATGCAGTGATACAAAAAAATAATTGATGAAACATATAGGTAAAATACCATAATGTATTATTAAGCCTTGGGCCTATACAACTTCACAAGGCTATTTTTTACCAGACTTGTTGTCTTATTGCCAGTATTTTACGGTACATATTTTATCTTGCCCTGAAAAGACTAACAATAGGTTCCAGGGTAAATTGAAACTTACATTCTTTTTGCCTTGACTTCTCTCCCTTAATGCTTGAAGGGCTTGTTCTTTGACTTCCTGATGCTTCCTTGACCCTGAATGTCCTGTTGTGGCAGCAAAAGCTTTATTAAATGGATAAACGTGGCACCTTCGTCTTCTGTTCTTTTTACCAGGACCAAGGTCAAGTTGTTCTCCAGTGTCCTTACAGCGTCCACAACCACAATAACCATTAAACTGTTTAATAGCCTGCCACATGCAACGTGCTGGAGCATCAACTGACATCTCCAGGAACATAGCTTTAATAATTGCAGTGTTTGTAACCTGCACACCTGCGATAGAATGGTAACGCAAAATGTTAATTTATCTGCTTAGTTCCCACTAGCTAAAAAAGGTTAAAATATGTTTTTGGTGGAAAACTTTCATGCAGTTTAAATCATTTTGTTACCTTTGTGATAAAGTTCACGAATCGCAAGGGAAAAGGGTCGAAGGAACGTTGGAAAATGTGGTTTTCCTTTTCCAAACCACAAGCCAGCAAATATGCGATTACTCCGTCTGAATCTGTATGAATAGGAATGGTAAAAATTAAAAAGTGAATTCAGTCTAGCCCCCCAATAAGCGACCACCTAAAATGCAAAGCTACTTAAGGTGATTCCCTAGAAATAAAAGTTGACATAAGAATTTCTTTCAACTTTCCCTGATAACAATTATAATTTTTTAAAGATTATGAGCTTCTGGTGGCTGTTTATGAGGGATCAGATAACAGGAAGATAAAACACTGAACCGATTTAAACAAATTTTCATTACCAGAAGTCTATATCAGGTACACCATTTAAAAGAGAATCAATCCTTTTATTCTGTTGGAGAGATACTATTTTCTCACTATACACTGAACAAAACAGTTCAGTAATAAAAGTTAAATTATCACAAGCTACAAAAAATAAAGTTGGTATCAATGTAAGTTGTAATTTGAAAATTTTTAAACCAGTTTCATTATGTTTTCTTTTGTCTGTGTTTATGTGGTTTCAAAGAAAAAGTTGAACCGCAACATCAGCAATAGCTTTATACTGCAAAAATAAATTTTTAAACCCTGGTGATTATTTTTTAGATATCCTGGAAAAGGTCACTACAGTTTGATGTTCAGTAACTAATGCAACAAGTAAACACATGTACCTTTCTAGAGGTGGGATCTCATTGATTGTAAGGTAGACTGGCCACACTCCATAACCATTTGACCTTATCAGTGCAACACCATCTGTGTTTCCTAAGAAGGATATATTATGTGGATCAGACAAGAATCCACCAGGACAGGCATGCTTCTTATATAAATCTCCATCATAAACATCTTCAATTGCGTCAGGGTCTATCTTGGTTCGTCTAAAACGGTACTGAAGTTTCTCAATCACTTCTGGGCCTATTGAAATGGTAAAAAAATAACACTGTCTTTATTACATGTATAATATTATTTTTAATGTGACAAGCAAATATCTGGAGTTAAGGTTGTTTTATTTATGACTGTGCTAACAATATACCAAGTTACCTGCTACATGTATTTGTCAGTACCTTCAACTTATACATTGCATGTTACCACACAACATGGACATACACTGTACCATAGTTATACTGTAACGTCCATGTGACATTGGCTTAGGAGAAGAAAATTAAATTGATTGATTTGGAAATTCTCATTTCTTTCACTGATTTTAGTGTTAAGGTCAAAAAATGAGCAAAATATTCATGAACAGGCTTGGTAATGTTTTTGCATCAATAATTGCATGTGCAAGGTGCTGTCTGGTAAAATACACTATTTAGCAACAAATTGTTCTTTCTGCATGAAGTGTTGACAATGGCCAGTGGATTAAAATTAGCAAAATTACCATAAATATATTTTTGCATTTGTGTTTGCTCGGGAAGCCTTTGGAAGCATAAAAACTCCCATTATTCCCCAATACATCTGTCAAGTTTTAGCGAAATTAGCTTCTAAAGGCCCAAGATATAAAGCTTTTAAAAGTGACACCTCTGCCAAAATTTTGCCTTATGAATTTATTCATGGCCAGGTATCCCCCACGACCTGAAGCTCAAACACACAAGTCCTGTTACATAATATTTTGGAGAGAATTAAAGGGGCAGTATCACGAGGTTGAAACTTGAAAACGTCGGCCCACGTTTTCAAGTTTGATTTTGCAAATTCAAAAAGGCCGTTGAGAAGTGGAGGTATTTGTTGAATCCAAAATCTTTTTTGATAGCCGGAAGAAAGAAAAAATCACTTTTAACAGTGATATGTCCAAAATTCCGGTGCAAGAATAGTGAATAGTGCCGCGCGTGGAACCTCGTGTAACTGCCCCTTTAAGCACACGACAAGCCCAAAGGATGCCTGCATAATACTAGTTACCCATTCCATTTCACCAAATTGCATAACCTGTAATGAAACTAAAAGTGAAGAAATAAAGATTTGAGAATTTTACCAGACAAAATTGTCTTCAGCTGTTCCACAATGGGTATTTCAATGAAGTAGGATGAACAATTAAGTGGGGTTCCACACACTGCACAATTAGCTCCACTCTCAGGCTGTGATGTTCCAATATAAACTTTACATATCACATTTGGGCAGTAGAAATGTTTTAAAATTGGATGCTTCAGAGCTTGGAAAAAAAGTTGAAATTCCTTCAGTTCAGTGATACATTTGTTAGGTTTTGGGCAGTGAAAATGAATAAGCTCCAACAAATCTTCAAGTGCAATTCCAGAAAGCTTGTGGCGTACAGCAAAGGCCATAAGTAACAGGGAACTTTCTCCAACACTTATTGGCGAGTCCTGATAAAGAGGAAGTTCATCTCTGAGAATTTCCTCTTGGCTTGCAGCAGAAGATTCTCTAAAACATTTCATGTCTGGAATCTCATCGCTAAAACTCAGATCATCCATCAAAGATCTTCCATGGAAATGAGACATTTCAGGATCTTTCGCGCTGTGAAAATTGTCCACACAATCGTCATCCAATTCACCTACACAACCAATGTTCTGCCATAAATCAGGCGTTAAACTTCCTCCGTCTATATCGCAAACTTCAGCAAATCCCGCTGTTGTTTCGGCCATTTCAGGATCATCTTTTTCTATTTGAAAGATTAAGTAATTGTTAGAAATTCTTGTCTAAACCAAGACCGAGTCTGCTAGATGCTCAGAGTTCAAAACAGCAAATAAATATACCAACCTTCGCAATCGACTAGCTCATCTGTGATTTCGAATTCATGACCAATCTCCTGTATGCAATTAAAACTTGATGTATCGTGACCACCAGCTGTAGCTTGCGAAGCATCGTTGCAAGATGATTGACTCTTGTTCCCTTCATAAGGCAAACAATCGTCTAAAAGTTTTTGCTTCTTGAATGGTGAAGTATTGTTTCCCAAGTCTATGATCACCTGGGATGAAAACTCTCTACGAATGTCAGGAATTTCGTCTTCACGTGCGGGATTAATGAAGTCAATTTTACGTCGCCATTTCGTTGTTTTGGGTACATCTACTGAACAGTCGTACAGCCAACGTTTACTCCACCGTGGGTTGGACATTTTACTTTAATTTTACGTTTGGCATTCCGATTCGTGCACTACAAACGCTTCTGTTCAGTCACTTAAACGCCAACATCAGCCGCCATATTCTTTGTTTCATAACTGCCTGGTTACAAATGCAAAGTTTGCTTGGTTACCTAGCTCTTGGCGGTGTTTGGCTTTGGCAAGATGAGCGAATGAAACGAAATGCCGCTAAAATCAAACAAGATCTTTCAGGTGTGATGTTTTGCTGTCCAATGGAAATCGTTCCTATCAACGTGTGAAATTTCACAGCGTCTCTTCGAGTTGAAACGTTTGCTCGGCTTCGCTATCTTGCTTGTTTGTGGGTCGTGCTATAAAACTTCACTTTATCGTCTTTTTTAGCGCTTCTTAAGCTTACCAATTGATCCTCGACACTTTAAAAAGGTAAGAAACTGCATCTCGTTTGATGTTGCTGAAGTTATATTTAAAACTTGTTTTGAAACTGCAAACCGACGAAGCATGTGTTGCGAGGGGCAAACTTGAAGCCAGAACACGTTTTTACATGTTCGTTTCTTGATCTTTTAAACAAGGCTCAATGACAGAACTGTGACTCTTCATTTCGCTTTTAGATGTATGCTTTGATTTCTTGGATTACAAAGAATGGTGTAGCGCTAGGAAGAGAAGAACTTGAAGTGAGATCAACTTCGAAACTAACAGTTATGAATGGAGGAAAGATGGAACCGGGGGCAACAGTTAACATGCAGTACAGTAAGGACATATGGGGAGGCACGGTCCAATCGATCCATGGTAGGTAGTTTATATGTCCTTGATTTGATTTGATAGTTTGACTGATAAATGTTCAGTCTTAATTTTAGCGTTGTTTTGTCTCTTATCAGATGAAAAGAAGGATGCAAATAAACAGTTGGACAATGAAGTCGCTGCTACCCATGTCAGCAATGTGGAAGAGGTTCCCGAGACTACAGGGGATCAGAGTTCAAGCAAAAAAGCACAAAGGAAGAGAAAGAAGAAGAGTTATGGCAAAGACTTTGATGAAAATGATGACAGTGAAGCGAGTGGCAGCAGCGAAGAAAATGACAGTATGTACTGCTTGGCATTTCTTGTCACAAATTCAGAGCAGTTATAAAATTTTTGAGTGAAATGTGATTACATTATTGACTTGTTTTTTCCATGTAAACTTAAGTTGTGTTTCAACACCAGGGCTGTAGGAGGGAGGGGTGGCAGGGGGCCTGTGCCCTCAACTTTTTAGGGTAATTTTTTTAAATGGATGCGAGTTTCTTGGCTAGGAAATGGTTTCATAATTTCTGCCTCTAAATAAATAGTTGATTTTAAATATTCCAATGGAAATTGTGCTTGCCTAAGGCTATGTCTACACTATACTGGATAAATCCAAAAGTGAAAAGGTTTAAATGTTTTAAAGTGTCAATGTCCTTTATAACACAAACGTTTCGGGCTGAGCCCTTCTTCAGTGTGATTTGAAAATGTGTGCCACGACATTCAAAAAAAATTCAAAGTGAGCGCGTGCACGTTGAATGTGCACGCCAATCAGTTACACGAAAAAACTCTGTCACAAGAAATTGAATAGGATAGCTTATCTTGTCGACATGAAAAATACTCCGGCCTGGTGTGAACAGAAACGACCCAAAACTGGATATTTACATCCGTTTCAGTGGGTTCCAATCCTCACTCCTAGTTGTTGACTACCGCTACGGTTCGGTTCGATTGCCTGTTCACACTGCCCTAGAGATTGGCACGAGAATCTATCCAATATGTGACGATTCACTTTCACGAGCGCTGCATCGCAGCGGCGCTCCAGAACAAAAATCGTTCCGAAACTAGCATTTCATGTGTGAAGAAAGGCCTATCCGGTATGGTTTTCGTGCCGGCGCAAGAGCTATCTGGTATAGTGTAGACATGGCCTAAATCAAAAGGAATATCACTGATGTACAGTAATAGTTCACAGTATCTCTTTGAGGTTAAACATGCATTAGTATTTGCTATCTCGCTTGTTTGAGGCTTTTTAATCTTTGTGAAACTTCTCTATGTTGGGAAATGTGTTAACTTGGTTTTTTTTCTGACTTCAGGGTTAACTTGTTCTCCAGTACTAAAGGACACAAATGGTCCAGGTAAGGAGCTGTTAGGTTAAGATAAAATACGTAGTAGTATTGTCACTTGTTTTAAACATTTTCTTCTGTCATTATGAGTTATTTTTTTACTAAAAGATGCCAAATACTTTTTTTTATTTTCTATAAAACAGCAAAGAAAACTAAAAAAGTGTCCAGCAGCCCTGGAGGAAAAGAAAATGGCAAAAAAAAATCATCAACTGCAGAAAAAGAAAGAAATTTGAACATTTCATCCCAGCACGATGAGCTGATGATAACTCAGATTTTAGGCCCGGACTGTACGACATCGGAACCAATGCAAGCTTCAAAGACAATTCCACCACATCCACACTTTGGAGGCAAACAGCCCAAACAGCACAAACCTCCAAAGTGCATCAGTGTGGTTTGTAAAGAAGAGAAAAAGATGTTGGAGGAACAGTTGATGGACACCAAGAAGGAGTTTGATGATATCTGCAGAGAGCTGGAAAAGGCACAGGAAGAACTGAGTGAGTGTGACCTCATAATACCTGTAATGCAGGGAAATTAATGAATAACAGATTTTATTAAATTTTTTCGTTGGTCGGATACAACTGAGACAAGGATTCTGTTGCTGGGGGTCAAATTCAAGTTACCTGTTGGGGATGGTTAAAATCTGTTCATATTTTGATGAAGAAGAAGTGCGTATAAGAATTGATTCTTTTTTTTGTTTGTTTTATTTGGCTGGGTTAACCTATTGACGGGGTGATGTTGCGCATGTATGTGGTCTCTGCTACCATCCCCAGAAAGTATGTTTGGTCCCCTATCATTATAAAAGGACAAACCAATCAGAATCCATCCACTGTTCATATACATGTATTTAATGGTTTTAAGGAGGTAGTAGAAGAGAGCGGTTTGTCACTCAGACAAGAATATCAAATTCTACCAAAATAGCTGCTGCACTCGGCATGCGTTTGGTTTTCAAAACCGTAGTTCCGTATTATTGGAGTAATAACACACATTTAAAAGATTCAAAATGGAAAGAAAGTTTTAAAGAATACTCAAAAGCCGCTGTAGTGGAAAAAGAAGAGCTTTAAGCAATGCAAATTTGCTTTGAGGAACTTCATATGTTTTTATCCATGTGGGGCAATATTTCTTGTTCAGAAGCCAGAACTGAAGAATCAGCATTTTAAAGAATTTTCAAGCACCTGAGGAACATTCATTCATTACAAGGTTGAAAAGTGATTTTATGTAAACAAAACAAAACTTGCATTTTACAGTTCTAACTTCACATGTTGCCTTTTGCAAAGATGTCTTTGTATTTTTTGCAATTTGGATTTCCACATCAGTTTCTTCGGCAATTTTTGATATGCAACTGGTGTATTTTATTTTATAAATTAGTCATGCTAGTTATTCTAGACCAAGAAAAAGTTCTTTTATGGAGCTTTTTTGCACTCTAAATCTACTGTGCAGATGGCCATGTAAAAGTAATTTATGGGTTAAAAAAAATTACTGATGTAAGTGACTCTTTTTTTTCTTACAGGGACATTGAAAGCCTTGCAGACCAGCAGCACAGCTACATGTATCGACTCTGTAAAATATGGCAAGCTCCCACGATCAGTGGGTATGGCAAAAAATGTAAGTTACGGTATGCCTTTAATTTAACCTTACTGAAGTAACTTGAAATGTAAAAACTAGTATATACAGTACTGGACAGAAGTAACCTAACAGAGAACACAAAGCAGAATGCATTTACACGTGAACCACAACTGCATTCTTTAAGCTCTCTGTTAGATTACTTCTACCTAGTACTTTATTGTGCATAATACAATATGTGGGATTGAACTATAAAGCCATAAGTCAACAAATAGAATCCTAATTTTATATTTTCTTAAATTACAGTGGGAGGAGATTTCAAATGGTGTCTGGTGCTGTCCAGTAAAGGTTAAGGCAGCAATAAAAAACTCGTCCACACGCACGGCTTTGGCACTGGCACTCTTTGGGATATTTTATCCCAAAGAGGAACTTAATGGGCGGAGGCTCCATGAGCTTGATCAAGATGTGATAGGGGCAATAGCTGGTATGTAAGCTATGAAAAAGCACACTGCTGAATTCAATTTCCCTCATTTTGAAATATGATCACAGTATAATCACTGCTAATCCCTGAATGTGGATAACCTTTAATGGAAAAATACAGTGAAATCTCCCATAAGTGGCTACCCCAAAATAAAAGTGTTTAATTTGACCGAATATAAAAATCGAATGTAATTTTGAAGATAACATGTAAGGGGCAGGTATTTAAATGAAGTTTAGATGGTGTTTAACAAAACTAAAACCGTGGTCTAAATCAATATTGCAGTCCGGTCAACCCTAATATTTAAATGTTATTTACTGTAAACAGTGTCCATAAGGAATACTGGTAATAACTTTAAAGCACAAACTAGAAAAAATAATTTATCTACTTTTTTTAAAAAAAAATCCCACTTGTTTGATAAACATATGTAGAAGTCCATTAATAGACTTAAATCATGATCTAAAAGATTGATTGATTGATTGATTGGCCTAAGATAGACTTTGTTTAAATAACCAGCCCTTAATGTGTGGGACAAAACTCCTTTAGTTTATTTAATTGCAGTGGTAAATTTGAACCCTTAGTTTTCATCTGGTATTCAATTCCTCATCTAGTTCACAGTAATAATTTTAATTATGTATTTGTTATATTCAATTTCAGACTTTTCACTGGTTGCCAAACTGATTAGAGAACCGAAAGAAAAAATATTAAAGGAAGGCGAGGAGCCCAAACCACCTTCACCAGTATCCCGGAGCACAATCAAACAGGCAATGCGAGTGAAATGCAACACTGTCATTTCCTTGCAACGTAGAAAGGTATCAGAACAGTGACCCTTCATTATTTAATTTCTAGGAAGTAAAATAATTTCTATTATTTTCCTGTATACAAAAAAGCTCAGGGAAAACCAGCATTTTTCATAACTGACAAAAAGTACACTTGAAGTTATATTAATTTTGATCTCCATCAGTGACTCAGATTAAAATTAAACATTTTTTCTTTTTTTACAGGCAGAGACATTGAGCTGATGTTGGGTACCTGAAGGAAAGGGGTCCAAAATGAAAAACAATTTTTTATCTGACTATTTAATACTTTGTGTACTATTTACTGATTTTTGTGTTGCTTAAGAGTTTATAAATTAAAATACATTTTGAAAATAATCTGTTGGCTTTGTTGTGATTAGTTAATACCGACTGCGAAAAACAGTTAATTCAGAAACTCCTTCATATTTTCATTGCAACCGCAAAAAGGTTTGAGCTCGATTTACCAATCTTCCTCTGTTTTTGACCATTCCTTTTGCAACCTTTGGACAGATCAATCAGCATGTAAATTCTATGCAAAATATTGCTATTTAAAATCCATACATATCATGTTTTCTCTATTCTAATGCTATATAAAATCTATGTTTATCATATGTTTTCTCTATTCCAATGCTATATAAAATCTATGTTTATCATATGTTTTCTCTATTCCAATGCTATATAAAATCTATGTAAACCGTATGTTAAGACTATGTTTGTCATATGTTTTCTCTATTCCAAATGCTACACAAAGTCTATGTAAACCCTATTCAAAGGCTATTTATATCATATGTTTTTTCTACTTCAAAGCTATTTAATCACTATGTGGTGACATTTCAGCTTTGTGAAGCTTTATGTAAAAGCTGTGTAATATATATTTGAAACATATGCAAAAGCTATTTAAAAGCTATGTCATTTCTTTGACCATAAATGCTTTCCACTACATAGTTTTTACATAGACTATGTAAAAGGTTCCATTTGACTAGCAAAAACATAGCATTTCATGTCAAAAAACATAGAACATGCATATAAACAACATAGGGTTTGAATATTGGCTTTATATGAAACTCAACATAGTGTTTAAATACTTATAACATACCATTTGCATAGTGTCATGACATAGCATTTACATAGGTTATACATAGTGTCTGATTCTACAAGGGTAAAATATGTAAATGTTAATTTTTGGAGTCATGATTATGTATCATTCTTTGAAGAAAACATTATTGTCCAAACTCTATATGCTTTTGTATTGTTCTTTGGGGTGAAATAATGTTTTATGTACTTGGTCATGACCTTATAACTATTCTTTGTCAGAGTTCCATTTATCCATTTCATAACAATTTACATTACATTGTACATGTACATGTATACTTAAAACAATAATTAAAACCATTTATTGTCAACTTCATTTTTATAAATAATTACAAGTTGTGCCCCTTTAATTTGCAGGTATGAAAATGCATTATCCTGTTTCCATGAACACCAGTGGGATGGGTTGGTGCGAGGTGAGATCCACAATCTCTACTTACTAATTGTAGAAGGTTCATACAATAAAATCTCAATAACTTGGAACTCTACTCATGCTAATTTACATGTAAATTGGAACTGAAAGCAGTTAGTCATGCTTCAATTTATTAACAGTATAATTTAAACAGTTCTGCTTCCCCTGATAGGCCATGTTATCGAGATCCTATTGTCCAACTCATGCAAATGAGCAAAATCTCTTGTTCTTGCTCATTTGCATTAGATTCGGCATGGGGCTTTGCCCTTTTATACTGCAGGTTTGCCTTTAAAAGGAAATTTCACTTTGCATTTCCAATATCACTTTTAACGTCGGCTTCTTACTTTGCTTCTAATTCCTTTGCTTGAACAAGCCCTAAGAAATTTAATGATGAAAACAAAACTTGTATGTCCTGTCCTGATCTAGTTTGCAGGCTTGCCTTGAGAGTGAAATACCCCAAATTTGGAACAGAGGGATTTACAGCTCTCTATACCAGGTATAGTGAAATACAATTGAATCTCTCTGCTGGACCACTTGCACTGGAGTTGGCTTCCAAGCTCTTGTGCCAGGCTTAAACTTAATTCCAATTTCTGTTCCAACGTACATGTAAGAGTACATGTATTGCTTCTCTCCCTCACGGGATGTTTTTCACAGGTTACCCAATGTTCACGGGTATATGTTAAGTTTCTTGGTTAGGCACCTCGCATGGGGCTTCGCGTCCCATTTACACCTTTTCCCATTGGTACATGTGTACATGTACATCCTACATTGTATTTTGTAAGCTTGTGTCCAGTAAAGTTGATAAAAAAATAAAAAGGAGTACCCATATTTTAAGGTTTCCCAGCTTGAATACCAGAATGAATATTATATTAGCACTGCAAGTGTAATCTCATTTTTTTAAATGTCCAATTGCAGACCTCCTGTTGTTTATGTGAGCTCATCTGCTTGTAATGCACTAGGACATTATTTATGTACACAGGTAATGATGATACATGTAGTTTTTGTGTGGTTGAAGGACATGTTCTTATTTTAATGTCACTAAAGACCTGTCAAAAAAAAAATCAAAATTTCAAAATCAAAATTTCTTATAAACTTCAGTAATGCTACTCTCTCAATCTTTGTGCAATGGATCAAACTAATTTTAATAAAGCAGTTTTCAATTTAGTGTCATAAGAACCTGGCCAATCACAAGAGACGCAGACAATCCAATGAACCAATCAGAACTCAAAGCAAATCCATGTAGCAGGGGCCATGCGCGGGAAAACGCGTGCAAGCAGGTCACAGTGGGTTTTGGTTTTACTTCTGAGTGGTTGATAAAGTGGTGCAAGATTTTTTTACCCAATCACAAGCATACATTTGTGTAGTACTTTATGTAATACCAAAGCAAATGCAAACTTCGACACAACTGAAAGCTGCTCTATGATACAAAACAACGAGCGGGGTCGTAGCTGTCCAAACAATGTCTGTGATTG
Organism: Cladopsammia gracilis; assembly: GCA_022457155.1. Classification (NCBI taxonomy): domain Eukaryota; kingdom Metazoa; phylum Cnidaria; class Anthozoa; order Scleractinia; family Dendrophylliidae; genus Cladopsammia; species Cladopsammia gracilis. The sequence continues at coordinate 108,918 of JAJGOT010000792.1, read as the reverse complement.
GCGAACGATGCAGCGGGACAAATCTATAATTGTTTTCTTAGCAAATCACAGACATCGTTTGGACAAGTGCGGGACTACCCAAAACAACAACAACAACAACCACAACAACGTTTATTTTGTACTGTAAAAGGTTTTGCATTGCTCTGTACAGCTGGTCATAGCAGTTTTTGCTGGTTAAAAAATTATATTGGAGACACATTTTCATGACAAATAATTTTGTTGTATGCCATTCTTAACACTGTTTCTGCCACCGGTGGTAATTAATCCACACATTGTTGATTTTGTTGGTGATATTTACATGTAAAAATGATATTTTTATTTTACCAGCTTGGTTTACCACAATCCAGTGTTTGTAAAGGTAAGACATATTTTGACATGACTGTATGAACTTATTAATAATACTGATCACATCATGTTATTGCAATTATTAAGGACGTTCGCGCCCAAAATGTTCCCACGTACAGATTTTTTTAAAACTTGCCATGCAGTAAGGTAAAGATCAACTATTGCCAAAATGACCAAAAAAATGAGGGGTCACCGTGCTCGTTTTCGAGATAAGGCACATTGAAGAACATGCGTTTTAAGAAGCTTTCGTTATTTAAAGACGATCTTAGCTTACAACTATTAGCAATAAAAGAAGCTACTTTAGTGAAATTTAGATCAGTTAAACGTACTCAGTTCAACACAACTAAGTCTATTACGTAAACTTTTGCATCTGATGTCGTTCCTTGAGGTATAATAGGCCTTGAAAAAGAAAACGTATCAGTCTTGCCCGTCCACATTCAAAGAAAGCTTTGGTTGCACGAGAGCAGAAAAGGTGAAATATTTGTAACTTCTCACGTACAGATTTTTTTTGTTTTTTGTTAAAATGGAGAAAATTAGCAAAGGAAGTGATCTACGGAAAGAAAAGTGGGGGGTCACCGGGCATCCAAGAGAGTAAAATCGCTGCGAAGTTCTCAAAGCGACCATCTATTCGCACTGTCACGTTATTGCGTGACATTTCCGAGAAGACCTGGATCCACAGCTATCCCATGATAGTGCACGCTCTTTACGTTCTATTCTATAAAGTGGAAAAAAGTTTGCGTTGGGTACGTTCTTGTTGATATTTCATGGGCTTTTAACGTTTGCGTGACATGCGCGAAAAAATGCGCAGTAGCAATGGGCGCGAACGTCCTTAATATTAATTTAATCATGATGTGTTTATCATACCAATAGTGCCCTGCAACACAGTATTTGGATCACCTCACACCATGGTAAGTTTAATATGCTATTATTGACAAAAACATTGACCATTTTCCAAGGTATACTTTACTGTAGTATCATTTTCACAAATGCAAAATCACTGAGGACTATTTCTGCCATAATTGTCTTTTAATAATAATATTATTGTGTGAATTGTCACCTTGCAGGACATTGCTGCATTTGAGAGGCTTTTCAATGATGACGTATCCTGTGGAAAGACACCCCTCCTTCTTATTGCATATGCTGGTATGTTTTTACCCTTGTACATGTACAACACGATACAGCAGTTCTTGAATGAGTTAACAATACAATGTACACTGTTGTACTAGTGGTAAGCATTTTATATAAATCATTGACCAGGTTATAATTATTTTCTTGATTTTCACATAAGATAAATCAGATGTGAACCCTGTGTCATTAACATTTATTTGTTTACCTTCATTTCACAGGAACCCCAGCAGCAGGACATACTGATAATCTTAGTCGGTTGAGAGAGCTATGTACGCAGAATGGCCTCTGGCTTCATCTGGAAGGGTAATACTGACTTACATGTAATATTATTTTAACAGATAATAAACGATATTGTCAATATACATTGTATTTTGTGGAACGAGTTGTGAATCGTATCACATGATGCTGCTGCATTATTTGATCCAATCTTTCATACCTGTATGTGACCGAGTGTTTTAAAACTTCTTTCACTTATTGTTTCAGGGACACTCTTGCAACTCTTTGTCTTGACACAGTTCCCTCGTCTTTGAAGGTATGCGGGTGTTAAACACAATTCAACTCTTTAACTTCCAAGAGTGCCAAAAATCTAAAACAAATTAATGGTACCATACATGGCACTGCTGAAGAGGTTTCATTTGAATGGTCACAACAGGATTTTGTCAATTGACTCAAAAGTTAGAACTACATGTACACTAGCAATCTTTAGATTTGAGTACATGTATGAGTACGACTTTTGAATTTAATGCCAATCACATCCCCAGAACTGTTGGTCCTTCCTGTTGCTGACCAGAAGATATGAAGACTCTAGGTATAAAACTGGTGTGATAAATGGTTATCAAGAGCAAGTCGTAGTCGTACTCAATCTCGTACTTGTACAGTAGTCCGATGTAAAGTTCCCTACTGTACAGTACATGTACACTACATGTGTCCATCGTTGACTCTGGGAGTAAGGGTTCAAGGTATTAAGGGCTGGATGTATAACCACCATGTTATTTTTAGTGATAAACCATGAAGAGTAACTTAGGGCACTAACCATTTTGTCGGAACTGGCCTGCCGGACTAGTCAGTTCATAAATGAAATGTGGCTCTATGAAGACCTGTTCCTACAAGCCGCATTATAATGGTGAACACTGTTTGTGAATTGACCAGTCCATCCGGCCTGTTATGACAAATAATGGCATAATATTTACAAAATGACTTGTCCGGCCGGCCAGTTTGGACAAATGGTAAGTACTCATAGTTTTTTTAGTACCTGAAAATTTTAGTTGGATTGAATAAGTATTATTTTTTAATTAATGGATCATGGTTTGTTTTCTCCACAGAGTGCTCCTGCCTGTGACAGCATGACCCTGAATATAAGCAAGTGGTTTGCTTTGCCCAGTTCACCGTACTGTGTATCCTTTGATTTTACATTCATCGGTGTTCTTGCAATGTCCTTAGGATCTGTGATAACAGGGATTTCAAATCCTATTCTGCCATCCCACACCAAGGGCCTGCTTGTATAAAACAATGACAGCAGTTGTAGGCTATTATTAACATTAAAGCAAGACCTGATCATTACCAGAAGTTCTCATTTTCCATTATTGAAGAGGTGGCTTGACTGATTTTTTAGACTATTCTACCAATTCACTGTAAGTTTTTTAGTATTCAACTTTCTAATAAATAGATTTTTTTGACCTGGTGAATCCACTTTTGACAAAGTTACTTGTACACAAGAAAAATGCAAGATGAAGAATGATTTTTTCCTAAGTACTCTACAGTTGTAGATTGTTGGATTGTTGTAGATTCACAGCAACTAGTCATTGCATTATTTCTGGTTATACTTAACATTAAAAATTAGACATTCTACAGAGCCAAAGATCTGGATTTGGTAAGTGTAGTTTGTTAATATTTATACTTGTAACTGTACATAAGGGTGACTTTTTATCCGTTATAAAAGGAGGCTTGACTCAGTGTTTTTTTTGTTTTTTTGCCATGGAGTGTATGTTTTGAAATCATAATTTTGCAGGGAAATTTACATCTTATTTTAACACCGTCAGTGATTAACATAATGGTTGCAAAGTAAAGGACAATCATTATTTTAATAGCTGGTTGTTTAAAAATAATACATGTATACAAGGGGCATTTTGGAAATATGTCACTTTATGCAAATTATTTGCTTTGTACTGTTTTGCCTATCATGCCCTAAAAATGATTTTTGATTTACTTAAAAACCGTCTTATAATTTTTCTTGAAACTTTGTATGCAGCTAGTGGTACGCAAGTACTACAAAATGTGAAAGTTTCATTATGAAGTGTCTGACTAGAGAAAACCCTGAGAAAAATGACATTTTTTTAAAAAAAGGGCAACACTGTACATGTTAGCTTGTCCACCTTGACAAAACCCTGTTTGGATTCTCCTCTTATGAGAATCATTTCTGTAAGCGGCCAGCCCCAATTACGGACAATTTTTGTGCTTCCAGAGGCTGTCCGCTTATGGAGCTTTGACTGTATTAAAAACAGGGGAAAAAGTTAATGAATGGGTTAAAAAAAAACACTTTCATTTGTTGTTAGGCTGAGGCATCAGGACTTAGTCAGAGCCATGATCCTGACAGACTGTCTGTACTTCCACTATGGATCAGTATTCAAACTGTTGGTAAGTTACTGACTGAAACACTATAGATGTACTCATCCACTACTGGCTCTTTTTTGTGTAAAGATACAGGACATGTACTCTACTGTAAAACTTCTACTAACAGTATATTAATCAGCCCTGTCAGAATGTTTTGTAGTGGTAGGCAGGGTAACAGAAGTACAATGTAGTAGGCAGTAAGGGCTAGAGCTGTATTCTGTTATTGGTCATGATTTGTAAACTCCAGTGTGAAGTAGATGGCAAATAATTGACTGTATAATACATCTACAGTGTATGACCCTACGGTCCCACTGACACAATCCTACAGAAAATAGAATCGCAAGGTGATGTGAGCGGGGCCGGATGGGTTGACGTGAGCTGGTCTGCAAAAAGCTGTCCGACCCCGCTTGAGTTCAAGCGACCTCACACTGCACGACTATTCTTGTACCCTTTCTAGTCATATTATAAAATACTTATTGACTGAGTTAGGTCCGGCCGGACAGGAAAATATTTGGCTCTCGGTCATGATGCACAGACCTCACTGCACTCGGTCCCTACGTCATGACCTTGAGCCAAATATTTTCCAGTCCAGCCCTCCCACTCAGTCAATAAGTGCATAATAGGCAGCAAAATTGCTGGCTGCTGGCACATTTTGACAGGGCTGATTGATGATAACTGGGTTATGACCTCTACCTTTTTATTGGTCGATGATGGTGATGATGATGATGGTGACGGTGACGGTGACGGTGACGATGACGATGATGATGATGACGATGACGATGATGACGATGAGGAGGAGGAGTAGGATTATGCCCATTTAAATGAATACGTAGCAGAGTTATTGTTAAAACAGTCAGGCAAAAATGAGAATTGTTTTCTCTCATTTTCCATGCCGTCATTTTGATTTTTTCATTGTCCCTTCACTTTTACAGGTCTTAATAAAATGAGGGAAATGATTTTACATTCAGCTCAGCTGGTTAGTATATCATTGTTCAGTCAGGGATTGTACTGTCACTTAATGTTTTCAAGTTGGTATACTTGTACATTCTAAATTGAGTCATACTTGAGTTCATAGCCAACTGGATGTGCAGTGCCAATTCAATTCACTTGGTTGTGAGAAAGTTCTTTAATACTATACTTTTCTGTACAAAGAAGTATTTATTTCCATTATTTTTTGCGTGACCTCTCCACTGGTGCAGGCACAGTGGTCTAGTGGTTAGTGCGTTGTACTTTCAACCTGAAGGTCGGTGGTTGGAGCCTGGTCTCTTTCATCATGTTTCCTTAGACAAGAAACTTTGCTCCACTTCGCTCTCCGCCCCGGTGTATTAATGGGTACCAGCGACATAATGCTGGGGGGAAGAGGGGAGGTAGTCTTGTGGTGGACTAGTCTAGCATATCATTCAGGAGGGAGTAGTACAGAAACTGCTACAGAAACCGGGCTAAGCTCCGGCAGTTGTGAGTCATCAGGCTTAGTCATATCCGGGAGTTGTCCATGTAATGGTTTTAACCATCTTTTTCTTCTTTATTTCTTAGTCACAACAGCTGAGTATAAGCTTGGATGGCATGCGAGCTTCCGTGAAAAGGATAGTAAGTACCTACACTAAAGCATGTTTAAAAAAATTAAGGCCTTGTTTGACTATATTGCCTGACACACTACACAGACTAACAATACCTAACACCTTCCTCAACAGTTACATAATGGCTTGTATTTTTTTGGGGGGGGAGCATTTAAACATTTGTCGTAACAGATACAGCATCTGCATCTACATGTACATGTATATCATTTTAGTTTATTAAGTAGAAGTGTGTTGAAAAAACTAATCATGCAGTTACAGTCATACAGTTGAATTATTTCATGACACAATTTTGAGTAACTCAATGTGATTCTTGTTACATTTGTACATGTGTATTTAATCCAGGAAATATTTATTTTACAAATAATCGTTGATCATCATTAACTTTGTTTACTTTTTTTAAGCAAACGTTAAGAATTGTTGAAACCAAACATGATGTTGGGTGGAGGCTGTTCAACATTTTCAATGTCCAGCCCACATTTTCAACCATGCACTAAGACCCCAAAAGGATATACATTGTAGTTAAGCACTTCTCTGGAGAAAACATTAGATACAGTTTAGTTGCTCAAAAGAGGATTTCAGTCTTATCGCATTTTGCACGTTCACAGGCCCAGCCACACTGCACAACACCAGTGGTGGTGTTTAAATACAAAGCCACTCCTGTATCTCCTGGTGAATCCAGCATCCTGACTGGAGCAGATGAAAATGGTTCAGACCAGGATGACGACCAAGGTACTTAAGACCTAACCAAAAAAGTTGCTACACGTACAACTGATCTTCACCTTGGTTGGGGGGGGGGGGGGGGGGGGGGGGGGGGGGGGGGGGGGGGGGGGGGGGGGGGGGGGGGGGGGGGGGGGGGGGGGGGGGGGGGGGGGGGGGGGGGGGGTGGGGGGGGTTCATAATAGCCAGCTGTTGGCTACAATGTATGTTAAAGGTTTGTTTTGAGCTTGTTTGTGAACTTTGTACACATGAAAGTATTAAGATTTTCAAGTTCTGACTTCTGTTTTTATGCAGATGATACAGAACTGTCATCTTCATCACGCTCATCGTCTTCTGAACCAGGCTGTGTTCCCTCATCTGTACGGGATTCAATTAACCAACAGGTAAGATAAATGTGGCTGTTTAAAATCCCCACACAGAATGTAATAATTCTCATTATATTATCATTATGGTATCTATAAAATTATCATTATTGCTGCTATCTTCACTGTCCTTGCTACAGTACATCCCTCACAAGAATAATGTGCTTTTCCAGACGCCATGCACATGAAAGAGGAAGTTAGTAATGAATGTACTTTATTACCACATGGATGTTTCTTCGGTTCAGAGTGAAGCTAATATTATTATGCCTGAGTTCCTGATAATCAATAACAGCTAATAACCAGTTACTTCTCATTCTACTAGTGTAGTGATAATTCAATTTCATTATTATTCCTGGTGTGAGAATCCCAAACTTTGCATTCCAAACAACCAGATGTATAGGATCTAGGCACAAACTTAAACCCTGCAGAGCAAGAAGGCTTTTAAGAATTTCCCTGATCAGTATAGCATTATTCTAACTTGTTGTTTATACATGTGTTGAATACCAGCTTGCCAAACACCTGGCTCAGAAAATACCATCTGTAAAAATTGGTGTAGTCGATTTACCCAAGGAGGGCCGCTGCATCAGATTTAACCCTGTTCTTTCATCCAGAAGTAAGTTGTTGGCTTTTTGTTTCGTTAGGCAACCATTACAGTGCTGCGCGCGGTACCAGTGAACACCAGACAATTTTTTTGACATATTTTTGATATATTTTTGACGAATTTGATGCTTAGTAATTGGCAACTGGCCAATCAGAGCGCAGATTATCTTGTAAGGCGGAGTAGATCTCTTAGCGTGGCATCCTTTACTTTGTAAGTAAACAGCATGGCGACGTACCAGGTGAAGGTGAAGTACGGAGAGGAAAGATTCAGTACTTTCTTGATCAAGGATATCTCCTTTACTAAGCTTATGCACGCGATAAAGCAAAACTGCTCACCGCTTGCTCACTTACCCGCTTCAAACGTTCGGGTAAGATATCGCGACGAGGACGGCGATATGATCAATCTGTCGGAAGATCCAGATGGTTTTGCTTTCGGGGAGATGCTAAGGAGTGCAAAAGAAGTAAAGGATCGGGAGTACAGAAAGATTTTTCTTCAGGCAAGTGAAATAGATTCGCCGCTACCGAAGAAACTGAGACGAACTGACACGGAAATGCCGAGTTCTTCAGCTTCTGATGAATTCGAGTCGCTTCAACCGAAACATTTGTCTTTCACACCAACACCTGGCGCGCATCTCGCAGCTACAACAGCTCCAAAAAATGCCGAGAAAAGTCCTTTGGACTACCAGCGACAGGAAATGGAAGAAAATCTTCAGGTTTTTAAAGTGCAAATTGCTAGCGCTAAGCAAGAATTGGAAAAACTGAACAGTGAATCCAGACATTTTCAGTCGCTAAGTGAAACTCGAGCTCGACTCTGCAACAACTGTCATTTCAGTGGGCACACAAAAGTAAAATGCTCAAAACCTCCTTGCACGAAAATCAGTGTGTGTAAAACAATAGAAAAGCATCCCGAACACTAAACGAAAATTACCAACCTTCAGCGTGAAATTAGATCCCTGGAAAAGAGGGCACAAGAAGAGGAAACCCATCTCAAAAGTTTCACAGCCGCACGTGAGCGCATAAAATCTTCTTTTTTCTTTGTTATGAGACCTAGATTGAAAGCACAAAACCAAGTAAAGTATGCAAACAGAAGCCGGTTGGATAGGGATTTGATGATTTTGCAAAGAGCACTCAAAAAGGTTCCCGACTGGTGTGAAGATGAAGACTGGAGACTTCCGCTGATTATAGATCAATACGAGAACTCAAATGTAAACATCTATTTATAAGTGAAGCGCAAAAAGCATGTACAGGATACAAGGCATTTTATTTCTCTTCTTGTAATGTTATGTTTTTAATATTGAGTTATTGATACTTCTCGCGTTGTTCTACTCGAGTTAAATTAACGTAAACTAAAGTAACTCAACAGTTCCTGCACACTGATTTATTTGAACGAGGCGAATATTTATCAAGGTTAGATAACTTTTATTTTAAAGCTCGACTTTATGGCGTTGCGAATTTCAGATTCTCATTCATTTGTTGATTTTTCTGGAAATGTTTTACTTATGTAGTTATTAACTGGTGGCGACGTAAAAATGCCTTTATCTCGTTGAAGCAATATTCACAGCTATTGAAATGCGGTGAGTAAGGTGGCTGAAATAATAGTCTTACACCGCAATCGGCTAACATGTTCCTGAGCACTGGTTCAATGCGATGACCGTGGTGGAAGCCACAATTATCCATGACCGCGCAGTCTCCCCGCTCAAGCACTGCACTCCCGTCAGCTCGCTCCTCTTGAAGAACTTCGTCAAAGAAGTTTAGCAATTCTAATCCATTAGATGGACCGTCCAGTATATTGTAAAAATCAACGCCGCAAAATGAATGCAAAAGATTTATAGTAAAATTTGCATTAGACGCGTAGCGCTGAATTTCGAAAGCGGCCTGTCCAAGTGGTGCGCTCCCGTAGTTTCTGTTTCCCGTGGTTTTGATAACGCTGGATTCGTCAAAGAAATGCAGGGTGACTGGGTTGACGTTAGCTATTTCAGTGAGAAAATCATCAACTGCTGCAGTTGTTTCAGGGGTTGTAGATTCGAGTGGAAAAGTTGTAAGTTTCTTTCTCGTCATCACAAGTCCTTTGCGAATGACCTTATTGATCTGGGATACGCTTGGTAGATTGACAGGATGGACCACGCCATCAAGTAGAAGTCTCTGTTGTATTTCGGTCGAGTAAATGCTCGGTTTCGTTAGTTTTTGTACCTCTATATACTCCAAGACTTGTTCATCGATTTGGGGTTAGGAAAGTGAACTTGTATGCCTCTGAGAGATGTATTTTGTTCATTGTAACGGTCTATCACTTTCTGTACAAAACCGGGACTCGAACGAATTTCCCGTGCGATTGGACGGTTGCCAAATCCATCATGATAGAGGTCCAACACTCGTTCTCTGTACATTGCAGGTAGGGGTCTTCCGTTATCAAAGCATCCACTGTACCTATTCAGTCTCAGTTGAACATCAACTAGGGTAAAATAGAGTAAAAATATAATTTCGTTTGCGAGACAGCTGCCGTAAAAAAGAGAAAAAACGGATCGTCAAGTAAACCCAAGTTCAAATATTTTAGAAAAGAAAAACTTACAAGCACTTTCAACTCGAGTGTGTAGCATTGTGGAACTCTTGATCAATATTAATTTATTTTCAGTATTTTTTTCGAGCTTTTGAAAGAAAATCGATAACTTCTGGCCAGTGCTTTGGTTTCCCGCCGAATTCTTTCCTGCCTGTATCAAACTTGTCAAAAATATGTCAAAAATATGTCAAAAAAATTGTCTGGTGTTCACGGTACCGCGCGCAGCACTGTAACACATTCTACATGTTTTTTCTTGCTGTGAAGGCCAGGGGACTGGGGGGAGGGTATTTTTAACACAGCTTAGTAGTGAGTGGAGGTGCAGTGGTCTAGTGGTTCGTGCATCAGGCTTTCAACCTGAAGGTCGGTGGTTCAAGCTTGGTCTCTGCCGTCATGTTGTTTCCTTAGACAAGAAACTTTGCTCCACGTTGTCTCTCTCCACCCAGGTGACAAAATGCTGGGGGTAACACTGTGATGGACTAGCATCCCATCCAGGGGGAGTAGTAATATTCCTACATGTAGTTGCTTCCATGGCTTGTGTGCGACTGTACCTTAGCAGTGAGTAGATTAACTAAAGGCAAATGTGGCTTTGAACCTTGTACAATGCCTGTTTTTACAGTTAGACAATGTTTAAAGCCTGAGGCAACGGCTGAGGCTGTACCATGAAACTTTTAGAAGTTACATCATGACAAACAAGGCATGGATACCATAATTATTTACTAATTTAGCCACTGAGAAAACATGAACTGACTTGCAACATAGGACAATAGGGCTATAGATAATAATTATTTGTATTAATGTACCTTTGTAACCTTTGTAAGAGCATTTAATGCTCTACAAAGGTTACAATAGTACATTGATACATCTCCAATGTAAAGTACAAATAGATGCCCCATAGGGCCAAGGGCATCATGGCATTGTGCTCCATTAACTGCATTTTACATTTGCATTGTAAAACTTTCTTTCTCTGGGTTAGATTAAAATTATGTTGGTCATTCTTGCAAAACTAATATCTTGGATCAGATGAATATCATAGCCTTTACAGATGTTATTTTTGCACCTTGACAAGAAATGTTTCAGATTTAGCATTTTTTATAATAATAATAATAATAATAATAATAATAATAGAAAATATCTTTAATAAAAATAGCGATAATAATTAACAATAACTATAAATTGATGCTTGAAAATAAATGAAAGTTAAAAAGAATTACACTTCTATAATTCTACATGTAATAATAATAATAATAATAATAATAATAATACATGTAGTAATAATAATTTACATGTTTATATTGCGCATATTCCATGCAAATGATCAAATGCGCATTACAGTTGCATAGTAAAGTTTACCAGTTAAACACAAAACTGGTGCTAAAAGGTCTGGATAGTAGCAGGCAAGGTATAAGTTTAAGAAAAATGACAATCATTTTCATTTTCAAAAACATGTTTAGACAGTTCTTCTGTCATCTTCAGTTTTAAATTGTAAAGTACCTGTAGAAAGTTGAATTTATAATAAGTTCAAAGAAATGCTAATGTTAAATTGGTGCTGTTTATACAATAAACAAATTAATGTTACTTCATGAAGTTAAATGTATTTAACTAAGTTAACAACGAGGAATAAGCGGGGCCTTGGCATTTAGTGGGTTGTAGTATTTCTGGCTGGTCTTTGGCATTTCAGCGTCATACAGTTAGCGTTCTCGGCATCTAGTGTTCCCCGTGTTTCATGTTTAGCGTTCCCAACTGTGTCTTGCCCTGGTCTAGGTGCTGGCATTTCCCCTCAGGGTCCTGGCTTGGCAGGCTTGCCTATTTAGCGTGGGTCGGCATCACACCTTATGGTTTAGCTCTCTACGCATGCAGTTTTGTGGGCTCACATTTTCTATCTTGTGGTTAGTGGGTATTGGTTGGCATGATGCGTGCGCATTTCCATATGCATGGCTGTTGTTCCTTTGAGTGGTTCGTGGTTTTGTTCAAATGGTTTTTTCTAGCATCCCCTCCCCCCCTCCCTTGTCTTCCTTGATGTTTTGGGTGTTCTTTACTTTTTGTCTAGTGTCATTACAATAGATTTCCACTGAAACTTGTGTTCAGTGGTGACGGGAGCTCGCGGGTAGTGTCGTTGGAGGGGGAGGGGTGGGGTGGTGGCTCGTGGCTGGGGTGCGGTTAGGAAGGCCACTGGGGTGGTCTACCTCCCTTGGCTAGGGTTTTGTTGTGGCTTCAGGTTTTTTTTTTTTTTGGGGGGGGGGGGGAGGGCACCCAACCTCTAACCTCCAATTGTGACTTACATTGTTAACCAGTATTTTAAGTTACTTTTGTTTTGCTTTCAGTATGTGGTACAACAAGTGAAAATGTAGAAGATTTTGTAATTTGTCTGAAGGAGGAAGTGGTAAGTATTATAATGAAAACAATATCTATTTTTAACCTCAGGGCCAGACAATCAGCAGTTTCATTTTTGTTCTATTTTCAGTTTATCAACTTGATGTATTCCCTCAATGACAACCCTTTTTTACCTCTTTTTGATTAGGCCAGACTAGATTCTGTGCTTTTATGTCAAGAAGAATTTAGATTGGCTACAGAGGGCAAGGAACATGTTGTTATTGTAGAAACCCAAGACACTTCGACCATAGGAGCTCTGCTGTAAGTACATGAAACATTACAAAGAGTATATTAATTTGTTATCCCATTAATTATTTTGATGTATCATCAAATGGGATAAGAATTATTAATATACTCTGCAAAGTCTTTTGAGGATGACTATGTTTTAGCCCCGTGTGTGTACCAGTGCGAGTCTCAGTCAACTTTTGTACAACTTTCATTTACTGTTATTTCAGTGCATAAAATCAGTATCTTATATTATTATTATTTATTTATTTTTTTTTGCAAAGTATCTTATATTAATTTTGTGTTCTATTTGCAAATAGTTGTGTCCCCCGATATTGGACTAACAAGGACCTTGACAAGCTCAGGGAAGCCAAGAAAGTTGAACTTAATGAATGGAACAAAGAGGTTCTGGTTTTGATCACGGAACAAATGGCAGATGTGTTCAGGAAAGGACGAACACAGGATGGTCTGACTTGTATTATTATTGAAAAGGTAGCCCAGCGCATGAATTTAATTTGTTTTTTTTAATGACGAGTCGTGACATTGTGACTTCTTGCGTATTGCCATCGGTCAAACATGTCTCTGTGTCTGGATTACACCCAGACTGAGAGAAACACTGGGAACTGCTGTATTAATTATTCCCCTCTGAGTCATGTGGTTCTTCACACCAATTTGCATTTTGTGCTGTCCTTTCATAGATACCTCCTGCATCCTCTGTTGATGCAGTGATAGATTTAGTTTGCAAAGCAGCTACAGAACTTGAGAGTTCAAGCAAGGTATGCCATGGTTGTTTTATTCGTTTAAACGTTTCTTAAAAAGCTTTTTAGTTGAAAGTCCAAAGTTTGGCCAAATACATGTACATTGCAGATTTCTTTCTTATTTCTTATTTTCTATTCCCATCATATCACTACTATTTTTTACTGTATCTTTTCCAAATGAATGCCCAGGGCATTTATTGTTAACTCAATTACTAAGAGGAGGCATTAATTTGAAAACTAAAGGCTAGTGAGAAAACAGAAATTGTTATATATATATATATATATATATATAAATTCTGAACTTGAGTAGAAAAAATTTTCCGAGAGCGCTCTACTTCAGGCTTCAGAGGTTATTCATCGCTTTATTGCTACAGTCCTGTTTCGTATGGTCGAGAGATGACCACACTCATCAGGCAACTTGAGCGAATGACCGTTAATTTAACTGCTGGCGGTATTATACATACGACCGTTAATTTGAAAGTTGTTAGGCAGCGCGCGCGTAGCTGCGTTACATTACGTAATTCTAAAGTTCTATTGCACCACTGTATACAAGTGACCGTTAATTTAAAAATTGGTAGGCAGCGCGCGCAGTTACGTTACATTATGTTACTCTAAAGTTCCTGAGTGTGAATCTGTTTCTGTGGGGGCATGAACCTGCCAATTCGTTTCTTTTGTTTAGGGTACATAGATCTTTACGACAGATGATGAAAAATTTTTCTTGGAGGCACAGGCTGCATTTCTTGCTCACATTATTGTACGGTTTGCATTTCCTAAGTACTTTCCACTGCACACGAAAGGATTTTTTCGCATCTTTTAGAGTCCATACGTGTTTTGACAGTTCTGTCTCGTTTCTTCTGTTGGTATGTCGGAATGAGGTCGTGTGGTTTCTGTATCTGTCTTTGAAGTTGGTAGCCAGTCCAATGTATGTTTCTGTTGTCGTGTCAGTCGTCACAGTCGCTTGGTAGACCACGTTTGTCTGCAGGCATTTTCCTTCAAGTGGGCATTCCGGTTTTCTTCGGCAGTTGCACGTTTGCGGTGAAAGTGGGTATGACTTCAAGTTAACATTCAACTCAGAAAAAAAGCAAACAACAAAGAAGAAAAGGAGCCGAAAAAGAAACATCACATGGTACAACCCCCCATGGGATTCGAATGTAAAAACGAACCTTGGAAAGAAATTCCTGGGCATCATCGACAAATGCTTCCCCCCAAACCATCCATTGCACAAGATATTCAACAGGCACACACTCAAGCTCAGTTACTCATGCATGCCGAATATGAAAGCCATCATCTCATCCCACAATAAAAAGATCCTCTCAGAAAACATCACTACACAGGCATCCACGCAGCAACCGCAAACGTGCAACTGCCGAAGAAAACCGGAATGCCCACTTGAAGGAAAATGCCTGCAGACAAACGTGGTCTACCAAGCGACTGTGACGACTGACACGACAACAGAAACATACATTGGACCTGGCCACCAACTTCAAAGACAGATACAGAAACCACACGACCTCATTCCGACATACCAACAGAAGAAACGAGACAGAACTGTCAAAACACGTATGGACTCTAAAAGATGCGAAAAAATCCTTTCGTGTGCAGTGGAAAGTACTTAGGAAATGCAAACCGTACAATAATGTGAGCAAGAAATGCAGCCTGTGCCTCCAAGAAAAATTTTTCATCATCTGTCGTAAAGATCTATGTACCCTAAACAAAAGAAACGAATTGGCAGGTTCATGCCCCCACAGAAACAGATTCACACTCAGGAACTTTAGAGTAACATAATGTAACGTAACTGCGCGTGCTGCCTACCAATTTTTAAATTAACGGTCACTTGTATACAGTGGTGCAATAGAACTTTAGAATTACGTAATGTAACGCAGCTACGCGCGCGCTGCCTAACAACTTTCAAATTAACGGTCGTATGTATAATACCGCCAGCAGTTAAATTAACGGTCATTCGCTCAAGTTGCCTGATGAGTGTGGTCATCTCTCGACCATACGAAACAGGACTGTAGCAATAAAGCGATGAATAACCTCTGAAGCCTGGAACTACATTTTCTACATAATATATATATATATATATATATATATATATATATATATATATATATATATATATTTTTTTTTTAAAGAACAGCATGGTCTTAAAAAACATTCTCTTGCCATTGACTTCCAATGCGTCAACTTCTTTGTTTTGTTGTTGTTTTTATTAAGGGGGAGGGGGGGGAGGGGACATTAAATGAGAAGAGGCAAACTGGAGTAAATAATTTTTATGATAACACTTTCATCAAGTTCAGGCCCCATTTCTTCCAGTCTCTGCTTCTTGCCCATTGCCTCCCCCCTCTTCTGTTCCCTGCATTTCCCCACAATGAAGAGATAAACATTTAGGGAAAATGAGGTTATTCCACTTTCCTTTTTTATTGTTATTGTTTTAATGGTAAATTCAAAGTGTTGTTTTACTCTGTAGTATTTGGAGCAGATGGCTGATGCAATACAGAAAGGCATTGAGGCAGCACAGCAAGATTTGGTTAAAGAGTCTGAGGAAAAGCTTTTGGAGGAGGTACAGAATTATTATATTTTGCAATCATACATGTATGTTAATTTTGTTAAAAGAATTGTATTTTTTAACTTGTAAACATGATGTTTGTATCCTTATAAGGGGCTGTTAAGACAAGTTCCACTCGTGAGTTCTCTAATGAACTGGTTATCGCCTCTTCCTGAAGAGCCAAAAGCAATTGGAAGAACATTCAATCTAACATCAGGTAAGTCATTAGCTTCTGTTCAAAAGAATAAACAGCTGTTTTTGTGTGTGTTTTATCTCTTATTTTTACAGAGTTATTTCAATAAATGACACAATTTGATTTGCCTAGCTGAACTGGCAGATTTATTGTGGGGCTGGGTATTCTTGGTTTGCACGTCATAAAAATTAAAAAATCTTAAGTATACATCCTACAAAGCTGTTTCTAACATGGTATGTGGATCCTATACCAGTGTTATAATCTTTCACAAAAAGTTTCAGGTGTTAATGATGTTTTGCTTCTGATTTAAGGTTTTAAATGTGTCACGCAATTCATCATGCTATATATTTCAGATAAGCCGTGAAAATAAACAAAATTGAACCAGTTGAAAGTTATTTTTACATTATAGATGCTTATAAGCTGATTTAATGGAACTTATATAGTGAATACAATATTTTGTGATGAGATTTTTTGTGTAATTAAAACTGGATTTTTGGCTGCCATGTTGGTGCCCCAAGTGGGGCACCAAGATGGTGGCTCAATACATTTCTAACTGAAAATGTCTAATACTCGTTTGCAAAAAACTCTTAAACGAAATGCTTGTGAGCTTCAAAATTTGGCCCAGATGTGTAGTTTTAAACTTTCTACAATTCCATAAAAATTTTGGAATCGAAATCTGTTGTTTAATGCTTCTGAATTTTAATATGACGTAAACGAAAACCAAGAATACAAGGGTAGAGGGTGTTGGTATTTTGGGAGTGGTCTGAAACAAGGCTACAGTGTAGTATTTAGAGATTTGGGGTCAGATAAATAAAGCACTCATAAGTTAAGACATGAAGACTGGCATTTTTCTTGAATTTTGATTTCGTTATGGGAGTGAACAGATAAGGCAAGGTCTAGTAACAGGATAAAAAGGGTTGATTGACTGATTAAATATTGAATTACAGGTCATCTACACAGTACAGAAAAAATATACAAATACCACATGCAAGTCCAAGAGGAGGAGGAAGAAGAAGAAGAACCAGTACCGGTGACTCCAACAAAGAACTCCCCAAAAGCTACACCAACAAAGGACGACACTTCAACCGCAGACTGAATTATAACACTCCACAATCCAAGGCATAATTCATGTAAGATAGGCATTATGAACAACAGAAAAACAAACATATTTAGTTAATCAGATGTATTATTAACAGTAAAAAAACGTGTATCGATAAGCTGAATACAAAAGAATCTGTATTTTCCATCATTAAGGTAAATTTGCGCCATTGGCAAGGTAATGCAACTGTATGTCATAAAAATGATAATTTATTAGAAGGAAGTATTTAAATGACAGTAAAATTAATGTCAAATTACTGTTTAGGTTTGAAGGTACTGTAATGACCCAAATAAGTAGCCATCAAATTTGATGTAATAATTTTATATCAAACACAAGAGTGTTTCATCAGGATATTCAAACACCAAGAAGTGGGTTTGAAACAAGGATGTGCGTGCAGAGTTTTTTTAAACTGATTTCAAGGTGTTTGAATAAACAATAAAACACTCTTTCAAGTGTTCAATAAAACTTCTTCAACTGATCATTAAATATACAGAAAATGAAGGAATAAAATCACCAAAATCTATGTTAGCTAAGCTGGCATTTTCAAACCACCACACCCTTAATGATTTTCTTTGTTCTATAGTGTCCATTATATAGCGGAGTAGACTGTTATCCCTTTGTTGTCTCATTGCTCAGAACCAAACCTTTACTGTCACAAGTACATAGTTAATTCCAAGTGTAACAACTCTGCTACAATTATGAACGAAAGTTTGTCCCAATGTCAAGCCATATTGTACATGTGGGCATCAAGTGAACTCATTGTATGTAATCAACATGTGATAATAATGATAACGGAAATTTTTTCTTATTTTTTTTTGGGGGGGTTTAGACTTCACCAATATAAGACTAAGGAGAACCAGCATTTAAATGGCTTTTACTCTGTGTACCGGAGGACACACAAAAGAGAACATTGTTTTAGATAAAGTACATGTATTGTTTCTTCCTTTCATTTTACATCATCGGTGTCTGGAGTACATGGAGTCAAAGCCAGCCATTAAAATACAAAATTAGCTTATTGGGGAGAGGGGTTGTTGTGGTGAAACACGATATTTTATTGTTCCATAAATTTGCTTACCATTAGTTTACAAATAAAACGTCCAAAACGTTTGTTGTTACCCATTGCAAGAATTAGAAATTCAACCAACATATAATTATGTAAGCCACACCTTCAGTGGATCATTTTACAGTTGTGTGCTTAATAGAGTGTTTTCACTCACGTGACCGGCAGCCATATTGGAGTGCTAAAACAATAGGAAGTGTTTCAGTAAGAATAGAAGTCCCATACGATTCGTTTAGGACACCAATATGGCTGCCATTTCATTGTTTTGGGTCACCAATATGGCCCAGTACCCTGGGCTGGGTTGTTCAATGCACAATTAAGCGAACCCAGGACTTTAACTTTATTTCACAACTAGCTATAAATGACCTTTTGAAAACATTTTTAAATTGAGAAATGAAATCTTCAGCCTTTCAACTGTCCATTAGATTTGTAAGAGGATTAACAAAACATCTTTTAGGCATACAAGGGTACCTTAAGCTTGGCGATCATGCATACACATACACGTGTACACGCAGTTCTCACTACTGTAGTTTTGTTCATTTTCACCAAAAAGCCCTGACATTTTTCAAATTATGTTTTAATTACTTGTAATTTTCAAATTATGTGGATTTACCCAAATTGTCTTGTAGCCCATCTTTGAATGTTACAAACTTATGACATTCTTGGAAATTATCTTGAAATGATTAAATCATAATTATATTGGAATTTGGGTGTGTAATAGTCTCGGTTGGTTAAATTTCTGGCTTTTCCATCTTACACCCGCATTTGTAGGTGTTTGTGCTTAAAAGCATAAATAAATGGTTTTTAGTGTAATTTTAATTTATTTACCAGTAGTTATACATCGTATAAAAGCCTTTGTTTTGCATGGTGTAATATTCTTGCCTAAAGTAGCATTTAGTCTTCTTGTTATTGTTTTAAATCAGAAGTGAATATTTGTTATTAAATTGTTGGGTTCTTTAAAGAAATAAATCCATAAAACAATGCAACAACCTCCCCTCCTGCCTTTCCCTTTACAATCAAAACAACAAACGACAGATTGTATTATTATACATTGGTGTCACTAGCTCGATTTTGATTGGCTATAAGCACGCAGCTAATTATTGCTTGCTGTTTCTGTTACGTCATACCTACAGACAATAGTTTTATGCATGCAGAAGTGACGTAAGTTGTTTACTTACAAGTTGACTGCTGTGCATTGATCACTTTTTTGTGCGCGCTCTTGTCTTTACAAGTGCAGCTCAGGGGGAAATATTACCAGTACTTGTACTCCACTGACAGTGGATATTGTTATTGAACCATACATGATAATGGCCGGAGAACAATTTAAAAGCGCATGTTAAGTTAAGCTCATTGTGAATTTTTATATTTAACGAAACAATGACAAAGAAAATCAGGGACAATTATTGTGAACACACATGGAGATTATTTTAAAAACCAATGGGGGAGGTCTGGGAGGAGGGGGGGGGGGGGGGGGTGCTACTCGCAACAACCGAAAAGATCGGACGGAAGAAACAATGAGATTACCGTAAGATATAACAGTACTCGTGGTTAAATACAGAACTCTATTTCAATACCCTATTCAGACAGCGTGCTTTTTACTTTGGCGGATTACCCAAAGATGTGTATGTAACGGTAACTAAAAGTGTTCGTAACTGTGGCGTAACATTTCAGAGGTTTTTCGACCGATTTATGTCACTGTTCGGTTTCCAACAATCCGTTTGCTGCTCTCGCGTTTTTCTCTCGCTGTTGTTCATCTTGCTACTTTCAGCCATCAAACAACTGCTTCAGCTGCTAGGTTTCCACGCCACTGTGTTCTTGTTGTGTGTCGTTGTTATTAACTTATTTGCGTATGATTTTATTTAGTCAAATTTATTGAAGCCTGAGGGTGCACTACATATACTTCATCTGTGTTAATTCATGTTCAACGCACTTGGTAGACAAATCTATTATTATTACTAGGTGATATGTTAATTGGTAACAGGACTTCTTGTCGTGTTACCCCAAGAATTTAACAGTAACTAAAAGTGTTCATAATTGTGGCGTAACATTTCAGAGGTTTGAAGAGAATTTCGACCGATTTATGTCATTGTTCGGTTCCAACAATCCATTTGCTGCTCTCGCGTTTTTGCTCACTGTTGTTGCTAATTTCAGGCATCAAACAACTGCTTCACGAGCTGCTAGGTTTCCACGCCACTGTGTCCCCCCCCCCCCCCCCCCCCCCCCCCCCCCCCCCCCCCCCCCCCCCCCCCCCCCCCCCCCCCCCCCCCCCCCCCCCCCCCCCCCCCCCCCCCCCCCCCCCCCCCCCCCCCCCCCCCCCCCCCCCCCCCCCCCCCCCCCCCCCCCCCCCCCCCCCCCCCCCCCCCTCCCGCGCGTACCCCCACTATCTCCGGAGCCTGGAACAGGCTATTCAATGCCCTACTGTAAAGTTCCGAAAATTCGGAATTAGCAGTTTTTGGAGCTCGCTACTTTCTGACCAGTGATCCCAAGTCTTTTTTTGAGTGTATCTAGAAATCCATTACTTCAATTTTCATTTAACATATTTTGACTACACCACACGTCTTTCGCATGTTTTTCAAAAGCGACGTTTTCCTTGATTTCTAGTCATTACTCGAAAATGTTAGCGAGAGAGGAATTTCTCTGAATGTGTTTTTCCGTAGTTTTCCTTCCTCTTCAACTTTCTTGCAATTTTTTGCCTTTGAATGAATGTAGAAAGAAAAGACTAACACTCCAGTTCTCCCGGCCTTTAACAACGAATTCCATTTTTAAGTCAATTATTTATTTTCGCCAATTTAAGCCCATTTTTACCAAAACTCATACAGACTGAATATTGGGACTTGTATTATTTCTGGGCGTTCGTGGTCATACGGATTAATGATGAGTGTTTGAATGCATGTTAATGCAAAATAGTTTAAAATTATTATGATAAACCCGTTAATTATCAGTGGGAAGATGCATTTACCTCCCGGGGATTTACTAATAAGTGATGGCGTTTCGAAATTTTAATCATTCTTTGAAATTTAAAAGGAACCTCTATAACAAATGGTTAAAAAATACAAAACAGTGGCAATTTCCATCCATTTATTTTGGCTACACCACGCGACTTGCATGTGACATTCCGTAATTTATATAGGAAATAGAAGAATACGAAATTCTCCTCCTTTTCTTTGAGACGTGTTTTTCGAAGTTTTTCAACTTGTTTCGACTTTTCTCTTGACTGAATGTGAAAAACATCAACCCGCGACTGCTCCCAGCCCTTATATCAAGCTTACTACTTGTTATTCATACTCACACCTGCGTTGATAAAACTCCACTTTTGGAAGACGGTTGCTTGTCTTACGTCTCTGGTCTTTTGACAGTAAAGCAACGAGTTTAATGACGAGTTAAAGTAAATTAAATTAAAGTAGCCCTATATTTCATAAAAGGTAAACGGACAAAGATAACACCCCTTGGCTACACCAAACGACCGCATGTTTTCAAAATTGATGTTTTTCTTAATTTCTAGTCATTACTCGAATAAACATGGAACAGCAAATGTTAGCGAAAGAGGAATTTCTGTCGGCTTTTCTTAGACTATGTTTTTCGTAGTTTTTGATTCTCTTCAATTTTCTTTCAACTTTTCGCCTGTGAAGCAAAATAATAAAATAAAAATAAAAACCTCGGGGACTTACCCAAACTAACTACTTGTAATTCATACACGCACCAGTGTTTCAAAACTACGCTTCTGGAATTAGACCGTTAATATAAAGGAGAAATAAAATGGAAGTAAACATTCTTTTATTTGTCCTCTTTATTCAAAGTTTTAAAATCGAATTGGCTGCATTACATTTTTTACTTATATTTTATACTTCTAACAAATCGTTCAATTTTGGTATATGCAAAAAGTTGAAGTTAAGTGTCAGTAAACCTACCGTAACATACTTTTTCTCAAGACAAAAATCTTTACACAACTGAGTATATTTATATAATACATTAACAAATATTCATGGTTTAAAATGCATATAAATTAGCTCAATATGGAACAGCCATGTTGACTGACAGTGTCCTTCACTGCTCGCCTTACTTCGCTGATCTTCCAGCAGTAAAGCAATGGATTTAGTGACGAATTTAAGTGAAGTAAAGTAGCCGTATATCCCATAGCGAGGTAAATGGGGACGGGTAAGGCCCCCTCAGGCGTCAAAACTACCACTATACCAAACGGCAGATAACAAACTGCTAATGTTACCTGCACCCACAATGCACTGGACACTGCCTTTCTGTATCGAGCTATGTTCAGTGGAATTGCTTGACTCGGTTGTCCTTGGGGAACATGGTTCTCTACTTGAATTTGGTTGCGATGACGAAGAGTAACAAAAATTTTTGTATAAGAGCAAGTTGAGACGACTAGACACAGTAGTGTAACAGTATTGCCATACCATGAAGATATAAGGGGATTCCAAACGTACATTGTTGCGGTGACAATGGACATAACACAAAATACAATTACAGCTAGATATGTTCTCTTCAAAGTCACAACTTGTCTGTATCTGAGCCCCAGCAACAGAGCGAGAAGTCTGTCCACGCTTATCGCAGTCAGTGTCAACAAAGACACTCCACACAAAAAATAACTTGTAATAAAAATTAAGTGAACTGCGTAGCGACAAATATTCCATTGATTGTTCAACGCAGCTATGCAGGCAGTAACATAAATAGGTTCTTGAATGAGACCAACACAGAGATCAGTTGTCGCTAGGCTACGATACAGGAGTTTGGAGGGCGGATGAAGCGAAGACTCCTTGTGAAGGGCAACTAGGATCAGACTGTTCCCCAGAAATGCAGTAATGGACAGACAAATGTGCAGAACTGTAAGGAATATTACATGGCTTCGTGCTTCTCCAATCACTTCTGCCGAGCAAATCAATTCTTCGATTGATTTCATGTTTTCTTCCCCAGTAAAGTTTTGTACCTCCATTTCACTGCAATGTGAATACGTGCAGGTGGGCGTTTTTAAGCTATGTCGCCTCTCATTATAAAAAAGACGAACAACATCCCAATCGCCTGTCTGTCAACAAATTAGCTAGGTGCGTATTGGTTTTATGTCTTTTATGAGTTGTTATTACCAGCGGCTTGTTTAACGAAAACAAAAGAATTTGAAATGTCGTGTAGAGTTCTGTTTTGCTCCTTATTCAATTTGTTTACTGCAAAGTGACGGCTGATCTGTGCTTACTGGACAGCTTGCTCCACTGGGCCTAAATATCTGAGTGAATGTTTGCCATTTGTTATGGTATTAACACTATGTAAGGAGTAAATCAGATTGCCTTAGGCTATAAGAACAACTGTTAGCCTTAAATAAATTGCATATAGCTAGTCTTAGGGCATAAATTATGCTTAATTTTGTACATTAAAATACATATATCTTGCAGCCGTCTGTTTAACAAAGTAGGCAAAGTGGCTTTTTCAAGTAACTGCTGATGTTTGTCCCTACTGAAAAAAAGCTCTCAGTCCTCTCTCTTGTAACCTTTCCAACTTTCGCGTGTCAGAAGCTCTACAAAAATGCCATACCAGATGACAATGGGTAAGATGAGGGAGGATAACTGCTTATACAGTTGTAACTTGGCCATAATGGAAATTAAATTTCTAAGCTTCGTATTCACTCTAATCCTCTGACTAGCCTTTTTACAAACACTACTGATTTAGTTTACAGTCAGTTTGGCGGCAAGTCTTTGAATCTTTGACTGTAGTTTTTAAATTAGTGTTAAATATATAAATATAATATAAAAGCAACATTCAACAACCCTGTGATGGATAACACAATTACAAGTGGTCTTAAAAGCTTCAAAAGACATGTACTGGTACATTATACGCCCTCCAGTGCATTTTGTTTTCAACCTCCCGTAAGCGGACACTTATCCCCGGGGGAATACTTGGGTCAACGTTTGCTGGGTATGTGCCGCTGGCCTCTCAGAGCCCCTACCCCATTATAGTCTATTCTGTGGCCAATTATAGACCCCATCTTAGTCACTTTTGAGTAAATGCAAATTTCGCAATCCCAACTTAGTCACTTTCTGTTTAGCCTCAGCTGGTTTAGACTTTCTGGTCATCCTCAAAATGAAATGAAATATTTATTAAATGTAGAAGACTTTACTCTTTACTTACAAACCTTCTGGTACATGACGAGGTACATTTGTTAACCGAAAATATTTACAAGCTAAAACTACCCAAAACAATACTTGCCAGAATTTTCTTACTCCAAAAAATCCCGACAATTTGCGACCCCATTCTAGTAACTCTATTAAAAATGCAACCCCATTATAAGTGAATGGGGTTAGTTTCTAGAGAAACTGTGGTGCTGCTGCGTCGGTGGGGGGGGAGGGGGGGGGGGGGGGGTGAAGCACAAGAATTTGATTTTATCGACTGAGCCGATAAGGTAAATTAGCCACCGTAAAAAGATTCGAGAAAGCTGACGTTTCGAGCGCTAGCCCTTCGTCGGAGCGAATCAATTGGTGACGTGAAAAACAAATGTAAATTACTTGAATGAAAAGCGTTCGTTGATTCCGTGGGGTTTGAGAGTGCCGATTTGAAAGATGATTTTTTTGTTCTAAGTTTTTACGGCTTTCTGTGTTACCTTGGTGTAGGGAAATAAGGCCGCAGATTGTCATGTGTTCTTTAGAATGGTTAGTAAGATTGAAATGACGCGCGACTGGTTTGGATGCGTCTTTGTAATTTTTTTCAACGTCTCGGAGATGTTCACGAAAACGGTCGCCCAGTCTCCTACCTGTTTCGCCAATGTATATCTTTTTGCAAAAAAAAAGATAAATATAAAACCACACACTACCCACAATCCCTTGATTCGCTCCGACGAAGGGCTAGCGCTCGAAACGTCAGCTTTCTCGAATCTTTTTACGGTGGCTAATTTACCTTATCGACTCAGTCGATAAAACCAACCCCATTATAGTCAATCCAGTCGTGAAAATGCGACCCCATCCAGCGGCACATCCTCATTAGCCCGTTACTAGGAAGTACCTCACCCACCCCGGGACACTTACCCTTGGACCCGTATGTTTAAATTCCCTTTAAATATTCATTATGGTTTGTCAAGGTAAATTATTTATGGCTTATCTTATTCTTCCTTTGTGGTGGTCATTTGTGTTGGTGATACATAACGTTGTGTTTTATGTAATATATCAAACACGAGGCGATTGGCATGTTACGAGACATTCGTTTTCTTATGAGGCAATATTACTTATTAAAACGCCCACCTGCACGTATTCGCACTGTAGTTAAATGGCGGTAAAAACCCTTACTGGAGAAAAAAAAAACAGAAAACATTGGAATAATTGTTTTGCTCGACTCTTTCCCAACGCCCCTCAGCTCGCATTAGTTTCGCTCGCTCAGTGGATCGCCGATCGCGTATTTGCTCGCCCGCTCGACTATCCCTGAGATAGGGCTTGCTAGCAGTCTAGACGGCCTTTTGCCCTAAGTTATTTTGTCTTTTTATTTCTTTTTCTTTGCTTGACGAAAACAGGATTTATCAGTCGGGACGGTGTCCCTTTAAGTTTGACGAGAAAATCGACCGATTGATTTATTCCAACAATCCATTTGATGCTCTCTTGTTTTTGCTTGCTGTTGTTGTTGCTTTCAGCCATCAAACAACTGTTTCGCGGTGTTCTTGTGCTTGTGTTTAAGCGCTGCTAGGTTTCCACGCCACTATGTTTTATTTTAGGAATAAACAGCTGAATAAAGTTCGTAGTTATTTGCGTACGTTTTTAGTCAAATTTATTGAAGGCTGAGGGTGCACTACTTCATCTGTGCTATACTGCATGTTGAACGCACTTATTACACTAATCTATGTATTGTAGATATGGTTAATCAGTTGGTAACAGGACTTCGTGTCGTGTTACTCGGTCTGCATGCATTCAAAATTAATGCCAGTGAAATTTCCCTCCTTTTCTTTGAGATGTATTTTTCGAAGTTTTCCATCCCTTAATTTCAACCCTTTTGGAATAATACAGTCAGAAAAGAAAGAAAAAAAGAATCGAAGAAGGAATGTTTTATTTCACCTCTTTATTCAAAGTTTTAAAACCTAATAGGATGCACGAAGAAAAGTATTTCATCATGATATCCAAACGCCGAGAAGTGGGTTGAAAAAACGAGGCCGTAGCTTAATTATTTACGATTCTGAGAAAAAGATATAGTACACTGAATTTTAGCGTCAGTAAGGATAAACGTCAGATAAGATAAACTTCAGTAAAGATATACGTCAAACAAAATTACGTATAATTTAAAAAACGAGCAGTAGTGTATTATCAGGTTTAAAAACTCGAGGCGAAGCCGAGAGTTTTTACACCTGATAATACACGTGCTGCGAGTTTTTTGAACGGCTTCAAAAACATTCTTTCAAAAGCGTGTCCCTTCGGAATTAAAACAATTGCGCTTTTTTAGCATACGAAAAAAAAAAAACTGATTAGCATACAACACATGTGCCACGTCTTCGACGAAGTGACCATTGCTTCCCGGCTCCTGTCGAAAGAATTGGGATTTTACAGTTCTGAGGGAAAACATCTACTGAAAAATGCTATACTAAAGTTATCAGGTACGGTAGATAAAACGGCTGACAATTTTTTTTTCAGAGGTAGAGAACGAGTAGAAATAAGCAGCTTGCATCTGCGAACCAGTCGCTTACCTGGCAATTTACACGAGGGCGCTGATGTCATTCAAATGACGGCTCACTTGTTAAACTGTTGGTTGTTTATTTTGTTGAGAAGATTCCAAATAGAAGGGCGAAAGACCAGATTTCGTAAAACAGTACTGCACAAAAATATTAAAGTCACCATTTGTTGCACTAAGAATCCTGAACAATTACTACCCATATCAAGACTAGTAGTAATCATAGATTATAGTGCGTCTCCTTAATACCGTGACACCTCGTCTTGACCGTACGTAGTACCTCAGTTTCAGCCACTGTTGAAAGGGGCTATGTCACGAGATATGTCACGCAGGCAAAAATGTCGGGCCGACGTCAAACAAATTAACGCTACCACCGTGGAATCGGGCAAAATCCTTCAATTCTGCCGTGCTGTGTACTCCGAAAGGTCTCAGATTTTTGCAACATAAATAGTATATTTGTCCTGATTTCATTTCGGTTTATATTTCTCCGATTCTGAAATGATACGCCTCAGTACTTGGTGTGATATCCGCAAGGATTTTACCGACTAAATAAATGTAGATATCTCAATGTCTGGAAGTTGCATCCAGCATATGTTTAATCAAGATGGCGCAGATTTGGTACCGACATTTTTCTCGATTCGTTCCGCCTAGTCGACGCGCTAAGCATGCTGGATACTATTGTGACGTTTCAAGATGACGCAGATTTGGTACCGACACCTTTCTCGATTCGTTCCGCTTAGCCGACAAGATTAGGAAGCGTCTCCTTCGTCGACGCAATTACGTGTGATCTTAATATAAATATCACGGTCATTTTAAAATCATTCTCATGCTCCCGGCTGCATTCGCAGGCTTCAGCTATCACCGTAAATACTTATTTATTTCAAGCGCGTTTGAGGGGGGCGGGGGGGGGGGGGGGGGGGTGTGTTTAATAGAAAGGGGGCTTTTGAGAGGGACCACTATTATATTGTGAACACATATGGAGATTATTTTACAAAGCAACCTTAATTTAATTTTACCATGGGGGAGGTCTTGGGGGGAAAAGTGCTACTCTCGCAACAACTAAATAGATCGAACCGAAAAAAGCAGAACAAGGAGATTACCCCAAGATATAACAGTACTCGTGGTGTTAAATACAGTACTCTGTTTCAATACCCTATTGAGACAGTGTGCTTTCTTTTTGGCGGATTCACCCCCTCCCCCCCCCCCCCCCCCCCCCTCTCTCACCCTCCGTAACATCAAGAATATAAAAGCTACGACAAGTGCATATTAATGCTCTACTGTAAATTTCCGAAAATTTGGAATTAGCAGCCTTTGGAGCTCGCTAGTTTCTGACCTGTCCTTTTTAATCTATCTAGAAATCCTTTACTTCAATTTTCATTTAACATATTTTGGCTACACCACATGTCTACCGCATGTTTTCAAAAGCGACGTTTCTCTTAATTTCTAGTCATTACTCGAAAATATTAGCGAAAGAGGAATTTCTCTGAATGTGTTTTTCCGTAGTATTCCTTCCTCCTCAACTTTCTTGAAATTTTTTGCCTTTGATTGAATGTTAAAAGAAAGACTAACACCCCAGTTCTCCCGGCCTTTAACAATAAATTCCATTTTTAAGTCAATTATTTTATTTTCGCCAATTTAAGCCTATTTTTACGAAACTCATACAGACTGAATATTGGGACTTGCCTTATATCTGAAGTTTGTGGTCATACGGATTAATAATGAGTGTTTGAATGCATGTTAATGCCAAACAATTTAAAATGATTATAATAAACCAGTATTTCTTTAATTATCAGTGGGAAGATGGATTTCAGTAGCAAAAGTGAAATTCTCCTACTTTTCTTTGAGATGTGTTTTTCGAAGTTTTTCATCCTTTTCAACTTGTTTCGACTTTTCTCCTAACTGAATGTGAAAAACAACAACCCGACTGCTCCCAGCCCTTATCTAGCTTACAACGTGTTATTCATACTCGCACCTGCGTTGATAAAACCCCACTTTTGGAATAAGACGGTTGCTTGCCTTACGTCTCTGATCTTTCGGCAGTAAAGCAACGGGTTTAATGACGAGTTTAAGTAAACTAAAAGTAGCCGTATATTTCATAAACGGTAAACGGACAAAGATAACCCCCCTTGGCTACAACAAACGGCCGAATGTTTTCAAACGGGGGGTGACAACTCTAACAAACGCTGTTTGACCAATACAGTGTGGAACTGAAAGTTGTCCCACAAATTTGGAATATCTTCCCGATTTTTTCCGAGACATTCTCGCAAAAATTTCAAACTTCCCGAAATTTTAACAACATTATCTCATGTTTCCCCGAAAATTTTCGAGTCTGCCGATTCCCGGCAAAATCTTTAGATTCCCGGAAGAATTTTGTTTTTCTCCCGAAACAGGCCTTTAGAGTTGTCACCCCCTGTTTTTCAATATTGATGTTTTTCTTAATTTCTAGTCATTACTCTAATAAACATGGAATAGAAAATTTTAGCGAAAGAGGAATTTCTGTCGGCTTTTCTTAGAATGTGTTTTTCGTAGTTTTAGATCCATTTCAACTTTCTTGCAGCTTTTCGCCTATGAAGGAAAATAAAAACCGCTGAGTGCTCGCGGACTTACCCAAACTAACTACTTGTAATTCATACTCGCACCTGTGTTTATAAAACTACGCTTTTGGAATAAGACATTTTTAGAAAGGAGAAAGAGAATAGAAGTAAACATTGTTTTATTTGTCCTCTTTATTGAAAGTTTTAAAATCGAATAAGCTGCATTACATTTTATACTTCTATTTTATACTTCCAACAAATCGTTCAATTTTGGGATATCCAATAAGTACAGTGTATAAGTTGAAGTTTAGCGTCAGTAAACCCAACATACTTTTTCTCAAGACAAATGTCTTTACATAACTGAGTATATTTATATAATACATTAACAAATATTTGTGGTTTAAAATGCATATAAATTAGCTCAATGAACAGCAGAGTTGACTGACAGTGTCCTTCACTGCTCGCCTTACTTCGCTGATCTTCCAGCAATAAAGCAATGGATTTAGTGACGAGTTTAAGTTAACTAAAGTAGCCGTATATCCCATAGCAAGGTAAATGGGGACGGGTAAGCCTCCCTCAGGCGTCAAAGCTACCACTATACCATACGGCAGATAACAAACTGCTAATGTTACCTGAACCCACAGTGCACTAGACACTGCCTTTCTGTATCGAGCTATGTTCAGTGGAATAGCTTGGCTCGGTTGTCCTTGGGGAACGTGGTTCTCTACTTGAATTTGGTTGTGATGACGCAGAGTAACAAAAATTTTTGTGTAAGAGAAAGTTGAGACGACTAGACACAGTAGTGTAACAATATTGCCATACCATGAAGATATAAGGGGATTCCAAACGTACATTGTTGCGGGGACAATGGACATAACACAAAATACAATTACAGCTAGATATGTTCTCTTCAAAGTCACAACTTGCCTGTATCTGAGCCCTAGCAACAGGGCGAGAAGTCTGTCCACGCTTATTGCAGTCAGTGTCAACAAAGACACTCCACACAAAATATAGCCAGTGATAAAAATTGAGTCAACTGCGTAGCGACAAATATTCCATTGATTGTTCAACTCAGCTATGCAGGCAGTAACATAAATAGGTTCTTCAATGAGACCAACACAGAGATCAGTTGTCGCTAGGCTACGATACAGGAGTTTGGAGGGCGGATGAAGTGAAGACTCCTTGTGAAGGGCAAGTAGAATCAGACTGTTCCCCAGAAATGCAGTTATGGACAGACAAATGTGCAGAACTGTAAGGAATATTACATGGCTGCGTGCTTCTCCAATTACTTCTGCCGAGCAAATCAATTCTTCGATTGTTTTCATGTTTTCTTCCCCAGTAAAGTTTTTTACCTCCATTTTACTGCAATGTGAATACGTGCAGGTGTCCGTTTTCAAGTTATGTCGTCTCTCATTATAAAAAAGAGGAACATCCCAATCGCCTGTCCGTCCACAAATTAGCTAGGTGCGTATTGGTGCGCATGTCCTTTATGAGTTGTTATTACCAGCGGCTTGTTCAACGAAAACAAACGAATTTGAAATGTCGTGTGGAGTTCTGTTTTGCTCTATATTCTAAGCGTTAATTCATAACAGTTATGACCAATAAATAGGCAGTATTTGAGTCAAGTGTATACCTTTGTAAACCCCGATAAAAATCAACTGAGTTGATGAATTATTAAACAGTAGAATTAACTTTTGATACAAACACCTGCTCAGCTTATTAGCAATCCAGAATTGAGAGACACCGCCGTTCCCTTTGCTATTTTAGATCCTTTATATCAACCTGATCGCCCCTATTTAATTTCTATATTGCTTCCATTAACCAGTTTGATGCAGTTTCGCGCGCGCGCAAATTACCTTAAGTTGTGCGCGTGCTTGGCTTATTTCGTTGACGTGTATACTTAATTCGTTATTTAACGTACTACATTTATTTTGCGTCGTTTTCTTCTTGTTAGTAACTGTGCTCACACTGTGGGTGGCTCCTCCTAAAATGTTCTGCAATTGGTATAGGATTTAATGGAGCCGAAACCAATTGTGGAATTGCAAAACATTTTAGGCATCCTACTGATGAACAGTTACGAAATTCAGATATGTTTAGAAGCCACATTTATTTGAAGTCTGTCCACTTTGAATTATTAGTATTCATTACTTTTTCATACAGATCTCTACCCATTGTTTCATTTCACATGTACGATAAAATATTCCGTCCCATACAGATCGGACGCTCATATTTTATCTACTACATATCGCCTCTCATTATTAACTGAAGATGAATGTCTAAAGCAGCCTTCACACGACAAACAGTAAAGTTGGCAAACTCGTGTTGGCAAACTGTTGGCGAGAACACAGGTGAACCAAGCACAATATGCGAGTAGGGAAACTGGGTACTAGAATTGAGCTTTGTTTAGCTTTGTTTTGCTTTGCAACATTTGCGAAAATTTCTGCACGAAATTTATAACTTTTCTCTTAAAAAGTGCAAATAAAGTTTGAAATAAAGTGTTAACATATAACCTGGTGTCTTTGTTTGTTCATTGGGTCCCTCCATGGCCTGTATTTGAGTATTTTCTTCCATGCGCTACATCATGTATAAATATAAATATAAGAAAAGTTATAAATTTCGTGCAGAAATTTTCGCAAATGTTGCAAAGCAAAACAAAGCTAAACAAAGCTCAATTCTAGTACCCAGTTTCCCTACTCGCATATTGTGCTTGGTTCACCTGTGGCGAGAATAGAGATAAGTTCAATTTGTCGCCAACAGTTTGCCAATTGTTGTTGTGTCTTTCACACACGTCAACTTGAGTTTCCCAGCACGTGTTTAGCAACCTTAGTTTGCCGTGTAAAGGGTGCTTAACATCCCAATCACCTGTAAGTCAACAACTGAATTAGTTAGGTGCGTATTAGTTTTATGTCAGTTATGAGTTGTTATTACCAGCGGCTTAAAAATGTCGTGTGGAGTTGAGTTTTGTTGTCAAACGCTGCAACTGGGCGAGGAGAAAAATGCTTTAGTTGTAGTCCAAGTATTTATTTTAGAACCCAACTATGTTTAAATTCGCTTTAAAATATTCATGATGGTTTGTCAAGGTAAATTATTTATGGCTTATCTTATTCTTAACTCTCCTTTGTGGTGGTCATTTGTGATGGTGATACATAACGTTGTGTTTTATCAGAAACCCATAACTGGGTTGAAAACCCACTTATGGGTTTCTGGTTTTATGTAATATATCAAACACGAGGCGACTGGCATGTTAGACATTCGTTTTCTTATGAGGCGATATTACTTATTAAAATGCCCACCTGCACGTATTCGCACTGCAGTTGAATGGTGGTAAAACCCTTAACTGGAGAAAAAAAAAAAGAAAAAAAAAACAGAAAACATTGGAAGAATTGTTTTGCTCGACTCTTCCCCAAAGTCCCCCGGCTCGCATTACTTTCGCTCGCTCAGTGGATCGCCGATCGCGTATTTGCTCGCCCGCTCGACTATCCCTGAGATAGGGACTGCTAGCAGTCTAGACGGCCTTTAGCCATAAGTTATTTTGTCTTTCTACTTCTTTTTCTTTGCTTGACAAAAACAGGATTTATCAGTCGGGACGGTGTCCCTTTAAGTTTGACGAGAAAATCGACCGATTGATTTATTCCAACAATCCATTTAATGCTCTCTTGTTTTTGCTTACTGTTGTTGTTGTTGCTTTCAGCCATTAAACAACTGTTTCGCGGTTTTCCTGTGCTTGTGTTTAAGCGCTGCTAGGTTTCCCCGCCACTATGCTCTATTTTAGGAATAAACAGCTGAATAAATTGAAGGCGGAGGGTGCACTACTTCATCTGTGCTGCTGCATATTAATTGAACGCACTTATTAAACTTAACTAGTAGATATGGTTAATTGGCAACAGGATGTCGTGTCGTGTTACGCGATCTACATGCACTCAAAAGTAATGTTTTTCTTAATTTGTTTTTAACACTCAAGTGAAACTTCCCCCCCTTTTCTTTGAGATGTATTTTCGAAGTTTTCCATCCTTTAATTGCAACCCTTTTGGAATAAGACAGTCAGAAAAGAAAGAAAAAAAGAATCGGGGAAGGAATGTTTTATTTCACCTCTTTATTCAAAGATTTAAAACCTAATAGGATGCATTACATTTTATGCTGCTATTAAAACAAACGTATAGCACATTGAAGTAATATATCAAACATGAGGAAACGTGTTTCATCATGATATCCAAACGCCGAGAAGTGGGTTGAAAAAACAAGTAGTAGCAGAATTATTTACGATTTTGAGAAATAGATAATAGTACATTGAATTTTAGCGTCAGTAAACTGACCTCGTATACTATTCTAAAGATAAACGTTAAACAAAATTACACATATTTAAAGTTTAAAGTGCGTATAAATTAGCTCGGTGAACAACAAAGTTTTCTGATTGTGTCCTTCACTGCTTGCCTTACTTCGCTGATTTTCCAACAATAAAGCAATGGGTTCAATGACGAGTTTATGTAAACTAAAGTAATCGTATAAACCCTTGCAAGGTAAATGGAGAAGGGTAAGCCTCTCTGAGCTGCCACTATACCAAACGGCAGATAACAAAGTACTAATGTTACTTGCACCCACAGTGCACTGGACACTGCCTTTCTGTATCGAGCTATGTTCAGTGGAATTGCTTGGCTCGGTTGTCCTTGGGAAACGCGGTTCTCTTCTTTGATTTGGTTGTGATGACGAAGAGAAACAAAAATTTTTGTGTAAGAGAAAATTGAGGTGAGTAGACACAGTGATATAGCTATGTTGCCACACCATAAAGTTATGGAGGGATTCCAAACGTACATTGTTGCGGCGACAATGGACACAACACAAAATACAATTACAGCAAGATATGTTCTCTTCAAAGTCACAACTTGTCTGTATCTGAGCCCTAGCAACAGGGCGAGAAGTCTGTCCACGCTTATTGCAGTTAGTGTAAACAAAGACACTCCACACAAAATATACCCAGTGATAAAAATTGAGTCAACTGCGTAGCGACAAATATTCCATTGATTGTTCAACGCAGCTATGCAGGCAGTAACATAAAGAGGTTCTTCAATGAGACCAACACAGAGATCAGTTATAGCAAGGCTACGATAAAGGAGTTTGGAGGGCGGATGAAGTGAAGACTCCTTGCGAAGGGCAACTAGAATCAGGCTGTTCCCCAGAAATGCAGTAATGGAAAGACAAATGTGCAGCACTGGAAGGAATATTAGATGATTGTGTGCTTGTTCAGCCAATTCTGCCGAGCAATACAATTCTGCGATTGTTTTCTGGTTTTCTTCCCCAGTAAAGTTTTTTACCGCCATTTTACTACAATTGCGAGTACGTGCAGTTCGGCGCTCTATAATATATATTGTAAGTTATATCGCCTCTCATCATAAACTGAGAACGAATGTCTAACATCCCAATCACCTGTCGGTCGACAAATTCGCCGTTTGTCAGTTGGTATAACCAATTACAACGCCTCATTTAACAAAAACAAAAGAACTTAAAAATGTGGTGTGAAGTTCTGTTTTGTTGTTTCATGTTATAACATACCTCAAGAAAAGCGCAATCTGATTGGTTGATACGCGCCATCTATTCTTCTGTGGACAGCACGCACACGTCACGCAGCTTGTTTTGCCGGAGATTTTAATATGTTGTCTTCATAATATGTTATAAAAGAAATGATAAACGTCGCAGTTGTGCGTGCAACGCGTTCAGCAGCGAGTTATGTATGCACTCGAGAGGTTTGCTAAACACTCAAGAAGCTGGAGTCGCTCGAGGCGATTACGCTTCTTTCGTGCTTAGCAACCTTTTCTTGCGTCGAATCCTTGCACGTTTGCCATTTCTTAAAACACGTTTTAATTAAAGTGCAAGTATATGTATTAATTTTAGAAACCATCTATGTTCAATGTTGCTTCAGTAAAAACTATTCATGATTGTGATGCTTCGAAGACCGCCGTGAATAATTTTTAGTTGTGAAATGACTTTTTCAGCGTGTGTTCGTTTAAAAATCGCAAAGTAATTGTGATATTTTGGCTGGGCAATGGCTAGTTTCTTTTTTGTGAAATTACTCTTTAGACGGGTGTTCTATTGGGTACCGCAAATAATTGTGTTATTTGCGGTCTTCAATCGAAGACCAGAAAGATGTGTTTACATAATTTCCGACATAAGATCATTAGTTATGCGTCATTATCACAAATGACCACCATAAAGGAAGCCTCGAGTCGAGGATAAGTTAAGTAATAAAAACTATCATGAATGTTTTAAGGGACACCGCTTAGACAAAACGAAAGCATTTTTTTCTCCTCCAATAAGATAATCCTTTTAAGTATAATTAAACATTTTAATGACAAAACAGAACTCCACACGATATTTTTACGTAGGTTCTTTTGTTTTCGTTAAAGTGTCTATGAAATGTAATTAATTTTTTTTAAAATATCGAAAGTTTCACCTTTTTAGACCTTGAAACAAAGAGTTTAAAGTGTCAGAGACGAAAGAAAGAAGTTACCATCACCCATAGGTGGTTTTCAGACGAGTCCTGTCTTAAACACAGTCACTAAATAAAAATAAGCTAAAAGTAATAATTGATGAAAAATACTGAAAAACCGAGATCACGCCAAAAATTGTAAAATAGAATTTCTAAAACTGCGAACAACGAGCAAAAAATAGATACAATTTACAAGACAAGCCCGCAGGTGATGGCTTTTCGAATTAATTTTAATCATTGTTTGAAATCTGAAACCTTAGTAACAAATGGATAAAAAAAAAAAACACAAAACAGTGACAATTTCCATTCATATATTTTTTTTACACCACGCGACTTGCATACATTCCCTAATTTGTATCAAACGCTCAAATAAACGAGAAAGACAGCAAAAGTGAAACTTCCCTCCTTTTCTTTGAGATGTGTTTTTAGAAGTTTTCCATCCTTTTCAACTTGTTTCGACTTTTCTCCTGACTGAATGTGAAAAACAACAACCCGACTGCTCCCAGCCCTTATTAAGCCTACAGTTGCCTGTCTTACGTCTCTGATCTTTCGGCAGTAAAGCAACGGGTTTAATGACGAGTCAAAGTAAACTAAAAGTAGCCGTATATTTCATAAAAGGTAAACGGACAAAGATAACCCTCCTTGGCTACAACAAACGACCGCATGTTTTCAATATTGATGTAGTCATTACTCGAATAAATATGAAATAGAAAATGTTAGCGAAAGAGGAATTTCTGTCTTAGTTTTTATAGATCTTCTTCAACTTTCTTGCAACTTTTCGCCTATGAAGAAAAATAATAAAATAGAAATATAAAAACCGCCGAGTACTCGGGGACTTACCCAAACTAACTACTTGTAATTCATACTCGCACCTGTGTTAATAAAACTACGCTTTTGGAATAAGACAGTTAATAAGAAGGAGAACTAGAATTATAGACGTAAACATTGTTTTTTTGGTCCTCTTTATTCGAAGTTTTAAAATCGAATAGGCTGCATTATATTTTATACTTCTATTTAAAACACATTACGATATGAACGGCACAAATCTTTGAATTTTGGGATATACAATAAGTTGAACTTTAGCGTCAGTAAACCCAACATACTTTTTCTCAAGACAACTGTCTTTAAATAACTGAGTATATTTATACATTAACAAATGTTTATGGTTTAAAATGATACAACTTAGCTCGATGAACA
Organism: Cladopsammia gracilis; assembly: GCA_022457155.1. Lineage (NCBI taxonomy): Eukaryota > Metazoa > Cnidaria > Anthozoa > Scleractinia > Dendrophylliidae > Cladopsammia > Cladopsammia gracilis. Next base: position 71,917 of record JAJGOT010000792.1, on the reverse strand, counting down.
ACCAAGTTTTCTGATTGTGTCCTTCACTGCTTCCCTTACTTCGCTGATCTTCCAACAATAAAGCAATGGGTTCAATGACGAGTTTATGTGGACCAAAGTGACCGTATAAACTCTTGCAAGGTAAATGAAGAAGGATAAGCCTCTCTGAGCTGCCACTATACCAAACGGCAGATAACGAAGTACTAATGTTCCTTGCACCCACAGTGCACTGGACACTGCCTTTCTGTATCGAGCTATGTTCAGTGGAATAGCTTGGCTCGGTTGTCCTTGGGGAATGTGGTTCTCTGCTTGAATTTGGTTGTGATGACGCAGAGAAAGAAAAATTTTTGTGTAAGAGAAAATTGAGATGACTAGACTCAGTGATATAGCTATGTTGCCATACCATAAAGTTATGGAGGGTTTCCAAACGTACATTGTTGCGGCGACAATGGACACAACACAAAATACAATTACAGCAAGATATGTTCTCTTCAAAGTCACAACTTGTCTGTATCTGAGCCCTAGCAACAGGGCGAGAAGTCTGTCCACGCTTATTGCAGTTAGTGTAAACAAAGACGTTGAACACAAAATATAGCCAGTAATAAAATGTGAGTAAACTGCGTAGCGACAAGTATTCCATTGATTGTTCAACGCAGCTATACAGGCAGTAACACGAATAGGTTCTACAATGAGACCAACGCAGAGATCAGTTGCCGCTAGGCTACGATACAGGAGTTTGGAGGGCGGATGAAGTGAAGACTCCTTGTGAAGGGCAACTAGAATCAGACTATTCCCCAGAATTGCAGTAATGGACAGACAATTGTGCAGCACTGAAAGGAATATTAGATGATTGTGTGCTTCTTCAGCTAATTCTGCCGAGCAAATCAATTCTTCGATTGTTTTCTGGTTTTCTTCCCCAGTAAAGTTTTTTACCTCCATTTCACTGCAATGTGAATACGTGCAGGTGGGCGTTTTCAAGTTATGTCGCCTCTCATTATAAAAAAGACGAACATCCCAATCATCTGTCAGTCAACAAATTAACTAGGTGCGTATTGGTTTTATGTCTTTTATGAGTTGTTATTACCAGCGGCTTGTTTAACGAAAACAAAAGAATTTGAAATGCCGTGTAGAGTTCTGTTTTGCTCTTTATTCAAAGTGTTTACTGCAAAGTGACGGCTGATCTGTGCTTACTGGACAGCTTGCTCCACTGGGCCTAAATATCTCAGTGAATGTTTGCCATTTGTTATGGTATTAACACTATGTAAGGAGTAAATCAGATTACCTTAGGGTATAAGAACAGCTGTTAGCCTTAAATAAATTGCATATAGTCTTAGGGCATAAATTATGCTTAATTTTGTACATTAAAATACATATATCTTGCAGCCGTCTGTTTAACAAAGTAGGCAAAGTGACTTTTTCAAGTAACTGCTGATAACTAGATTGTTTGTCCCTACTGAAAAAAAGCTCTCAGTCCTCTCTCTTGTAACCTTTCCAACTTTCGCGTGTCAGAAGCTCTACAAAAATGCCATACCAGATGACAATAGGTAAGATGAGGGAGGATAACTGTCTTTTACAGTTGTAACTTGGCCATAAAGCTTCGTATTCACTCTAATCCTCTGACTAGCCCTTTTACAAACACTACTGATATGGTCATTAAAATTTAGTTTACAGTCAGTTTGGCGGCAAGTCTTGGAATCTTTGACTATCATCGCCAGAAATCAGGGACATTGGAGCAGCGAATTTTCGTGCGTCTTACACTGCGATGTCGCTTCATTGGTATACACCGCTGTTCCACCCTACGGGCTGAAATTCGTTTGGTGCGGCTTCGGTGCGACAAAAATGGTTGTGTTAAATAAAGCGTATTCAGGCCCATATAGAAACCACTGACCGAAATAATTCGCTCGCAGTTGAAAACAACAAGACTTTAGCTTTTGAATGAGGGATTTGCAGCAAAATTTGAAGCATTCTGTGCCCAAATATCGCAGTTCGAAGACAGCGAACTTCAAGACTTTAGCGTGGACTGTTGGCGGAAATGATTTTTACAGCTCTGAACGATTTTTGAAAGCAAAAAGCAGGGCGAAGGAACCATCGTAGAAAGTGAGAATGCGATGATCTTCAGTTCAGTCGGTGCTTCTTCTCAGACGATTGCGGCAAGTTGGCTACCCCCATCACTTTACGAACTATGGTGCCTCGAAATCCCGTTTTGAGTGAAAATCGGCATTAATGGTTTCTAAAATAGAGAGCATTGTATGAGCGAAGCTTCGGAAATATGTTTTCTTGAAAAGCAGGGCCAGTAACAATTGTGGGGAAAATCAAGCTTTATACAAAAACGCTTGAAAAGATGTTCATAAATTTACCCGGAATGCAGCAAATATTCCAGGTAAGCTAAAAGCCAGCCAATTTGATTTTGTTTTATTTCTGCCATACAAAGCCTTCTAGTGTTTGGCGGCCATATTGCCACTGAAACTCGCGCACGCGCGGTGAACATGGCCGCTATTTTTGGCGATGTAGTTTTTAAATTAGTGTTAAATATATAAATATAATATAAAAAGCAACATTCAACAACCCTGTGATGGATAACACAATTACAAGTGGTCTTAAAAGCTTCAAAAGACATGTACTGGTGCATTATACGCCCTCCAGTGCATTTTGTTTTCAACCTCCCGCAACAAGCGGACACCTCCCGTAAGCGGACACTTACCGGGGTGGGGGTGTTGGGGAAGAGGGGATACTTGGGTCAACTTTTGCTGAGTATGTGCCGCTGGCTTCTCAGAGCACGTTTGGTATATATAAGACTAAGAAGAATCACTGGCTTCATTGTGGTACAGCCTTCATTTCCAAAACATTCAATAGTAAACAACGTGGTTTGCAGGAACGATGACTGAATGAAAGGAGTAACTCTTCTCCATGTCGGACATCTACTTATCATGTTTAAAATATATCATAAAACTTTCTTACGCATGCGCATGAGTATAGGCTGCTTGGAGCCTCTTGTTATTCATACTCGCACCTACGTTGATAAAACCCCACTTTTGGAATAAGACGGTTGCTTGTCTTACGTCTCTGATCTTCCAGCAGTAAAGCAACGGGTTTAATGTCGAGTTTAAGTAAACTAAAAGTAGCCGTATATTTCAAAAATAACCCCCCTTTGCTACAACAAACGGCCGAATGTTTTCAAACGGGGGGGGGGGGGGGGGGGGGGGGGGTGACAACTCTAACAAACGTTGTTTGAGCAATACTGTGTGGAACTGAAAATTGTCCCAAAAATTTGGAATATCTTCCCGATTTTTTCCGAGACATTCTCGCAAAAATTTCAAACTTCCCGAAATTTTAACAACATTATCTCATGTTTCCCCGAAAATTTTCGAGTCTGCCGATTCTCGGCAAAATCTTTAGATTCCCGGAAGAATTTTGTTTTTCTCCCGAAACAGGCCTTTAGAGTTGTCACCCCCTGTTTTTCAATATTGATGTTTTTCTTAATTTCTAGTCATTACTCTAATAAACATGGAATAGAAAATTTTAGCGAAAGAGGAATTTCTGTCGGCTTTTCTTAGAATGTGTTTTTCGTAGTTTTAGATCCATTTCAACTTTCTTGCAGCTTTTCGCCTATCAAGGAAAATAAAAACCGCTGAGTGCTCGCGGACTTACCCAAACTAACTACTTGTAATTCATACTCGCACCTGTGTTTATAAAACTACTACGCTTTTGGAATAAGACAGTCAATAAGAAGGAGAAAGAAAATAGAAGTAAACATTGTTTTATTTGTCCTCTTTATTGAAAGTTTTAAAATCGAATAGGCTGCATTACATTTTATACTTCTATTTAAAAACATATGACCGGCACAAATCGTTGAATTTTGGGATATATAATAAGTTGAATTTTAGCGTCAGTAAACCTAACATACCTTTTCTCAAGACAAACTTCTTTACATAACTGAGTATATTTATACATTAACACATATTTCTGGTTTAAAATGCATATAAATTAGCTCGATGAACAGCCAAGTTGACTGACCGTGTCCTTCACTGCTTGCCTGACTTCGGTGATCTTCCAGCAGTACAGCAATGGATTTAGTGACGAGTTTAAGAAAACTAAAGCAGCCGTATACATCGTAGCAAGGTAAACGGAGAAGGATAAGCCTCTCTTAGGCGTCAAAGCTACCACTATAAAATACGGCAGATAACAAACTACTAAAGTTACCTGCACCCACAGTGCACTGGACACTGCCTTTCTGTATCGAGCTATGTTCAGTGGAATAGCTGGGCTCGGTTGTCCTTGGGGAACGTGGTTCGCTACTTGAATTTGGTTGTGATGACGCAGAGTAACAAAAATTTTTGTGTAAGAGAAAATTGAGATGACTAGACACAGTGGTATAACGATATTGCCATACCATGAAGATATAAGGGGATTCCAAACGTACATTATTGCAGGCACAATGGACATAACACAAAATATAATTACAGCTAGATATGTTCTCTTCAAAGTCACAACTTGTCTGTATCTGAGCCCTAGCAACAGGGCGAGAAGCCTGTCGACGCTTATTGCAGTCAGTGTAGATAAAGACACTCCACACAAAAAATAGCCAATGATAAAAATTGAGTCACCTGCGTAGCGACAAGTATTCCATTGATTGTTCAACGCAGCTATGCAGGCAGTAACACAAATAGGTTCTTGAATGAGACCAACACAGAGATCAGTTGTCGCTAGGCTACGATAAAGGAGTTTGGAGGGCGGATGAAGTGAAGACTCCTTGTGAAGGGCAACTAGAATCAGACTGTTCCCCAGAAATGCAGTAATGGACAGACAAATGTGCAGAACTGTAAGGAATATTACATGGCTGCGTCCTTCTCCAATTACCTCTGCGGAGCAAATCAATTCTGCGATTGTTTTCTGGTTTTCTTTCCCAGTGAAGTTTTTACCGCCATTTTACTGCAATTGCGAGTACGGCGCCGGCCTGCACTCCATAATATATAAGTTATATCGCCTCTCATGTCTAACATCAAAATCACCTGTTGGTCGACAAATTCGCCGTTTGTCATTACAACGGCTTATTTAACGAAAACAAAATAACCTAAAAATGTGGTGCCAAGTTCTGTTTTGTTGTTAAAAGCTGCAATTAGACTTGAAAGGAATATCTCAAGAAAAGCGCGCGCCCTGATTGGTTGATACGCGCCATCTATTCACTGGTGGGCAGCACGCTCACGTCACTCAGCTTGTTTTGCCGGTAATTTTGACAGTTGTTTTCATGATATGTTATAAAAGAAATGATAGACGTCGCAGTTGTGCGTGCAACGAGTTATGTATGCACTTGAGAGGTTTGCTAAACACTCAAGAAGCTGGAGTCGCTCGAGGCGATTACGCTTCTTTCGTGCTTACTAACCTCCCGCGTGCGTACGCACGACGTCGTTGTTCTTAAAATACGCTTTAGTTAAAGTGCAAGTAATAATTTTAGAAACCAGCTATGTTAAATGTCGCTTCAGTAAAAAATATTCATGATGGTTTGTCAATATAAATCTTTTTATTGCTTGTCGTATCCTCAGCTCTTCCTTTGTGATTATTCGAAGATCGCCGTGAATAATTTTTAGTTGTGAAATGACTCTTTCAGCGAGTGTTCGTTTAAGAACTGCAAAGTAATTGTCACATTTTGGCTGGGCAATGGCTAGTTTCTTTTTTGTGAAATTACTCTTTAGACGGGTGTTCGATTAAGTACCGCAAATAATTGTGTTATTTGCGGTCCTCAATCGAAGACCTGAAAGATGTGTTTACATAATTTCCGACGTAAGATCATTACTAAACACAATGTTATACGTCATTATCACAAATGACCACCATAAAGGAAGCCTTGAGTCGAGGATAAGTTAAGTAAAAACTGTCATGATTATTTTAAGTGACATCGCTTAGACAAAACGAAAGCGTTTTTTTTTTCTCCTGCAATAAGATAATCCTTTTAAGTATAATTAAAGATTATAACGACAAAACAGAACTCCACACGACATTTTAAAGTTCTTTTGTTTTCGTTGAAGTGTCTATGAAATATAATTTTTTTTAAATATCGAAAGTTTCACCCTTTTAGACCTTGAAACAAAGGATTTAAAGCGTCAGAGACGAAATAAAGAAGTTGCCATCGCCCATAGGTGGCTTTCAGACAAGTCCTGTCTTAAACACAGTCACTAAATAAAAATAAGCTAAAAGTAAATAATTGATGAAAAATACTGAAAAACCGAGATCACGCCAAAAAATTGTAAAATAGAACTTCTAAAACTGTGAACAGCAAACAAAAAACAAAAGGCATGTACTGGTGCATTATATGCCCTCCAATGCATTTTGTTTTCAACCTCCCGTAACAAGCGGACACCTCCCGTAAGCGGACACTTACCGGGGGGGGGGGGGGGAAGGGGGGATACTTGGGTCAACTTTTGCTGAGTATGTGCCGCTGGCCTCTCAGAGCCCCTACCCCATTATAGTCTATTCTGTGGCCAATTATAGACCCCATCTTAGTCACTTTTGAGTATAAAATGTAAATTTTGCAATCCCAACTTAGTCACTTTCTGTTTAGCCTCTGGTTTAGACTTTCTGGTCATCCTCAAAATGAAATGAAACATTTATTAAATGTAGAAGACTTTACTCTTCACCTACAAACCTTCTGGTACATTTGTTAACCGAAAATAGTTACAAGCTAAACCTATCCAAAGAAATACTTGCCAGAATTTTCGTACCCCAAAAAATCCCGACAATTTGCGACCCCATTCTAGTAACTCTATTAAAAATGCAACCCCATTATAGTCAATCCAATCGTGAAAATGCGACACCATCCAGCGGCACATCCCCATTAGCCCATTTCTAGGATGACCTCCCCCCGGGACACTAACCCTTGGACCCGTATGTTTAAATTCGCTTTAAAATATTCATTATGGTTTGTCAAGGTAAATTATTTATGGCTTATCTTATTCTTCCTTTGTGGTGGTCATTTGTGTTGGTGATACATAGCGTTGTGTTTTATGTAATATATCAAACACGAGGCGATTGGCATGTTACGAGACATTTGTTTTCTTATGAGGCAATATTACTTGCACGTATTCGCATTGTAGTTAAATGGCGGTAAAAACCTTTACTGGAGAAAAAAACAAAAACAGAAAACATTGGAATAATTGTTTTGCTCGACTCTTTCCCAGCGCCCCTCAGCTCGCATTAGTTTCGCTCGCTCAGTGGATCGCCGATCGAGTATTTGCTCGCCCGCTGGACTATCCCTGTCTAGAAAGCCTTTTGCCCTAAGTTATTTTGTCTTTTTATTTATTTTTCTTTGCTTGACGAAAACAGGATTCTAGTATCAGTCGGGACGGTGTTAAGTTTGACGAGAAAATCGACCGAATTTATTTAAGGTGGCTCTGAACCCCACCTACATAATTTTTTTAAACATTGCCAAAAGCTGCATCTTATCCTACTGATCAAAATTCCACAATAAAAAATGGACTTCACCGAGTCATTTTTGAATTATTAACACTTAAAGCTAAAATTAAGGGTGTTTTCAGCACGTTATACTGTTGCTATAGTAACATATTGTGTCACAAAAATGATAACAACGTGTTCACCAATCATTGGGCATTCGTTTGATATCATGATTGTAGCATCAACTGATAAAAAGTGGTTATAATGACCCATCAAATTCTAAGTCTTGAAAAGTGCTGTAAACTGTTGGGAGCCAACTTAAAAGAAAGAGTAACACCCCAGTTCTCCCGGCTTTTAACAATAAATTCCATTTTTAAGTCAATTATTTTATTTTCGCCAATTTAAGCCTATTTTTACGAAACTCGTACAGACTGAATATTGGGACTTGTCTTATATCTGAACGTTTGTGGTCATACGGATTAATAATGAGTGTTTGAATGCATGTTAATGCCAAACAATTTAAAATGATTATAATAAACCAGTATTTCTTTAATTATTAGTGGGAAGATGCATTTCAGTAGCAAAAGTGAAATTCTCTTACTTTTCTTTGAGATGTGTTTTTCGAAGTTTTTCATCCTTTTCAACTTGTTTCGACTTTTCTCCTGACTGAATGTGAAAAACAACAACTCGACTGCTCCCAGCCCTTATCCAGCTTACTACTTGTTACTCATGCGCGAAGCGGCATGAGGTAAGGTTTCGGCTCCGTTTTTCTTGCTATTATTATTATTTTTATTTTTTTGTGTCACGATTTTGCATGCAAATTTATGTACGCATATTTTAAATTGTGCACTTCCGGTTCATAGCTTTGCCATTTACACTTCCTGTTTAGCGACTTCCGGCTACTCTTACTTCCGGTAAAACAGCGTTACTTAAGTGTCACGACAGCGTCTCCTGCAACCCTACAGACATTACTTTGTTCACGTTTGGTATATATAAGACTAAGAAGAATCACTGGCTTCATTGTGGTACAGCCTTCATTTCCAAAACATTCAATAGTAAACAACGTGGTTTGCAGAAACGATGACTGAATGAAAGGAGTAACTCTTCTCCATGTCGGACATCTTCTTATCATGTTTAAAATATATCATAAAACTTTCTTACGCATGCGCATGAGTATAGGCTGCTTGGAGCCTCTTGTTATTCATACTCGCACCTACGTTGATAAAACCCCACTTTTGGAATAAGACGGTTGCTTGTCTTACGTCTCTGATCTTCCAGCAGTAAAGCAACGGGTTTAATGTCGAGTTTAAGTAAACTAAAAGTAGCTGTATATTTCATAAACGGTAAACGGACAAAGATAACCCCCCCTTGGCTACAACAAACGGCCGAATGTTTTCAAACGGGGGGGGGGGGGGGGGGGTGACAACTCTAACAAACGTTGTTTGAGCAATACTGTGTGGAACTGAAAATTGTCCCAAAAATTTGGAATATCTTCCCGATTTTTTCCGAGACATTCTCGCAAAAATTTCAAACTTCCCGAAATTTTAACAACATTATCTCATGTTTCCCCGAAAATTTTCGAGTCTGCCGATTCCCGGCAAAAACTTTAGATTCCCGGAAGAATTTTGTTTTTCTCCCGAAACAGGCCTTTAGAGTTGTCACCCCCTGTTTTTCAATATTGATGTTTTTCTTAATTTCTAGTCATTACTCTAATAAACATGGAATAGAAAATTTTAGCGAAAGAGGAATTTCTGTCGGCTTTTCTTAGAATGTGTTTTTCGTAGTTTCAGATCCATTTCAACTTTCTTGCAGCTTTTCGCCTATCAAGGAAAATAAAAACCGCTGAGTGCTCGCAGACTTACCCAAACTAACTACTTGTAATTCATACTCGCACCTGTGTTTATAAAACTACTACGCTTTTGGAAAAAGACAGTTAATAGGAAGGAGAAAGAGAATAGAAGTAAACATTGTTTTATTTGTCCACTTTATTCAAAGTTTTAAAATCGAATAGGCTGCATTACATTTTATTCTTCTATTTAAAAACATATGACAGGCACAAATCGTTGAATTTTGGGATATATAATAAGTTGAATTTTAGACAAACTTCTTTACATAACTGAGTATATTTATACATTAACACATATTTCTGGTTAAAAATACATATAAATTAGCTCGATGAACAGCCAAGTTGACTGACCGTGTCCTTCACTGCTCGCCTGACTTCGCTGATCTTCCAGCAGTAAAGCAATGGATTTAGTGACGAGTTTAAGTAAACTAAAGCAGCCGTATATACCGTAGCAAGGTAAATGGAGAACGATAAGCCTCTCTCAGGCGTCAAAGCTGCCACTATAAAATACGGCAGATAACAAACTACTAAAGTTACCTGCACCCACAGTGCACTGGACACTGCCTTTCTGTATCGAGCTATGTTCAGTGGAATTGCTTGGCTCGGTTGTCCTTGCGAAGCGTGGTTCTCTACTTGAATTTGGCTTTGTTGTGATGACGCAGAGTAACAAAAATTTTTGTGTAAGAGAAAATTGAGATGACTAGACACAGTAGTATAACAATATTGCCATACCATGAAGATATAAGGGGATTCCAAACGTACATTGCTGCGTTGACAATGGACATAACACAAAATATAATTACAGCTAGATATGTTCTCTTCAAAGTCACAACTTGTCTGTATCTGAGTCCTAGCAACAGGGCGAGAAGTCTGTCGACGCTTATTGCAGTCAGTGTCAAAAAAGACACTCCACATAAAATATAGGTGATAATAAAAATTGAGTCAACTGCGTGGCGACAAATATTCCATTGATTGTTCAACGCAGCTATGCAGGCAGTAACACAAATAGGTTCTTGAATGAGACCAACACAGAGATCAGTTGTCGCTAGGCTACGATACAGAAGTTTGGAGGGCGGATGAAGTGAAGACTCCTTGTGAAGGGCAACTAGAATCAGACTTTTCCCCAGAAATGCTGTAATGGACAGACAAATGTGCAGAACTGTAAGGAATATTACATGGCTGCGTCCTTCTCCAATTACTTCTGCCGAGCAATACAATTCTGCGATTGTTTTCTGGTTTTCTTTTCCAGTGAAGTTTTTTACCGCCATTTTACTGCAATTGCGAGTACGGCGCCGGCCTGCACTCTATAATATATAAGTTATATCGCCTCTCATGTCTAACATCAAAATCACCTGTCGGTCGAAAAATTCGCCGTTTGTTATTACAACGGCTTATTTAACGAAAACAAAATAACCTAAAAATGTGGTGTCAAGTTCTGTTTTGTTGTTAAAAGCTGCAATTAGGCTTGAAAGGAATATCTCAAGAAAAGCGCGCGCCCTGATTGGTTGATACGCGCCATCTATTCACTGGTGGGCAGCACGCTCACGTCACTCAGCTTGTTTTGCCGGTAATTTTGACAGTTGTTTTCATGATATGTTATAAAAGAAATGATAGACGTCGCAGTTGTGCGTGCAACGAATTATGTATGCACTTGAGAGGTTTGCTAAACACTCAAGAAGCTGGAGTCGCTCGAGGCGATTACGCTTCTTTCGTGCTTAGTAACCTCCCGCGTGCGTACGCACGATGTTCTTAAAATACGCTTTAGTTAAAGTGCAAGTATTAATTTTACAAACCAGCTATGTTAAATGTCGCTTCAGTAAAAAATATTCATGATGGTTTGTCAATGTAAATCTTTTTATTGCTTGTCGTATCCTCAGCTCTTCCTTTGTGATTATTCGAAGATCGCCGTGAATAATTTTTAGTTGTGAAATGACTCTTTCGGCGAGTGTTCGTTTAAGAACCGCAAAGTAATTGTCACATTTTGGCTGGGCAATGGCTAGTTTCTTTTTTGTGAAATTACTCTTTAGACGGGTGTTCGATTAAGTACCGCAAATAATTGTGTTATTTGCGGTCCTCAATCGAAGACCTGAAAGATGTGTTTACATAATTTCCGACGTAAGATCATTACTAAACACAAAGTTGTGCGTCATTATCACAAATGACCACCATATCGAGGATAAGTTAAGTAATAAAAACTATCATGATTATTTTAAGGGACATCGCTTAGACAAAACGAAAGCGTTTTTTTTTCTCCTGCAATAAGATAATCCTTTTAAGTATAATTAAAGATTATAACGACAAAACAGAACTCCACACGACATTTTAAAGTCTTTTTGTTTTCGTTGAAGTGTCTATGAAATATAATATTTTTTTTAAATATCGAAAGTTTCACCCTTTTAGACCTTGAAACAAAGGATTTAAAGCGTCAGAGACGAAATAAAGAAGTTGCCATCGCCCATAGGTGGCTTTCAGACAAGTCCTGTCTTAAAGAAAGTCACTAAATAAAAGTAAGCTAAAAGTAATAATTGATGCAAAATACTGAAAAACCGAGATCACGCCAAAAATTGTAAAATAGAATTTCTAAAACTGTGAACAGCCAACAAAAAAATCTTTATTAGTTAATTATCATACAATTTACAAGACAGGCCCGCAGGTGATGGCTTTTCGAATTAATTTTAATCATTCTTTGAAATTTAACCGAAAACCTTAGTTAGTAACAAATGGACAAAAAAAAAACACACGAGTGACAATTTCCATTCATATATTTTGTCTACATGCATCACGCGACTTGCATACATTCCCTAATTTGTATCAAACGCTCAAATAAACGCGAAAGACAGCAAAAGTGAAACTTCCCTTCTTTTCTTTCTACATCTACATCTACATTTATTGAGTTGACAAAAATCTTGTAAGATATCACATCAACTATAAATAAAAACTAGAATAAAATAAAAGCAAATAACAAAATAAGTTAATGACAATTTTAAATTGCAAGTTACATTGCTTATTTCACATGCTTTCCCGTTGCTTTCCCATTGCTTTGAGATGTGTTTTTCGAAGTTTTCCATCCTTTTCAACTTGTTTCGACTTTTCTCCTGACTGAATGTGAAAAACAACAACCCGACTGTTCCCAGCCCTTATTAAACCTACGGTTGCTTGTCTTAACGTCTCTGATCTTTCGGCAGTAGAGCAACGGGTTTAATGACGAGTCAAAGTAAACTAAAAGTTGCCGTATATTTCATAAAAGGTAAACGGACAAAGATAACCCTCCTTGTCTACAACAAACGACCGCATGTTTTCAATAATGATGTTTTTCTTAATTTCTAGTCATTACTCGAATAAACATGAAATAGGAAATGTTAGCGAAAGAGGAATTTCTGTCGGCTTTTCTAAGACTATGTTTTTCGTTGTTTTACATCCTTTTCAACTTTCTTGCAACTTTTCGCCTATGAAGAAAAATAATGAAATAAAACTAAACTACTTGTAATTCATACTCGCACCTGTGTTTATAAAACTACGCTTTTGGAATAAGACATTTTTAGAAAGGAGAAAGAGAATAGAAGTAAACATTGTTTTATTTGTCCTTTTTATTGAAAGTTTTAAAATCGAATAGGCTGCATTACATTTTATACTTCTATTTAAAACATATGAACGGCACAAATCGTTGAATTTTGGGATATACAATAAGTTGAATTTTAGCGTCTGTAAACCTAACATACTTTTTCTCAAGACAAACTTCTTTACATAACTGAGTATATTTATACATTAACACATATTTCTGGTTTAAAATGCATATAAATTAGCTCGATAAACAGCCAAGTTGTCTGACCGTGTTCTTCACTGCTCGCCTTACCTCGCTGATCTTCCAGCAATAAAGCAATGGATTTAGTGACGACTTTAAGTTAACTAAAGTAGCCGTATATCCCATAGCAAGGTAAATGGGGACGGGTAAGCCTCTCTCGGGCGTCAAAGCTACCACTATACCATATGGCAGATAACAAACTGCTAATGTTACCTGAACCCAAAGTGCACTGGACACTGCCTTTCTGTATCGAGCTATGTTCAGTGGAATTGCCTGACTCGGTTGTCCTTGGGAAACGTGGTTCTCTACTTGAATTTGGTTGTGATGACGCAGAGTGACAAATATTTTTGTGTAAGAGAAAGTTGAGACGACTAGACACAGTAGTGTAACAATATTGCCATACCATGAAGATATAAGGGGATTCCAAACGTACATTGTTGCGTTGACAATGGACATAACACAAAATACAATTACAGCTAGATATGTTCTCTTCAAAGTCATAACTTGCCTGTATCTGAGCCCTAGCAACAGGGCGAGAAGTCTGTCCACGCTTATTGCAGTCAGTGTCAACAAAGACACTTCACACAAAATATAGCCAGTGATAAAAATTGAGTCAACTGCGTGGCGACAAATATTCCATTGATTGTTCAACTCAGCTATGCAGGCAGTAACATAAATAGGTTCTTGAATGAGACCAACACAGAGATCAGTTGCCGCTAGGCTACGATACAGGAGTTTGGAGGGCGGATGAAGTGAAGACTCCTTGTGAAGGGCAAGTAGAATCAGACTGTTTCCTAGAAATGCAGTTATGGACAGACAAATGTGCAGAACTGTAAGGAATATTACATGGCTGCGTGCTTCTCCAATTACTTCTGCCGAGCAAATCAATTCTTCGATTGTTTTCATGTTTTCTTTCCCAGTAAAGTTTTTTACCTCCATTTTACTGCAATGTGAATACGTGCAGGTGGCCGTTTTCAAGTTATGTCGTCTCTCATTATAAAAAAGAGGAACATCCCAATCGCCTGTCAGTCCACAAATTAGCTAGGTGCGTATTGGTGCGTATGTCCTTTATGAGTTGTTATTACCAGCGGCTTGTTCAACGAAAACAAACGAATTTGAAATGTCGTGTGGAGTTCTGTTTTGCTCTATATTCTAAGCGTTAATTCATAACAGTTATGCCCAATAAATAGGCAGTATTTGAGTCAAGTGTATACCTTTGTAAACCCCGATAAAAATCAACTGAGTTGATGAATTATTAAATAGTAGAATTAACGTTTGATACAAACACCTGCTCAGCTTATTAGCAATCCAGAATTGAGAGACACCGCCGTTCCCTTTGCTATTTTAGATCCCTTATATCAACCTGATCGCCCCTATTTAATTTCTATATTGCTTCCATTAACCAGTTTGATGCAGTTTCGCGCGCGCGCAAATTACCTTAAGTTGTGCGCGTGCTTGGCTTATTTCGTTGACGTGTATACTTAATTCGTTATTTAACGTACTACATTTATTTTGCGTCGTTTTCTTCTTGTTAGTAACTGTGCTCACACTGTGGGTGGCTCCTCCTAAAATGTTCTGCAATTGGTATAGGATTTAATGGAGCCGAAACCAATTGTGGAATTGCACACATTTTAGGCATCCTACTGATGAACAGTTACGAAATTCATTACGTCAAGCTATTAAATTACGTCTGAACATTTAGTTTCAAAAGCGCTTTTATAACTTTTTTCAAACATATTCATTTGATACGATTGGCGCTACACAGTTCATATCTATTACGAAATTCAAATATGTTTAGAAGCCACATCTATTTGAAGTCTGTCGACTTTGAATTATTAGTATTCATTACTTTTTCATACAGATCTCTACCCATTGTTTCATTTCACAAGTACGATAAAATATTCCGTCCCATACAGATCGGACGCTCATATTTTATCTACTACATATCGCCTCTCATTATTAACTGAAGATGAATGTCTAAAGCAGCATTCAAACGACAAACAGTAAAGTTGGCAAACTCGTGTTGGCAAACTGTTGGCGAGAATAGAGACAAGTTCAATTTGTCGCCAACAGTTTGCCAATTGTTGTTGTGTCTTTCACACACGTTAACTTGAGTTTCCCAGCACGTGTTTAGCAACCTTAGTTTGCCGTGTAAAGGGTGCTTAACATCCCAATCACCTGTAAGTCAACAACTGAATTAGTTAGGTGCGTATTAGTTTTATGTCAGTTATGAGTTGTTATTAAGGCCGCCGCACACTAGCCGATTTTTTGTCTTTAGAACGCCGATTTCTTTGTCTCGGTTCACCGCACACTAGCCGACAATGCCCGACAAGACGTTTTAAGATCTAGCACTGTCAGATATTTTTTTGTCGGCCGACAAAAAATCTTAACTTGTCGGCGTTCTAAAGACAAAAAATCGGCTAGTGTGCGGCGGCCTTTACCAGCGGCTTAAAAATGTCGTGTGGAGTTGTGTTTTGTTGTCAAACGCTGCAACTGGACGAGGAGAAAAATGCTTTAGTTGTAGTCCAAGTATTTATTTTAGAACCCAACTATGTTTAAATTCGCTTTAAAATATTCATGATGGTTTGTCAAGGTAAATTATTTATGGCTTATCTTATTCTCAACTCTTCCTTTGTGGTGGTCATTTGTGATGGTAATACATAACGTTGTGTTTTATCAGAAACCCATAACTGGGTTGAAAACCCACTTATGGGTTTCTGGTTTTATGTAATATATCAAACACGAGGCGACTGGCATGTTTGACATTCGTTTTCTTATGAGGCGATATTACCACAGGTGAACCAAGCACAATACTGGGTACTAGAATTGAGCTTTGTTTTGCTTTGCAACATTTGCGAAAATTTCTGCACGAAATTTATAACTTTTCTCTTAAAAAGTACACATGAAGTTTGAAATAAAGTGTTAACATGTAACCTGGTGTATTTGTTTGTTCATTGGGGCCCTCCATGGCCTGTATTTGAGTATTTTCTTCCATGCCAGCTACATCGTGTATAAATATAAGACAAGGTTGGAAAGTATTTTGGTCGAGTCGACAAGGCCGCACAAGAAAACGCAGTCGATGAAATGCAAGAAAAACACACATTGTCCCTGTATCCCCGTATTAAACAAGATCGATAGTTGCGCCAACTTTTTCCGTAATTTTATTGCCAAGAACTCACATTTTCGAGACGCAACCCAACGCCGAACTTAACCATCTCGCTCGACGATGGCGGCCATTAGCCGTGAGGACGAAAAGGGTTGTGACTAGAATGGATACTCCAAAATCAGGTTTGGACCAACGGTTTCAGTGAAAACATTGGGGTATGTACTTGGTGTATCCCTTATTATTTTGTATTTAAACACTTAGTTTTTATTTCAGTAGAAAAAGAAGATAAAAACAGCAGAATACGGAATCGAACCCGGGCCGTATGATCTACTCCATGCACACTATCCACTGTACCACCGAGGACTAGCTGCCAGAAATTGTAATTTTTAAGGGATATAAGATAATATGCTGCTAGCCCAGACTATATATAAGAACTAACCCTTTCGATACACTGGAAATACTGGAATCAGTGTTTAACCCTAAATACTAAAATCAGTACTTCAACCCTAGATACTGTAATCCGACCCTAAATTACACTGCAATATATCTAAATGTTTTACAATAAAGGATACATGAAGTACCATACATTATTATCAGGGATACACCAAGTACCTAGGAACATTGGTTTGGTGGGGGGTTCTCATTCTCGCGGGCTCAGAAACCTGATTTTGGAGTATCCATTTAAGTCACAACCGGACGAAAAGTGGCTACAACCTCGATCCCGCGAGAAGATTTTCTCCCCCACTACCGGTACGCACCGCCGACCATTTCAGCACGCGCCTCCACCGGGTAAGTAAACTTTTCGCAGCAGTGAAAACCCCTTGAAATGGCGAAGTCTTGCGACGATATTAAATTTTTGCAACTCAGCTTTGTGTATTTTTTTTTTCCGGTTGTCAGGCCGAAGGTTTTAGCGAAGGTTTTTTGATAAAGCAGAGTTGGATCAAAACAAAGGTTATGTTGTGTGGTTTTTAACAGTACGGCGTTTTCTTCACTTCAGTTCCTTCCTTCGAAGAGATCGATATGGCGATGTAAAAACTTACGTGCTCAACAGAGTTGTTATAATTAGCTCATCCTATTTATTATTAACTGATAAGGCCCTACACTGTTCACGAAAACATTGACTGTTTTGAATAAGCCATGTTAAGCAAAATAGTGCATCACTGATATTGGGGCAAAACATGGCGAAAATTCAAAGTTTTCAGAGGGAACTCAATGTCAGGAATCGCTTGTTTATATTTCTTTCAAGAATTATAGTCGATAGCCGACCTTTCGAAACATATCAAAAGATGAAGATGTTGAGATTTAGGGGCTTCAAATTTGCAGTAGAGGCTGAAAATAATTTTGTTTACATGCAAACATCTGCATCTGTAAGTCTAATTTAGCGGCGATCGATCGCATAGATGCAGTGATAGATGTTTTTTACAGCCCCCCTGAGATGTCTGCCGGCTTCCTATTTCTTCCAGAACAAGTTTAAGACAATATCTTACTTACCCAGAGAGGAAAGTTTCGGTAAACGAAAGTAACGGATCAAACTTCAACTTAATAGAGTTTTTCTGTATCCTCTGTTTTTCAAAGGCCTCTGTGTTTCAGTGACTGAGCACATTATCATATTATGAATGAAGTCACCGTAGCGTTTAATTGTTAAGTATTGTAATTTTTTGTTGCTGATTATTTGATCTCGAATAATATAATACGAGCAAAATGATTCCACCACTACCAACGTTTATTTTTTTCAATTCTTGCCTTTGTGGTAGAATATTTACGCAATTTACAGGCTACATTTTTTCGTGGAATTATTCCTCCGCCGCCCCTACCACTCGACGCTCTTTTGGCAGTTATTGAACAATCTCTCAACCTCTGTTCACGACTGATTGTTCCAATCCATGTGATTATCAGACGTCACTACGATGGAAATCGTTGGGTGATACCTGTGGAGCGAAGCGTGTGGAATACATTGGTCATACGTCCTGAACACTTCTGGCTTTTAACAGGCGAGAGCCCAGGTAGTTTAACGCAAGTTGTCGAAAGAATTGGTCCTGACATCAAAGCGCGCGTGCGAAACCCTTGGAATCCACGTAGGCGTGTCAGAAGAACGCGACCCAATGCTCTTTGCCTTCACGACAGGATTCTACTTACATTTATATGGCTACGACAATACCACACTCTAACTACTCTTGGACAGATGTTCAGTGTGTCGGCAAGCAATTTTTATGACACGGTCTTCACAATTGTTCCAATTTTATTCGAACATTACGTTGATAGATACTTGACATGGAACGATGAAGATTCGTGGAATAATCAACGCGGGGAATTCGAGGAGTTTCCAAACGCCGTGGGAGCTATTGATGCATTTCCTGTTCAAATTAGCAGGTCCACAGGTGATGCCCAGCGTTTATACTATAGACGAGACCGAGGATATCATTTCCTCAATTTTCACGTTGTCATAGACAACGATGGTTTTTACCAGTTTTCAGGAGGCGGGTATCTGGGACATGCGACTGATGCGGCATCATACGAGCGCCTGCCGAGCATGGGCTATCTACGAGCAGCAGCTTCACCTCCCCCGCAACGCCTATCTTCTAGCGGACGGCGGTTATCCATCAGTTAACCCGCTAGTGACACCGTTCAGGAGACCAAGAGGAGGCAGACTGGATGCTATACGCTATCGCGCTAACCTAGAGTTAGGGAGGGCAAGGATTAGGGTTGAACACAGGATTGGCGACGCAAGAGTATATCGTGCTGTACCAGGACGGTCTGGTAGATATCGAGGGCGTAGATATTTTGTACCTGTTGTTGTGAGCGTTGTCCTTGCAATTGTTAATCGACGCCGTCGATTGATAAGAAATATCAGATTGACATTTCTAGTTCATGAAATGTAAACAATGACCTTGAGTCATCAGTTATCATTTAATTTCAGATCAGTCCAGAATAATGTGAAATATGAAGAGGCGGTGAGCGAGAATATCAGACTTTAATAAACCAACTAGTGGGCAATCACAAATCCTGCACTCTGATTGGCTGAGCTACTTCTAGGCTATATGTTATAACCTACTGTAGCGCCGAAAATGATCAAACATCAACCTTAGTCCAAGGCGTCCCCCTTTTAAAACCTGTGGTGAAAAGTGAACGAGAGGGCCTAATAAACCCACCGCCACAGGGAACCCATCAGAAAGCCCGGGACTAATTAAAAATAATTGTTTTAAAGGTATAATTTATTAAAGGTAAAAATTACTTTTAGTAGTTTTTCTCACTACCTTTTCCCATTATTTCTGAATGTCAAAATTTGGCCAACAAGTTGGTTGATACTAAAACAATAGCCCATTCGTGGTAGATGACTCAATTGTTACTAAAGTCATATAGTCGTATCTGGAGAAATAAAACTGAACAACTGACCTCAGTTTAATATATGTTTATTTTGCTCACATCATGTTTATGGATAGGCTGAGTGTGGCTATGATAGTTACACTAACTGAAACGCGTTTTATCTTAACTTGAAACATTAACGTGAATAAAGCACGCAATATTGGTGTTCAAATTTCGCTGACCCATAATTTGAGTTTTTGAGTAACTAACAATGTCTCGCGGGGGTCAATTCTTACGTTCAGCGGCTAGTCTGTGGATTCATCACTGTCACTCGACGACTGGGATGATAACTCCAATCCCTGGCTCTGGGCGCTTTCTTTTAAATATTTCATGTGTAGCTTTGCGGCTTTTAAACCTACCGTCATCAGATTCCCAGCCCGTTTGGTCAACTTGTCGAGTCGCTTTGGCAGCGCTTTCTCGCGTTCTTTGGATTTCCCCTTTGACACCTTCTTGTTTTTCGGTGCTGCCGGAATAGCACCAGCTAGAGGCTGTTGCTCAGCGTCACTGCCATCGGCTGCACTTAGATCATCTACATCAAATATTGCTGCAGCTGCCTCGACCTGTTCTTCGTTTCCTACACTCAACTCTCCGGGACACTCAACAACTTCGTCCAAATCGGCGGCTTGGTGCTCTTCTAAGTTTAAAGGGTCGCTAGCTTCAGCTTGTTTGTTGGTTTTCATCGCAAGAATGACATTTTCAGCTGCCACGCTTGGTCCCGGATTAATTATATTTCTCTCCTCTCTCGCTCTAACTTCTTGTGAATTCTTGACTTTGCGCCTAATGTTGCCAAGCCTGCTTCGAATACTTTTGATTCCCTCCCCCTGAACGGCACACTCGTACTTCTTAGCAACATCGGGAGGCAAGAGCTCTTTATGACGAGCAATAAAGGACAGGATTTGCTTCCAATCATTCCCCTTCTTTTCCACAGCTTGTCTGTAAAGGGTACGCTCAGCCTCAGTTATGGCATTCTTTCTCTGTCCAGTTTTCTTTCGCTTTTTCTGGCCTTCAAAAGCGAAAAAGGTACCATTTTTAAAACCATTTTATTTTAAGTTATCTGCGCGATAGGCAATTTTATAGAAACTGTTTTGGTGGTCCTTACCTGCGAAATAGCGCTCAAATAAATAATCGGGATCTTGTTCTTCCGACATTCTACAACGTCACGAGGAAACTAAATAAATTATAAAACACAGCGCGTTCACGCTTCGCCGCTTTAGCTCGTGCCCAATGAACAGTAATTTATAGCGCGTTGACAGGGCCTTTGTCCGATTATCGTAATTTGCATGTGAAAAAACATACCCTTTGTTTTTTAGACTTAAAAACAGAGGATACAGAAAAACGCTATTAAAACAAACGTATAGCACATTGAAGTAATATATCAAACATGAGGAAACGTGTTTCATCATGATATCCAAACGCCGAGAAGTGGGTTGAAAAAACAAGTAGTAGCAGAATTATTTACGAGTTTGAGAAATAGATAATAATACATTGAATTTTAGCGTCAGTAAACTGACCTCGTATACTATTCTAAAGATAAACGTTAAACAAAATTACACATATTTAAAGTTTAAAGTGCGTATAAATTAGCTCGGTGAACAGCAAAGTTTTCTGATTGTGTCCTTCACTGCTTGCCTTACTTCGCTGATTTTCCAACAATAAAGCAATGGGTTCAATGACGAGTTTATGTAAACTAAAGTAATTGTATAAACCCTTGCAAGGTAAATGGAGAAGGATAAGCCTCTCTGAGCTGCCACTATAACAAACGGCAGATACCAAAGTACTAATGCTACCTGCACCCACAGTGCACTGGACACTGCCTTTCTGTATCGAGCTATGTTCAGTGGAATTGCTTGGCTCGGTTGTCCTTGGGGAACGTGGTTCTCTTCTTTGATTTGGTTGTGATGACGAAGAGAAACAAAAATTTTTGTGTAAGAGAAAATTGACACGACCTGACACAGTGATATAGCTATGTTGCCACACCATAAAGTTATGGAGGGTTTCCAAACGTACATTGTTGCGGCGACAATGGACACAACACAAAATACAATTACAGCAAGATATGTTCTCTTCAAAGTCACAACTTGTCTGTATCTGAGCCCTAGCAACAGGGCGAGAAGTCTGTCCACGCTTATTGCAGTTAGTGTAAACAAAGACACTCCACACAAAATATACCCAGTGATAAAAATTGAGTCAACTGCGTAGCGACAAATATTCCATTGATTGTTCAACGCAGCTATGCAAGCAGTAACATAAAGAGGTTCTTCAATGAGACCAACACAGAGATCAGTTATAGCAAGGCTACGATAAAGGAGTTTGGAGGGCGGATGAAGTGAAGACTTCTTGCGAAGGGCAACTAGAATCAGGCTGTTCCCCAGAAATGCAGTAATGGAAAGACAAATGTGCACCACTGAAAGGAATATAAGATGATTGTGTGTTTCTTCAGCCAATTCTGCCGAGCAATACAATTCTGCGATTGTTTTCTGGTTTTCTTCCCCAGTAAAGTTTTTTACCGCCATTTTACTACAATTGCGAGTACGTGCAGGCCGGCGCTCTATAATATATATTGTAAGTTATATCGCCTCTCATCATAAACTGAGAACGAATGTCTAATATCCCAATCACCTGTCGGTCGACAAATTCGCCGTTTGTCAGTTGGTATAACCAATTACAACGCCTCATTTAACAAAAACAAAAGAACTTAAAAATGTGGTGTGAAGTTCTGTTTTGTTGTTTCATGTTATAACATACCTCAAGAAAAGCGCAATCTGATTGGTTGATACGCGCCATCTATTCTCCTGTGGACAGCACGCACACGTCACGCAGCTTGTTTTGCCGGAGATTTTAATATGTTGTCTTCATAATATGTTATAAAAGAAATGATAAACGTCGCAGTTGTGCGTGCAACGCGTTCAGCAGCGAGTTATGTATGCACTCGAGAGGTTTGCTAAATACTCAAGAAGCTGGAGTCGCTCGAGGCAATTATGCTTCTTTCGTGCTTAGCAACCTTTTCTTGCGTCGAATCCTTGCACGTTTGCCATTTCTTAAAACACGTTTTAATTAAAGTGCAAGTATATGTATTAATTTTAGAAACCATCTAAGTTCAATGTTGCTTCAGTAAAAACTATTCATGATTGTGATGCTTCGAAGATCGCCGTGAATAATTTTTAGTTGTGAAATGACTTTTTCAGCGGGTGTTCGTTTAAAAATCGCAAAGTAATTGTGATATTTTGGCTGAGCAATGGCCAGTTTCTTTTTTGTGAAATTACTCTTTCGACGAGTGTTCGATTGAGTACCGAAAATAATTGTGCTATTTGCGGTCCTCAATCGAAGACCAGAAAGATGTGTTTACATAATTTCCGACATAAGATCATTAGTTATGCGTCATTATCACAAATGACCACCATAAAGGAAGCCTCGAGTCGAGGATACGTTAAGTAATAAAAACTATCATGAATGTTTTAAGGGACACCGCTTAGACAAAACGAAAGCATTTTTTTCTCCTCCAATAAGATAATCCTTTTAAGTATAATTAAACATTTTAATGACAAAACAGAACTCCACACGATATTTTTACGTAGGTTCTTTTGTTTTCGTTAAAGTGTCTATGAAATGTAATTAATTTTTTTTAAAATATCGAAAGTTTCACCTTTTTAGACCTTGAAACAAAGAGTTTAAAGTGTCAGAGACGAAAGAAAGAAGTTACCATCACCCATAGGTGGTTTTCAGACGAGTCCTGTCTTAAACACAGTCACTAAATAAAAATAAGCTAAAAGTAATAATTGATGAAAAATACTGAAAAACCGAGGTCACGCCAAAAATTGTAAAATAGAATTTCTAAAACTGCGAACAGCGAGCAAAAAATAAATACAATTTACAAGACAAGCCCGCAGGTGATGGCTTTTCGAATTAATTTTAATCATTGTTTGAAATCTAAAACCTTAGTAACAAATGGATAAAAAAAAAAACACAAAACAGTGACAATTTCCATTCACATATTTTTTCTACACCACGCGACTTGCATACATTCCCTAATTTGTATCAAACGCTCAAATAAACGAGAAAGACAGCAAAAGTGAAACTTCCCTCCTTTTCTTTGAGATGTGTTTTTAGAAGTTTTCCATCCTTTTCAACTTATTTCGACTTTTCTCCTGACTGAATGTGAAAAACAACAACCCGACTGCTCCCAGCCCTTATTAAGCCTACAGTTGCTTGTCTTACGTCTCTGATCTTTCGGCAGTAAAGCAACGGGTTTAATGACGAGTCAAAGTAAACTAAAAGCAGCCGTGTATATTTCATAAAAGGTAAACGGACAGAGATACCCCTCCTTGGCTACAACAAACGACCGCATGTTTTCAATATTGATGTTTGGACATCACTCGAATAAAAATAAAATAGAAAATGTTAGCGAAAGAGGAATTTCTGTCTTAGTTTTTATAGATCTTCTTCAACTTTCTTGCAACTTTTCGCCTATGAAGAAAAATAATAAAATAGAAATATAAAAACCGCCGAGTACTCGGGGACTTACCCAAACTAACTACTTGTAATTCATACTCGCACCTGTGTTAATAAAACTACGCTTTTGGAATAAGACAGTTAATAAGAAGGAGAACTAGAATTATAGACGTAAACATTGTTTTTTTGGTCCTCTTTATTCGAAGTTTTAAAATCGAATAGGCTGCATTATATTTTATACTTCTATTTAAAACACATTACGATATGAACGGCACAAATCTTTGAATTTTGGGATATACAATAAGTTGAACTTTAGCGTCAGTAAACCCAACATACTTTTTCTCAAGACAACTGTCTTTACACAACTGAGTATATTTATACATTAACAAATGTTTATGGTTTAAAATGATACAAATTAGCTCGATGAACAGCCAAGTTGTCTGATTGTGTCCTTCACTGCTTGCCTTACTTCGCTGATTTTCCAACAATAAAACAATGGGTTCAATGACGAGTTTATGTGAACTAAAGTAACCGTATAAACTCTTGCAAGGTAAATGGAGAAGGACAGGCCTCTCTGAGCTGCCACTATACCAAACGGCAGATAACAAAGTACTAATGTTACCTGCACCCACAGTGCACTGGACACTGCGTTTCTGTTTCGAGCTATGTTCAGTGGAATAGCTTTGCTCGGTTGTCCTTGGGGAACGTGGTTCTCTGCTTGAATTTGGTTGTGATGACGCGGAGAAAGAAAAATTTTTGTGTAAGAGAAAATTGAAAGGACTAGACACAGTGATATAGCTATGTTGCCATACCATAAAGTTATGGAGGGTTTCCAAACGTACATTGTTGCGGCGACAATGGACACAACACAAAATACAATTACAGCAAGATATGTTCTCTTCAAAGTCACAACTTGTCTGTATCTGAGCCCTAGCAACAGGGCGAGAAGTCTGTCCACGCTTATTGCATTTAGTGTAAACAAAGACATTGAACACAAAATATAGCCAGTAATAAAATGTGAGTAAACTGCGTAGCGACAAATATTCCATTGATTGTTCAACGCAGCTATACAGGCAGTAACACGAATAGGTTCTACAATGAGACCAACGCAGAGATCAGTTGCCGCTAGGCTACGATACAGGAGTTTGGAGGGCGGATGAAGTGAAGACTCCTTGTGAAGGGCAACTAGATAGAATCAGACTGTTCCCCAGAATTGCAGTAATGGACAGACAAATGTGCAGCACTGAAAGGAATATTAGATGATTGTGTGCTTCTTCAGCTAATTCTGCCGAGCAAATCAATTCTTCGATTGTTTTCTGGTTTTCTTCCCCAGTAAAGTTTTTTACCTCCATTTCACTGCAATGTGAATACGTGCAGGTGGGCGTTTTCAAGTTATGTCGCCTCTCATTATAAAAAAGACGAACATCCCAATCATTTGTCAGTGAACAAATTAACTAGGTGCGTATTGGTTTTATGTCTTTTATGAGTTGTTATTACCAGCGGCTTGTTTAACGAAAACAAAAGAATTTGAAATGCCGTGTAGAGTTCTGTTTTGCTCTTTATTCAAAGTGTTTACTGCAAAGTGACGGCTGATCTGTGCTTACTGGACAGCTTGCTCCACTGGGCCTAAATATCTGAGTGAATGTTTTCCATTTGTTATGGTATTAACACTATGTAAGGAGTAAATCAGATTGCCTTAGGGTATAAGAACAGCTGTTAGCCTTAAATAAATTGCATGTAGTCTTAGGGCATAAATTATGCTTAATTTTGTACATTAAAGAGGGTCTAAAATAGGGTTTCCCAATCCCGCTTCCCGCCACTGTTTTTTCTTTCATCCCGCCATCTCGCTTGCTTCGAACATGCCATCCCGATCCCGCTTCCGAAATACTTTTTTTGCATTACAAGTCGCAGTTTTTTTCCGGACGAGACGCGATTTCCGCGCGCTAATGCATTACGACCTCGGTGTTTGTTTGCGGTAAACAGCAGCAGTCAGTTTAGTTTCATTCGTTTTTGAATAAGTGTTGAGGAGCCAAATAAAAGTTTTCTTTATCGGAGAACAGCGCGTGGACCATGACGAAGGCCTTCCATCACTCCAAACTTCAAAATTTCAAATTTGAAAAACAAATTTCAAAACACGCCTACCACATAGGGTTACCCACGAAATCTGATAGAGAAGGTTGTATGGAATATGCCGGGTGGGGAGAGAGGAATGCGGAGTGCGGAGTGTGAAAACGCGGAGTGTAGAAAACGCGGAGTGTATGAAAAATTAGAAGTGTGGCAAATGGGGAGTGGGGGAAATGTGGAATACGTATTTTTGTGGAAAACATAAAATATATTGTAAAACTAAACTATTTTTTTTTCTACAAGGCAACTTTTGCAAGTTTTGAAATTCACAATCTCTATATAAATAAACAGGAATTTCAGTGGAATCCACGAGGTGGAATTTCAGTGTTGTTATCTCAAAAGAGTTGGTATTTTAATATATGCCTACATTTCATACCATTACAATTTTTCGAACTTAATTCTGTAGCATTTTGAGTAGATAGAGCACGTTTTGAAGCCGCGCTGGCATTCTTTCGTTACGAAATCTGCGACGACATTGTTTGCACAGCATCTGGGCAATGTGCATTGCTCAATTACCACTGCTTCAATTAGGGCTGTCTGGAAAATGTTACTAGGGAGAATTTGCAATTTCATGGCAATTTTATATAATACTTGAAAGTGGAATATCAATGGAAAATGTGTGTGTTTGGGAGAATTACTGAAGGTGACTTTCGCTATTACGGAACCAAGGTGACTGTTATAACAGAAGATCAAGAGTACCGGGGCATTGGTTTACAGCGCTGACTTCACGAACACCTATTATCATCCTAACTTCTTGTATATTCAGCGCAAAAAAAAAACAATGTTAAACGGACTTGTTTTTATTGAACAGTCCGTTTAGAGAGCGCTGGATTTTCACCAACCTGAAATGCTATAACAATATGATTTAAAAATAAATATCTGCAGTTAAGAGGATCAGGCTGTTCTCTGTATGCGGCACTTAGATAACGGCTTTTTCGTACTTACGTTGGTCGCTGTATACGAGCTTTTCATGAAGCCAAACAGTAGGTCAGAGTGTATTACATTATTACCTACCTCGAGGTAGCCACTAACCCAATGACTTAACGGCTACCTTAGGGTCGGAATATATATTACCGACCTCAAGGTAGCCACTAACTCAATGACTTAACGGTTGATTTCAAAGAAAGACAGGATAGAAAAACGCCGGTTTGAAAAATCACCTATGTAAACATCCAGACGTGTCTTCCTTCACGGAATCGTGAAATATCCGGCGAGTGCATTGTCGTCATCCATCCCGTTTCCACCCGAAAAATCAAGAATTCCCGCGTCCCGCCATGAAGATGACGAACTTCCCGCTTCCCGCCCACCTCTAACCATCCCGCATCCCGCCTTCCAATTTTCTTTCATCCCGCATCCCGCCAACCCTATGTTAGGCCCTCATTAAAATACATACATCTTGCAGCCGTCTGTTTAACAAAGTAGACAAAGTGACTTTTTCAAGTAACTGCTGATAACTAGATTGTTTGTCCCTACTGAAAAAAAGCTCTCAGTCCTCTCTCTCGTAACCTTTCCAACTTTCGCGTGTCAGAAGCTCTACAAAAATGCCATACCAGATGACAATGGGTAAGATGAGGGAGGATAACTGTCTTATACAGTTGTAACTTGGCCATAATGGAAATTAAATTTCTAAGCTTCGTATTCACTCTAATCCTCTGACTAGCCTTTTTACAAACACTACTGATATGGTCATTAAAATTTAGTTTACAGTCAGTTTGGCGGCAAGTCTTGGAATCTTTGACTGTCGTCGCCAGAAATCAGGGACATTGGAGCAGCGAATTTTCGTGCGTCTTACACTGCGATGTCGCTTCATTGGTATATACCGCTGTTCCACCCTACGGGCTCAAATTCGTTTGGTGCGGTCGGTGCGACAAAAATGGTTGTGTTAAATAAGGCGTATTCAGGCCCATATAGAAACCACTGACCGAAATAATTCGCTCGCAGTTGAAAACAACAAGACTTTAGCTTTTGAATGAGGGATTTGCAGCAAAATTTGGAGCATTCTGTGCCCAAATATCGCAGTTCGAAGACAGCGAACTTCAAGACTTTAGCGTAGACTGTTGGCGGAAATGATTTTTACAGCTCTGAACGATTTTTGAAAGCAAAAAGCAGGGCGAAGGAACCATCGTAGAAAGTGAGAATGCAATGATCGTCAGTTCAGTCGGTGCTTCTTCTCAGACGATTGCGGCAAGTTGGCTACCCCCATCACTTTACGAACTATGGTGCCTCGAAATCCCGTTTTGAGTGAAAATCGGCATTAATGGTTTCTAAAATAGAGAGCATTGTATGAGCGAAGCTTCGGAAATATGTTTTCTTGAAAAGCAGGGCCAGTAACAATTGTGGGGAAAATCAACCTTTATACAAAAAACACTTGAAAAGATGTTCATAAATTTACCCGGAATGCGGCAAATATTCCAGGTAAGCTAAAAGCCAGCCTATTTGATTTTGTTTTATTTCTGCCATACAAAGCCTTCTAGTGTTTGGCGGCCATATTGCCACTGAAACTCGCGCACGCGCGGTGAACATGGCCGCTATTTCTGGCGATGTAGTTTTTAAATTAGTGTTAAATATATAAATATAATATAAAAAGCAACATTCAACAACCCTGTGATGGATAACACAATTACAAGTGGTCTTAAGACATGAACTGGTGCATTATACGCCCTCCAGTGCATTTTGTTTTCAACCTCCCGTAACAAGCGGACACCTCCCGTAAGCGGCCACTTACCGGGGGGGGGGGGGGGGGGGAGGGGAAGGGGGGATACTTGGGTCAACTTTTGCTGAGTATGTGCCGCTGGCCTCTCAGAGCCCCCATTATAGTCTATTCTGTGGCCAATTATAGACCCCATCTTAGTCACTTTTGAGTATAAAATGTAAATTTCGCAATCCCAACTTAGTCACTTTCTGTTTAGCCTCTGGTTTAGACTTTCTGGCATCCTCAAAATGAAATGAAACATTTATTTAATGTAGAAGACTTTACTCTTCACCTACAAACCTTCTGGTACATTTGTTAACCGAAAATATTTACAAGCTAAACCTATCCAAAAAAATACTTGCCAGAATTTTCTTACCCCAAAAAATCCCGACAATTTGCGACCCCATTCTAGTAACTCTATTAAAAATGCAACCCCATTATAGTCAATCCAATCGTGAAAATGCGACACCATCCAGCGGCACATCCCCATTAGCCCATTTCTAGGAAGTACCTCCCCCCGGGACACTAACCCTTGGACCTGTATGTTTAAATTCGCTTTAAAATATTCATTATGGTTTGTCAAGGTAAATTATTTATGGCTTATCTTATTCTTCCTTTGTGGTGGTCATTTGTGTTGGTGATACATAGTGTTGTGTTTTATGTAATATATCAAACACGAGGCGATTGGCATGTTACGAGACATTCGTTTTCTTATGAGGCAATATTACTTGCACGTATTCGCATTGTAGTTAAATGGCGGTAAAAACCTTTACTGGAGAAAAAAACAAAAACAGAAAACATTGGAATAATTGTTTTGCATGACTCTTTCCCAGCGCCCCTCAGCTCGCATTAGTTTCGCTCGCTCAGTGGATCGCCGATCGAGTATTTGGACTATCCCTGTCTAGAAAGCCTTTTGCCCTAAGTTATTTTGTCTTTTTATTTATTTTTCTTTGCTTGACGAAAACAGGATTCTAGTATCAGTCGGGACGGTGTTAAGTTTGACGAGAAAATCGACCGAATTTATTTAAGGTGGCTCTGAACCCCACCTACATAATTTTTTTAAACATTGCCAAAAGCTGCATCTTATCCTACTGATCAAAATTCCACAATAAAAAATGGACTTCACCGAGTCATTTTTGAATTATTAACACTTAAAGCTAAAATTAAGGGTGTTTTCAGCACGTTATACTGTTGCTATAGTAACATATTGTGTCACAAAAATGATAATAACGTGTTCACCAATCATTGGGCATTCGTTTGATATCATGATTGTAGCATCAACTGATAAAAAGTGGTTATAATGACCCATCAAATTCTAAGTCTTGAAAAGTGCTGTAAACTGTTGGGAGCCAACTTAAAAGGAAGACTAACACCCCAGTTCTCCCGGCTTTTAACAATAAATTCCATTTTTAAGTCAATTATTTTATTTTCGCCAATTTAAGCCTATTTTTACGAAACTCATACAGGCTGAATATTGGGACTTGTCTTATATCTGAACGTTTGTGGTCATACGGATTAATAATGAGTGTTTGAATGCATGTTAATGCCAAACAATTTAAAATGATTATAATAAACCAGTATTTCTTTAATTAGCAGTGGGAAGATGCATTTCAGTAGCAAAAGTGAAATTCTCTTACTTTTCTTTGAGATGTGTTTTTCGAAGTTTTTCATCCTTTTCAACTTGTTTCGACTTTTCTCCTGACTGAATGTGAAAAACAATAAGCAGACTGCTCCCAGCCCTTATCCAGCTTACTACTTGTTACTCATGCGCGAAGCGGCATGAGGTAAGGTTTCGGCTCCGTTTTTCTTGTTATTATTATTATTTTTATTATTATTATTTTTATGTTTTTTGTGTCACGATTTTGCATGCAAATTTATGTACGCATATTTTAAATTGTTCACTTCCGGTTCATAGCTTTGCCATTTACACTTCCTGTTTAGCGACTTCCGGCTACTCTTACTTCCGGTAAAACAGCGTTACTTAAGTGTCACGACAGCGTCTCCTGCAACCCTACAGACATTACTTTGTTCACGTTTGGTATATATAAGACTAAGAAGAATCACTGGCTTCATTGTGGTACAGCCTTCATTTCCAAAACATTCAATAGTAAACAACGTGGTTTGCAGAAACGATGACTGAATGAAAGGAGTAACTCTTCTCCATGTCGGACATCTTCTTATCATGTTTAAAATATATCATAAAACTTTCTTACGCATGCGCATGAGTATAGGCTGCTTGGAGCCTCTTGTTATTCATACTCGCACCTACGTTGATAAAACCCCACTTTTGGAATAAGACGGTTGCTTGTCTTACATCTCTGATCTTCCAGCAGTAAAGCAACGGGTTTAATGTCGAGTTTAAGTAAACTAAAAGTAGCCGTATATTTCATAAACGGTAAACGGACAAAGATAACCCCCCTTGGCTACAACAAACGGCCGAATGTTTTCAAACGGGGGGGGGGGGGGGGGGGGGGTGACAACTCTAACAAACGTTGTTTGAGCAATACTGTGTGGAACTGAAAGTTGTCCCAAAAATTTGGAATATCTTCCCGATTTTTTCCGAGACATTCTCACAAAAATTTCAAACTTCCCGAAATTTTAACAACATTATCTCATGTTTGCCCGAAAATTTTTCAAGTCTGCCGATTCCCGGCAAAATGTTTAGATTCCCGGAAGAATTTTGTTTTTCTCCCGAAACAGGCCTTTAGAGTTGTCACCCCCTGTTTTTCAATATTGATGTTTTTCTTAATTTCTAGTCATTATTCTAATAAACATGGAATAGAAAATTTTAGCGAAAGAAGAAATTTCTGTCGGCTTTTCTTAGAATGTGTTTTTCGTAGTTTTAGATCCATTTCAACTTTCTTGCAACTTTTCGCCTATGAAGGAAAATAAAAACCGCTGAGTGCTCGCGGACTTACCCAAACTAACTACTTGTAATTCATACTCGCACCTGTGTTTATAAAACTACGCTTTTGGAATAAGACAGTTAATAAGAAGGAGAAAGAAAATAGAAGTAAACATTGTTTTATTTGTCCTCTTTATTCAAAGTTTTAAAATCGAATAGGCTGCATTACATTTTATACTTCTATTTAAAACATGTGACCGGCACAAATCGTTGAATTTTGGGATATACAATAAGTTGAATTTTAGCGTCAGTAAACCTAACATACTTTTTCTCAAGACAAACTTCTTTACATAACTGAGTATATTTATACATTAACACATATTTCTGGTTTAAAATGCATATAAATTAGTTCGATGAACAGCCACAGGAAGTTGTCTGATTGTGTCCTTCACTGCTCGCCTTACTTCGCTGATCTTCCAACAATAAAGCAATGGATTTAGTGACGAGTTTAAGTTAACTAAAGCAGCCGTATACACCGTAGCGAGGTAAATGGAGAAGGATAAGCCTCTCTCAGGCGTCAAAGCTGCCACTATAAAATACGGCAGATAACAAACTACTAACGTTACCTGAACCCACAGTGCACTGGATACTGCCTTTCTGTATGGAGCTATGTTCAGTGGAATAGCTTGACTCGGTTGTCCTTGGGGAACGTGGTTCTCTACTTGAATTTGGTTGCGATGGCGCAGAGTAACAAAAATTTTTGTGTAAGAGAAAATTGAGATGACTAGACACAGTAGTGTAACGATATTGCCATACCATGAAGATATAAGGGGATTCCAAACGTACATTGTTGCGGGGACAATGGACACAACACAAAATACAATTACAGCTAGATATGTTCTCTTCAAAGTCACAACTTGCCTGTATCTGAGTCCCAGCAACAGGGCGAGAGGTCTGTCCACGCTTATTGCAGTCAGTGTCAACAAAGACATTGAACCCAAATTGAGTGAATTGCGTAGCGACAAATATTCCATAGATTGTTCAACTCAGCTATACAGGCAGTAACATAAATAGGTTCTACAATGAGACCAACACAGAGATCAGTTGCCGCTAACTGTACGATACAGGAGTTTGGAGGGCGGATGAAGTGAAGACTCCTTGTGAAGGGCAACTAGAATCAGGCTGTTCCCCAGAAATGCAGTAATGGACAGACAAATGTGCAGAACTGTATGGAATATTACATGACTGCTTACTTCTCCAGTTACTTCTGCCGAGCAAATGAATTCTGCGATTGTTTTCTGGTTTTCCTTCCCAGTAAAGTTTTTTACCTTCATTTTACTGCAATGTGAATACGTGCAGGTGGGCGGCGCTTTATAAGTTGCATCGCCTCTTGACATAAAAAAGACGAACATCCCATTCACCTATCAGTGAACAAATTAGCTAGGTGCGTATTGTTTTTTTTTGCCCTTTATGAGTTGTTATTACCAGCGGCTTGTTTAATCGTCTGTAAGTCAGCAAATTAGTTAGGTGCGTATTAGTTTTATGTCAGTTATGAGTTGTTATTACCAGCGGCTTAAAAATGTCGTGTGAAGTTCTGTTTTGTTGTCAAAAGCTGCAACTGGGCGAGGAGAAAAATGCTTTAGTTGTAGTCGTGTTTATTTTAGAAACCCAACTATGTTTAAATTCGCTTAAAAATATTCATGAATCAAGGTAAATTATTTATGTCTTATATTATTCTCAACTCTTCCTTTGCGGTGGTCATTTGTGATGGTGATACATAGATGGATATTGTTATTGAACAATACATGATAGTGGAGAACAATTCAAAAAGCGCATTTTAAGTTTAGCTTATTGTGAATTTTTATATTTAACGAAACAATAATGACAAAAAAATCAGGGACAATTACACCCCCCCCCCCCCCTTTTTTTTCCTTTTTTTTTTCCTTCAGAGCAATTAAAAAAGAATTATCGCTCCCGGCTGTATTCGCAGGCTACAGCTATCGCCGTAAAACTTCTATTAAGACCCCCGGGGGGTCTTATTTATTTCAAGAGCGTTTGAAGGGGAGGGGGGGGGGGGGGGGAGGGTTTAATAGACAGGTGGTTATTTGTAATTCAGCGAAACGCCAGCATTTCAACACTCGTTTTTTGTCATTCTTTCATTCAAGATTACCGTAGGTACGATTAGTTTTTAGTAGACAGAGCAGAATGGCGCTATAATGAATTATTCAACGGAGGCGAGTGTTTGAACTGTTTTCCCAATTATTCAAGGGGGCGATTATTTGAAATATTATTCCAATTTCTTAGAGGCACCACTATTATATTGTGAACACATGTGGAGATTATTTTAAAAACCAAAAAGGGTTACATTATTTTATTTTACCATTGGGGGGGGGGGGGGGTGCTACTCGCAACAACTGAAAAGATCGCGGACGGAAAAAAGAAGAACAAGGAGATTACCCCAAGATATAACAGTACTCTTATTCGGATTTCCCCTCCCCCCCCCCCCCCCCCCTCCCTACCTCTCACCATCCGTAACATCAAAAATATAAAAGCTATAACAAGTGCATTTTAATGCCCTACATATAGAGATTATTTTAAAAACCAAAAAGGGTTGGGGGAGGTCTTGGGAGGAAAGTGCTACTCGCAACAACTGAAAAGATCGGACCGAAAAAAGCAGAACAAGGTGATTACCCAAAGATGCGTAACGGTAACTAAAAGTGTTCGTAATCCTGGTGTAGCTTGGCGTAACATTTCGGAGGTTTTTCGACCGATTTATGTCACTGTTCGGTTTTCAACAATCCGTTTGCTGCTCTAGCGTTTTTTCTCGCTGTTGTTCAGTCATCTTGCTACTTTCAGCCATCAAACTAGGATCAAACAACTGCTTCAGCTCGATTCAGCTGCTATAGGTTTCCACGCCACTGTCACGGTGTTCTTGTTGTGTGCCGTCGTTTTTTGCATATAATTTTATTAAGTCAAATTTATTAAAGCCTGAGCTAGGGTGCACTACGTATACCGCATCTGTGTTAAGTCATGTTCAACGCACTTGTAAGACCAATCAATGATTACTGTTACTAGGTGATATGTTAATTGGTAACAGGACTTCGTGTCGCATGTTACTCCAAGATATAACAGTAACTAAAAGTGCTCATAATTGTGGCGTAACATTTCAGAGGTTTTAAGAGAATTCCGTCCGATTTATGTCATTGTTCGGTTCCAACAATCTATTTGCTGTTCTCGCGTTTTTGCTCGCTGTTGTTGCTACTTTCAGCCATCAAACAACTGCTTCACGAGCTGCTAGGTTTCCACGCCACTATGCCCCCCCCCCTTCACCCTCCGTATTAACATCAAGAATATAAAAGCTACGACAAGTGCATTTTAATGCCCTACTGTATAGTTCCGAAAATTTGGAATTAGCAGCCTTTAGAGCTCGCTTCTAGTTTCTGACCTGTGATCCCTAGTTTTTTTCTTGAATCTATCTAGAAATATATTTCTTCAATTTTCATTTAACATATTTTGGCTACACTACACGTCTTCCGCATGTTTTCAAAAGCGACGTTTTCCTTGATTTCTAGTCATTACTCGAAAATGTTAGCGAAAGAGGAATTTCTCTGAATGTGTTTTTCCGTAGTTTTCCTTCCTCTTCAACTTTCTTGCAATTTTTCCCTTTGAATGAATGTATAAAGAAAGACTAACACCCCAGTTGTCCTGGCTTTTAACAACAAATTCCATTTTTAAGTCAGTTATCTATTTTCGCCAATTTAAGCCCATCATTTTAAAAAACTCATGCAGACTGAATATTGGGACTTGTCTTACATGTATACCTGAGCGTTCGTGGTCATACCGATTAATAATGAGTTTTTGAATGCATGTTAATGCAAAACAATTTAAAATGATTATGATAAACCCGTATTTCTTTAATTATTATCAGTGGGAAGATGTATTTACTTGCTACCATGTAGGAGAAATTTTAAAATAAGTGATGGCTATTTGAAATTTTAATCATTCTTTGAAATTTAACAGGAACCTTAATTACAAATGGTTAACAGTGACAATTTTCATTACAATTCATTTTAATTACAAATGGTTAAAAACAGTAAACAGTGACAATTTTCATTCATATATTTTGGCTCCACTACGCGACTTGCATACATTCCCTATTTATATAGGAAATATAGAAGAATAGGAAATCGGGAAGCAAAAATTAAAATTCTACTCCTCTTCTAGTTTGAGATGTGATTTTTGAAGTTTTCCATCGACTTTTCTCCTGACTGAATGTGAAAAACAACAACCCGACTGCTCCCAGCCCTTATCAAGCTTACTACTTGTTATTCATACGCGCACCTGCGTTGATAAAACCCCACTTTTGGAATAAGACGGTTGCTTGTCTTACATCTCTGATCTTCCAGCAGTAAAGCAACGGGTTTAATGACGAGTTTAAGCAAACTAAAAGTAGCCTTATATTTCATAAAAGGTAAACGGGCATAGATAATACCCCTTGGCTACACCAAACAACCGCATGTTTTCAAAATTGATGTTTTTCTTAATTTCTAGTCATTACTCTAATAAATGGAATAGAAAATGTTAGCGAAAGAGGAATTTCTGTCGGCTTGTCTTAGAATATGTTTTTCGTAGTTTTTAATTCTCTTCAACTTTAATTTCTTGCAACTTTTCGCCTATGAAGAAAAATAATAAAATAAAACTGAAGAAAAACCTCGGGGACTTACCCAAACTAACTACTTGTAATTCATACTCGCACCTGTGTTTATAAAACTACGCTTCTAGAATTAGACCCCCGGCCATTAGTATAAAGGAAAAAGAGAATAGAAGTAAACATTGTTTTATTTGTCCTCTTAATGCTAAGTTTTAAATCGAACAAGCTGCATTACATTTTATACCTCTATTTTATACTTCTAACAAATCGTTCAATTTTGGGATATGCAATAAGTTGAAGTTTAGCGTCAGTAAACCTAACATACTTTTTCTCAAGACAAATGTTTTTACATCAGTAACTGAGTATATTTATATAATACATTAATAAATATTTGTGGTTTAAAATGCATATAAATTAGCTCAATATGGAACAGCAAAGTTGACTGACAGTGTCCTTCACCGCTCGCCTTACTTCGCTGATCTTCCAGCAATAAAGCAATGGATTTAGTGACGAGTTTAAGTGAACTAAAGTAGCCGTATAAACCATTGCAAGGTAAATGGAGAAGGATAAGCCTCTCTCAGGCGTCAAAGCTACCACTATACCAAACGGTAGATAACAAACTACTAAAGTTACCTGCACCCACAGTGCACTGGACACTGCCTTTCTGTATCGAGCTATGTTCAGTGGAATTACTTGACTCGGTTGTCCTTGGGGAACGTGGTTCTCTACTTGAATTTGGTTGCCATGACGCAGAGTAACAAAAATTTTTGTGTAAGAGAAAATTGAGACGAGTAGACACAGTGATATAGCTATGTTTCCATACCATAAAGTTATGGAGGGATTCCAAACGTACATTGTTGCGGTGACAATGGACATAACACAAAATACAATTACAGCTAGATATGTTCTCTTCAAAGTCACAACTTGTCTGTATCTGAGCCCTAGCAACAGGGCGAGAAGTCTGTCCACGCTTATTGCAGTCAGTGTCAACAAAGACATTGAACACAAAATGTAGCTAGTAATAAAAATTGAGTCAACTGCGTAGCGACAGATATTCCATTGATTATTCAACCCAGCTATACAGGCAGTAACATAAATAGGTTCTTGAATGAGACCAACACAGACATCAGTTGTCGCTAGGCTACGATAAAGGAGTTTGGAGGGCGGATGAAGTGAAGACTCCTTGTGAAGGGCAACTAGAATCAGGCTGTTCCCCAGGATTGCAGAAATGGACAGACAAATGTGCAGCACTGGAAGGAATATTAGATGATTGTGTGCTTGTTCAGCTAATTCTGCCGAGCAATACAATTCTGCGATTGTTTTCTGGTTTTCTTCCCCAGTAAAGTTTTTTACCGCCATTTTACTGCAATCGCGAGTATGTGCAGGGCAGCGCTCTATAACATATTTATGAGTTATATCGCCTCTCATTATAAGCTTAAAATGAATGTCTAACATCCCAATCACCTGTCGGTCAACAAATTAGCCATTTGTCAGTTGCTATAACCAATTACAACGGCTTATTAAACAAAAACAAAATAACTTAAAAATGTGGTGTGGAGCTCTTTTTTGTTGTCAAAAGCTGCAATTATACCTGAAAGGAAGATCTTTTATAACATACCTCAAGAAAAGCGCGATCTGATTGGTTGATTACCGCCATCTATTCCCCTGTGGGTACCTTATTACATGAAATTTTGGCGACACGTTAATTTAGCGATTTTGAAAAATCCATATTTAGCGGCACTTTAATTTAGCGATTTTTCGTAAATTTGGGAACATGAGTCACTTAATTTTCGCGATTTCACGAACTGAAACTTTGGCGAATTTATTCAAAACTAGAACAAGAACATTTATGTGATAAAATCATAAACATCAATAGCTTCATTTAAATGCGATAAAAACAAAATCATACAACGTTCTGAAACTTAATTTTGAACGAAACAAACGAAACTACAATTGAAATGTCATATCTTTATGCTGTCCTCACTCATTTAAATTTTCACACAAAGTCAATGCTCCTTTTACTGTGTACGAGACATCTGATAAACGTCATAATCGACCGTCAAACAGCATGATTGTGTGAAACTGACCAGATGGCGGAATTTCATATTGCGCTCACTTTAATTTAGCGACGATTTAAATTTAGCGACACTTAATTTTGGTGCATTTTAATTTAGCGATTTTTAGAAAAATCGCTAAATTCGCTAAATTTAAGTGTCGCCAAAATTTCATGTTATAAGGTAGTACGCACACATCACCCAGCTTGTTTTGCCGGCAATTTTCATATGTTGTCTTCATAATATGTTATAAAAGAAATGATAAACGTCGCAGTTGTGCGTGCAACGAGTTATTGATACACTTGAGAGGTTTGGTAAACACTCAAGAAGCTGGAGTCGCTCGAGGCAATGGTTAGGATTGGATCCCATCCGCCAGTAAACCCCCTCGGACACCTTATTGTGACTTATATAATGGAGTAACTGGTTAGCTTTCAGTTGAGGTTGGGGGTAGCAGTTTATATAGTTAAATTTAGGCCTAAACAACCCGAGAAGCTAGGTGGTACTCTGGTACGGTAGGCTATGCAAGCCTAAGCCTAGCTCGCCTTACTTCGCTGATCTTCCAGCAATAAAGCAATGGATTTAGTGACGAGTTTAAGTGAACTAACGTAGCCGTATAAACCATTGCAAGGTAGATGGAGAAGGATAAGCCTCTCTCAGGCGTCAAAGCTACCACTATAACATACGGCAGATAACAAACTACTAAAGTTACCTGCACCCACAGTGCACTGGACACTGCCTTTCTGTATCGAGCTATGTTCAGTGGATTTGCTTGGCTCGGTTGTCCTTGCGAAGCGTGGTTCTCTACTTGAATTTGGTTGTGATGACGAAGAGTAACAAAAATTTTTGTGTAAGAGAAAATTGAGATGACTAGACACAGTAGTGTAACAATATTGCCATACCATGAAGATATAAGGGGATTCCAAACGTACATTGTTGCGGGGACAATGGACATAGCACAACAAATAATTAAAGCTAGATGTGTTCTCTTCAAAGTCACAACTTGTCTGTATCTGAGTCCTAGCAACAGGGCGAGAAGTCTGTCCACGCTTATTGCAGTCAGTATTTACAAAGACACTTCACACAAAATATAGGTGGTAATAAAAATTGAGTCAACTGCGTAGCGACAAATATTCCATTGATTGTTGAACGCAGCTATACAGGTAGTAACATAAATAGGTTCTACAATGAGACCAACGCAGAGATCAGTTGCCGCTAGGCAACGATACAGAAGTTTGGAGGGCGGATGAAGCGAAGACTCCTTGTGAAGGGCAACTAGAATCAGACTGTTCCCCAGAAATGCAGTAATGGACAGACAAATGTGCAGAACTGAAGGGAATATTACATGGCTGCGTGCTTCTCCAATTACTTTTGCCGAGCAAATAAATTCTGCGATTTTTTTCTGGTTTTCTTTCCCAGTGAAGTTTTTTACTGCCATTTTACTGCAATTGCGAGTACGGCACCGACCTGCACTCTATAATATATAAGTTATATCGCCTCTCATGTCTAACATCAAAATCACCTGTCGGTCGACAAATTCGCCGTTTGTCATTCCAACGGCTTATTTAACGAAAACAAAATAACCTAAAAATGTGGTGTCAAGTTCTGTTTTGTTGTTAAAAGCTGCAATTAGACTTGAAAGGAATATCTTTTATAACACACCTCAAGAAAAGCGCGCGCCCTGATTGGTTGATACGCACCATCTATTCACTGATGGGCAGCACGCTCACGTCACTCAGCTTGTTTTGCCGGCAATTTTGACAGTTGTTTTCATGATATGTTATAAAAGAAATGATAGACGTCGCAGTTGTGCGTGCAACGAGTTATGTATGCACTTGAGAGGTTTGCTAAACACTCAAGAAGCTGGAGTCGCTCGAGGCGATTACGCTTCTTTCGTGCTTAGTAACCTCTCGCGTGCGTATGCACGTTGTTCTTAAAATACGTTTTAGTTAAAGTGCAAGTATTAATTTTAGAAACCAGCTATGTTAAATGTCGCTTCAGTAAAAAATATTCATGATGGTTTGTCAATATAAATCTTTTTATTGCTTGTCGTATCCTCAGCTCTTCCTTTGTGATTATTCGAAGATCGCCGTGAATAATTTTAAGTTGTGAAATGACTCTTTCGGCGAGTGTTCGTTTAAGAACCGCAAAGTAATTGTCACATTTTGGCTGGGCAATGGCTAGTTTCTTTTTTGTGAAATTACTCTTTAGACGGGTGTTCGATTAAGTACCGCAAATAATTGTGTTATTTTCGGTCCTCAATCGAAGACCTGAAAGATGTGTTTACATAATTTCCGACTTAAGATCATTACTAAACACAAAGTTATGCGTCATTATCACAAATGACCACCATAAAGGAAGACTTGAGTCGAGGATAAGTCAAGTAATAAAAACTATCATGATTATTTTAAGGGACACCGCTTAGACAAAACGAAAGCGTTTTTTTTTTTCTCCTCCAATAAGATAATCCTTTTAAGTATAATTAAAGATTTTAACGACAAAACAGAACTCCCACACGACATTTTTAAGTTCTTTTGTTTTCGTTGAAGTGTCTATGAAAAGTAATTTATTTTTTTAAAATATCGAAAGTTTCACCTTTTTAGACCTTAAAACAAAGGGTTTAAAATGTCAGAGACGAAAAAAGAAGTTACCATCACCCATAGGTGGTTTTCAGACAAGTCCTGTCTTAAAGAAAGTCACTAAATAAAAGTAAACTAAAAGTAATAATTGATACAAAATACTGAAAAACCGAGATCACGCCAAAAATTGTAAAATAGAATTTCTAAAACTTTGAACAGCAAACAAAAAATCTTTATATCATACAATTTACAAGACAGGCCCACAGGTGATGGCTTTTCGAATTAATTTTAATCATTCTTTGAAATTTAACCGAAAACCTTAGTTACTAACAAATGGACACAAAAAAAACACACGAGTGACAATTTCCATTCATATATTTTGTCTACATGCATCACGCGACTTGCATACATTCCCTAATTTGTATCAAACGCTCAAATAAACGCGAAAGACAGCAAAAGTGAAACTTCCCTCCTTTCCTTTCTACATCTACATCTACATTTATTGAGTTGACAAAAATCTTGTAAGATATCACATCAACTATAAATAAAAACTAGAATAAAATAAAAACAAATAACAAAATAAATAAATGATAATTTTAAATTGCAAGTTACATTACTTATTTCACATGCTTTCCCATTGCTTTCCCATTGCTTTGAGATGTGTTTTTCGAAATTTTCCATCCTTTTCAACTTGTTTCGACTTTTCTCCTGACTGAATGTGAAAAACAACAACCCGACTGTTCCCAGCCCTTATTAAACCTACGGTTGCTTGTCTTAACGTCTCTGATCTTTCGGCAGTAGAGCAACGGGTTTAATGACGAGTCAAAGTAAACTAAAAGTTGCCGTATATTTCATAAAAGGTAAACGGACAAAGATAACCCTCCTTGGCTACAACAAACGACCGCATGTTTTCAATATTGATGTAGTCATTACTCGAATAAATATGAAATAGAAAATGTTAGCGAAAGAGGAATTTCTGTCGGCTTTTCTTAGAATGTGTTTTTCGTAGTTTTAGATCCTCTTCAACTTTCTTGCAACTTTTCGCCTATGAAGAAAAATAATAAAATAGAAATAGAAACCGCCGAGTACTCGGGGACTTACCCAAACTAACTACTTGTAATTCATACTTGCACCTGTGTTTATAAAACTACGCTTTTGGAATAAGACAGTTAATATTAAAGAAGGAGAAAGAGAATAGAAGTAAATTTTGTTTTTTTTTTGGTCCTTATTTATTCAAAGTTTTAAAATCGCCGATTTTAAAATAGGAATAGGCTGCATTACATTTTATACTTCTATTTAAAAACATATGACCGGCACAAATCGTTGAATTTTGGAATATATAATAAGTTGAATTTTAGCGTCAGTAAACCTGACATACCTTTTCTCAAGACAAACTTCTTTACATAACTGGGTATATTTATACATTAACACATATTTCTGGTTTAAAATGCATATAAATTAGCTCGATGAGCAGCCAAGTTGACCGACCGTGTTCTTCACTGCTCGCCTTACTTCGCTGATCTTCCAGCAGTACAGCAATGGATTTAGTGACGAGTTTAAGTAAACTAAAGCAGTCGTATATCCCATAGCAAGGTAAATGGAAAAGGATAAGCCTCTCTGAGGCGTCAAAGCTATCACTATAAAATACGGCAGATAACAAACTACTAAAGTTACCTGCACCCACAGTGCACTGGACACTGCCTTTCTGTATCGAGCTATGTTCAGTGGAATTGCTTGGCTCGGTTGTCCTTGGGGAACGTGGTTCTCTACTTGAATTTGGTTGCGATGGCGCAGAGTAACAAAAATTTTTGTGTAAGAGAAAATTAAGATGACTAGACACAGTAGTATAACGATATTGCCATACCATGAAGATATAAGGGGATTCCAAACATACATTGTTGCGGGGACAATGGACATAACACAAAATATAATTACAGCTAGATATGTTCTCTTCAAAGTCACAACTTGTCTGTATCTGAGCCCTAGCAACAGGGCGAGAAGCCTGTCGACGCTTATTGCAGTCAGTGTCAACAAAGACACTCCATACAAAATATAGCTAGTAATAAAAATTGAGTTAAATGCGTAGCGACAAATATTCCATTGATTGTTTAACGCAGCTATGCAGGCAGTAACACAAATAGGTTCTTGAATGAGACCAACACAGAGATCAGTTGTCGCTAGGCTACGATACAGAAGTTTGGAGGGCGGATGAAGTGAAGACTCCTTGTGAAGGGCAACTAGAATCAGACTGTTCTCCAGAAATGCAGTAATGGACAGACAAATGTGCAGAACTGTAAGGAATATTACATGGCTGCGTCCTTCTCCAATTACTTCTGCCGAGCAAATCAATTCTTCGATTGTTTTCTGGTTTTCTTTCCCAGTGAAGTTTTTTACCGCCATTTTACTGCAATTGCGAGTACGGCGCCGGCCTGTACTCTATAATATATAAGTTATATCGCCTCTCATGTCTAACATCAAAATCACCTGTTGGTCGACAAAT
The DNA here is from genome assembly GCA_022457155.1 of Cladopsammia gracilis. Taxonomy (NCBI): domain Eukaryota; kingdom Metazoa; phylum Cnidaria; class Anthozoa; order Scleractinia; family Dendrophylliidae; genus Cladopsammia; species Cladopsammia gracilis. Next base: position 28,544 of record JAJGOT010000792.1, on the reverse strand, counting down.
TCGCCGTTTGTCATTACAACGGCTTATTTAACGAAAACAAAATAACCTTAAAATGTGGTGTCAAGTTCTGTTTTGTTGTTAAAAGCTGCAATTAGACTTGAAAGGAATATCTTTTATAACACACCTCAAGAAAAGCGCGCGCCCTGATTGGTTGATACGCGCCATCTATTCACTGGTGGGCACTCGCTCACGTCACTCAGCTTGTTTTGCCGGTAATTTTGACAGTTGTTTTCATGATATGTTATAAAAGAAATGATAGACGTCGCAGTTGTGCGTGCAACGAGTTATGTATGCACTTGAGAGGTTTGCTAAACACTCAAGAAGCTGGAGTCGCTCGAGGCGATTACGCTTCTTTCGTGCTTAGTAACCTCTCGCGTGCGTATGCACGTTGTTCTTAAAATACGCTTTAGTTAAAGTGCAAGTATTAATTTTAGAAACCAGCTATGTTAAATGTCGCTTCAGTAAAAAATATTCATGATGGTTTGTCAATATAAATCTTTTTATTGCTTGTCGTATCCTCAGCTCTTCCTTTGTGATTATTCGAAGATCGCCGTGAACAATTTTAAGTTGTGAAATGACTCTTTCGGCGAGTGTTCGTTTAAGAACCGCAATAAGTAATTGTCACATATTTTGGCTGGGCAATGGCTAGTTTCTTTTTTGTGAAATTACTCTTTAGACGGGTGTTCGATTAAGTACCGCAAATAATTGTGTTATTTTCGGTCCTCAATCGAAGACCTGAAAGATGTGTTTACATAATTTCCGACGTAAGATCATTACTAAACACAAAGTTATGCGTCATTATCGCAAATGACCACCATAAAGGAAGCCTTGAGTCGAGGATAAGTCAAGTAATAAAAACTATCATGATTATTTTAAGGGACACCGCTTAGACAAAACGAAAGCGTTTTTTTTTCTCCTCCAATAAGATAATCCTTTTAAGTATAATTAAAGATTTTAACGACAAAACAGAACTCCACACGACATTTTAAAGTTCTTTTGTTTTCGTTGAAGTGTCTATGAAATATAATTTTGTTTTTTAAATATCGAAAGTTTCACCCTTTTAGACCTTGAAACAAAGGATTTAAAGCGTCAGAGACGAAAGAAAGAAGGTGCCATCGCCCATAGGTGGCTTTCAGACGAGTCCTGTCTTAAACACAGTCACTAAATAAAAATAAGCTAAAAATAATAATTGATACAAAATACTGAAAAACCGAGATCACGCCAAAAATTGTAAAATAGAATTTCTAAAACTTTGAACAGCAAACAAAAAATCTTTATTAGTTAATTATCATACAATTTACAAGACAGGCCCACAGGTGATGGCTTTTCGAATTAATTTTAATCATTCTTTGAAATTTAACCGAAAACCTTAGTTACTAACAAATGGACACAAAAAAAAAACACACGAGTGACAATTTCCATTCGACATATATTTTGTCTACATGCATCACGCGACTTGCATACATTCCCTAATTTGTATCAAACGCTCAAATAAACGCGAAAGACAGCAAAAGTGAAACTTCCCTCCTTTCCTTTCTACATCTACATCTACATCTACATTTATCGAGTTGACAAAAACCTTGTAAGAAATCACATCAACTATAAATAAAAACTAGAATAAAATAAAAACAAATAACAAAATAAGTGAATGACAATTTTAAATTGCAAGTTACATTGCTTATTTCACATGCTTTCCCGTTGCTTTCCCATTGCTTTGAGATGTGTTTTTCGAAGTTTTCCATCCTTTTCAACTTGTTTCGACTTTTCTCCTGACTGAATGTGAAAAACAACAACCCGACTGTTCCCAGCCCTTATTAAACCTACGGTTGCTTGTCTTAACGTCTCTGATCTTTCGGCAGTAAAGCAATGGGTTTAATGACGAGTCAAAGTAAACTAAAAGTAGCCGTATATTTCATAAAAGGTAAACGGCCAAAGATATTAAACCCTACTTGGCTACAACAAACGACCGCATGTTTTCAATATTGATGTAGTCATTACTCGAATAAATATGAAATAGAAAATGTTAGCGAAAGAGGAATTTCTGTCGGCTTTTCTTAGAATGTGTTTTTCGTAGTTTTAGATCCTCTTCAACTTTCTTGCAACTTTTCGCCTATGAAGAAAAATAATAAAATAGAAATAAAAACCGCCGAGTACTCGCGGACTTACCCAAACTAATTACTTGTAATTCATACTTGCACCTGTGTTTATAAAACTACGCTTTTGGAATAAGACAGTTAATGAGAAGGAGAAAGAGAATAGAAGTAAATATTGTTTTTTTTTGGTCCTTATTTATTCAAAGTTTTAAAATCGCCGATTTTAAAATAGGAATAGGCTGCATTACATTTTATACTTCTATTTAAAACATATGAACGGCACAAAATCGTTATATTTTGGGATATACAATAAGTTGAATTTTAGCGTCAGTAAATCTCATGATATATTTATAGTTTAAAATGATACAACTTAGCTCGATGAACAGCCAAGTTGTCTGAGTATGTCCTTCACTGCTTGCCTTACTTCGCTGATCTTCCAACAATAAAGCAATGGGTTCAATGACGAGTTTATGTGAACTAAAGTAACCGTATATAAACTCCTGCAAGGTAAATGGAGAAGGACAGGCCTCTCTGAGCTGCCACAATACCAAACGGCAGATAACAAAGTACTAATGTTACTTGCACCCACAGTGCACTGGACACTGCCTTTCTGTATCGAGCTATGTTCAGTGGAATTGCTTGACTCGGTTGTCCTTGGGAAACGTGGTTCTCTGCGGCTTTGTTTTGGTTGTGATGACGCAGAGAAAGAACAATTTTTGTGTAAGTGAAAATTGAGACGACTAGACACAGTGATATAGCTATTTTGCCACACCGTAAAGTTATGGAGGGTTTCCAAACGTACATTGTTGCGGAGACAATGGACACAACACAAAATACAATTACAGCAATATATGTTCTCTTCAAAGTCACAACTTGTCTGTATCTGAGCCCTAGCAACAAGGCGAGAAGTCTGTCCACGCTTATTGCAGTTAGTGTAAATAAAGACACTCCACACAAAATATAGCCAATGATAAAAATTGAGTTAACTGCGTAGCGACAAACATTCCATTGATTGTTCAATGCAGCTATGCAAGTAGTAACATAAATAGGTTCTTCAATGAGACCAACGCAGAGATCAGTTACCGCTAGGCTACGATACAGGAGTTTGGAGGGCAGATGAAGTGAAGACTCCTTGTGAAGGGCAACTTAACATGCCTTAAGAAAAGCGCGATCTGATTGGTTGATACGCGCCATCTATTCCAGAGGCGGATACAGGATTTTTCAAAAGGGGTGGATAAGTCCTTAGGCTCCTATTTTCTTAACAATGAGATGTAATCAGATTGGTTCTCTCATTTCCTTTAATATTTTTCGTACCTCTTTTTATTTTTAACTCTCTAAAGAGGGAGGTGGCCAGCCACCCAATCCACCCCCCGCTGAATCCGCCCCTGTATTCACCGGTGGGCAGCACGCACACGTCACGCACCTTGTCTCGCCGGCGATTTTGATATGTTGTCTTCATAATATGTTATAAAAGAAATGACAAACGTCGCAGTTGTGCGTGCAATGAGTTATGTATACACTTCAGAGGTTTGCTTAACACTCAAGAAGCAAGAGTCGCTCGAGGCAATAGGCCATTTGCACGATGACATCATTTGACTACTACTACCAGAATCCTTCAGTTTTTTGTTTTGTAATGCAAATTGGGGCTATTGTTATTTAAACCGCACTGGGATTACAAAATTTAAATAAGAAAGGAAAAACGAAATGAATTCTGGTAGTAGTAGTCAAATGACGTCATCGTGCAAATGGCCTATTATGCTTCTTTCGTGCTTTGCAACCTTTTCTTGCGTCGAATCCTTGCACGTTTGCCATTTCTTAAAATCCGTTTTAGTTAAAGTGCAAGTATTAATTTTAGAAACCAGCTATGTTAAATGTTGCTTCAGTAAAAAATATTCATGATGGTTTGTCAATGTAAGTCTTTTTATTGCTTGTCGTATCCTCAGCTCTTCCTTTGTGATGATTCGAAGTTCGCCGTGAATAATTTGTTTTTGTAAAATGACTCTTACGGCGAGTGTTCGTTTTAGAATAACCGCAAAGTAATTGTGTTATTTTGACAATGGCAATGGCCAGTTTTTTATTTCTGAAATTACTCTTTCGACGGGTGTTCGATTGAGGACCTTAATCGAAGACCTGAAAGATGTGTTAACATAATTTCTGACAGATCATTTTTTAACACAACGGTATACGTTATTCACAAGTGACCACCATAAAGGAAGCCTTGAGTCGAGGATAAGTTAAGCAATACAAACTACCAATAAAATAATCCTTTTAAGTCTAATTAATGATTTTGACGACAAAACAGACCTTCACACGATATTTTTAAGTATCAAGTTCTTTTGTTTTCGTTAAAAAAGCCGCTGGTAATAATAACTCATAAAGGATATGAAACTTATACGCACCTAGCTAATTAGTTGACTGGCAGGTAATTGGAATGATAGACGTCATTCGTTTTCTTATGAGGCGATATAACTTATTAAAGCGCGCACCTGCATTGGGCGGTAAAATCCTTTATTGGAGTAGAAAACCGGAAAACATTGGAAGAATTGATTTACTCGGTAGAATTAACTGGAGAAGCACACAATCATCTAATATTTTTTCAGTGTTGCACATTTCAATTATCGAAATTCTGGGGAACAGTCTGATTCTAGTTGCCCAGTCTTCACTTTATCCGTCTTCCAAACTCCTTTGCTGAAGAAGAAAACCAGAAAATGTTCGAAGAATTGTTTTGCTTTCGATATTTCTATACGTTTCCCTTAAATTTCAAAAATAAGAACGGTCACACAGTTTATGTGGGTACCCTGTGCTTTGTCCAGTTATGCAACATAAACAGATTGAAATCCCGGGAACGGGGGGATGGGGAGGGGGAGGGGGAGGGTTGGAGTTAAAAGCCAGTGAAGAAATTTAAAAAATTGAGAAGGGAGGCATCCAGCCCCGTTACTCATAGGGCCAATAACTGCTCGAGGGTTAATAGCCCCCCCCCCCCCCCCTCCCAGATTACAAAACGAAACGCGCTAGGTTAATTCGCCAAAAGGCGCCGGTCAGTATAAAACACGGACTGCGGACTACGGACTGGGTATAAAACGGGGACTACGGACTGCGGACTACGGACTACGGACTGGGTATAAAACACGGACTAGGGATAAAACGAGGACTGAGAATCATGGACTTGGTATAAGACGCGGACTGTGTGTAAAATAACGAGGACCGAAGCTGTAAACATAAAATATTGATTTACCTCGATAAATACGTAGATTTTTAATACGTAGGGTTCACGGCATGTTACTTTACAAACGTTTGGTCCCTTTATATTTGAAAAAAAAATCAAATAAAGGAAAGCAGAAATATTATTTGTCAGCGAGTGGCCCAAGTATCTTATCAATATTCATGAAAACTCGTAACCCTCGCCGGAAATCAAGCAGGTCGTGTACGTGCGAAGATGTCTTGCAAGTTGTTAAACTTTCTGGCGCTCAAGAGGCAATTTAGAAGACTTCAGGAAGAAGTACCGCCAAAGAAAAAGTCGCCCCACATGTCCAACCGAATTGAAGGTAAGAGTCGCTTCGCAAAAAAATATTGCATCTGTTCAAGGGTCTTACTTCGTGTACCGCACAGATGACGTAAAACAATAGGAAACATTGTTTTTCGGCCATTGTTTTTGGGTAAAAGAATTTTTATGAAGCATTGTTTTCTTTTGTTTTACGTCATTTCTGTCCTCTACACGAAGTAAGAGCCCTGTTCAGTGAAAGAGTATTAAATTTTGATCGATGAAGTGAACACGTGCGTTGAGCTTCTCTTCGTTTTACGACGTCTTCTCTGCGTTTTGGTATTGCGTTTGTCTTGCATTAAGCTAAGGAGTTGGCGTTCAAAAAGGTCTCTGGTTGCCCATGCTACATTTACGTTCACTGATAATATTTAATAGTTCAACATTTAAAAGAAGCTAAGGCCCTGAAACAAAACTTTGAAATTCTTGCCGGTTAAAAATCGTTTATTCTTTTATTGTATACCGTTAACTGTTGATGAAAACCAAGTCTAATGCACCTAAAAATTAGGTGTTTCTTGGTGTTGCGGAAGCCATTGTTGGTTAGCTTTTGTGTTGTGGTGTGGGTATTGTTCAGTGTCTTACGTCATTTGGTGATCACACCATCCGCAACACCAAGAAACTACCTAAAAATTCAAACCTTAGTCGTCCGTAAAATAATAATAAAAAAATAGAACATTTTATCTCATCGATCGTTCATTTATATTTTCAGGAACTTCAAAGAGTATCAAAGTCAGGAACATGGAGGGTTGAAGAAATAATTCAAGAAGACAAACTGGAATGGACGAATCAGGAGGAATCTCTTCAATAAAGGAACTTTGTTCAGTTCATATGTTTTTGTACAAATGGTGGCTGAACATGGGAAAATACTTTAGTATTGTATTAGTGTATCAAATGTACATGTGTTGATTATTCGGATCTGACTGCTAATTGACTGAATCTACTCATCAAATTGACATTAAGAACCGTGGAGATATTGAAGTTTATTTGTTTTGCTGAATCGCGTACTGGCTAAGTGCTTATTGACCTTATTGTCTCAACCGTCAAATCAGCATAGGTTTTGCAATGGGAGAAAGGTCTTGGGTAAAATAACTTCTGACAATTTTAATCTCAGCCACCATTCAGTTAACGCGTTTTTTTGTTTTTGTTTTTGTTTCGGTAAACAAATCTTTATGCAAAGGAAATACGATTTTGTTTGGTCGATCGCTCAGCGTGTGGTATAAACGTTACAGTCTGTTGTAACCTCCTTTGATGTAGCGGGTGTTTGTATTTTTAATGTGGCACTGACAGTTTATGAACTGCAAATTCCAAATTTGGACACGTCTAATTGTTTGTTTCCATGGTCACATTGGCTGGTATAAAACAACTTTCCTTTTCAAAATTTCATATTAGCGTGACACTGTCAGTTAGGCCCGGTTCAGACGTCGAACTTCACATGTGCCGAATCTAATGCAAATGAGCAAGAACAATAGATTTTTCTCATTTGCATTAGGTTCGGCACATGTGAAGTTCGACGTTTGAACCGGGCCTTAAAATGAGTCAAATTAGTTGATCAAATTGTCTGTTGTAAAAAAGAACTTTATTTTTTCCAAATATCGTTTCATATTTTTTTCGGTAATAGAACATTTTACAGTTGTGTGCTTGGTGACCTGGCCTTTAAATGGAGGTGAGGGTGGATGTGACCTTGTTATGATAAAGAACTTAGTGCTTTTCATATGTGAATTTAGCCAGTTAGCATGAGAAAAACATTAACATATGAAAAGCACTAAGGTCTGTATCAAAACAAGGTCACCTCCAGCCTCGCTTCCATTGAAAGGCCAGGTCACCAAACACCCAACTGTAAAATGGTCTATTTTATACTTTGAAACGATTCGGTATGCACTAGATGCAATGAAAAGTATATATATTTATATTGTTCATAAATTCGTAAGTTTTTAAGAAACGAGCTGATAAAAAAAAAAAACATTACAGTTAATTTAACCAGTCTGGCATCGTGTTAAAAATGTAGCCAAGCAATTGTCTTTTGAATGTTTAAGTAATGATCCGCATAAGATGGATAGCGCTGAACGGTGCAATGCACGATGGAATGTCAAATTTTTTCATTGTTACAACTAGTGATCTCATTGGCCTAGACTCAAAAACCGCTAAAAAGTTAAGGTTCAAGATGCATTTTGTCTAATTTTTTTAAGGTTTCAAGTAAATTAGTATTAAATTAACATTATAGCTTTTATTTTCGTTATCCAAAACGTTTTATCTAGTATAGAAACAACTTTTTAATAGCTTGCCGTGTTTCTAATATCTTTGATGTATACACTGTCTCGTGCAAGAATTTTGAAGATTTAAGGCTGGTTTTCAATGGCGACAGAAATGTTTGTACAAACATATATAAAGAAGAAATACACTTGTTCTTCTTATGCTGTCTTCTTAGGATAGCATAGCATAAGCATAGCATAAGCATAGGCACTAGGAAAAAACTTCGTCATTTTTCTTGTGATTATGTTTATGTCGCATTAATTCCTAATGAGGACCACATAAGAAGAAAAAGTATGTCTTTTATTCTTATATTTGTGCTTATACTTAAAGTCACTTGTGTAAACCTTCTTCCACGAGATGTTGTATAGTTTTTTGGCGAGTGTAAATTTTAAGTTGTGCTCCGTTAATTTTTTTTTTGTCAATTGTTACCAGGGGAAACGCTGTGCAAATTTTTCCAAACTTTCCCGCCAAAAGACTTCGTATATATAGGAAGCAAAATGTTGTCACACCTTTTAATTACCTTATTACATGAAATTTTGGCGACACGTTAATTTAGCGATTTTGAAAAATCCATATTTAGCGACACTTTAATTTAGCGATTTTTCGTAAATTTTAGAAAATAAGCCACTTAATTTTCGCGATTTCAGGAACTGAAACTTTGGCGAGTTTATTCAAAACTTTTACGACGATAACAGAACATTTATGTGATAAAATCATAGATGTCAATAGCTTCATTTAAATCACTTTAACGAAACAAACGAAACTGTAATGTCATATCTTAACGCTGTCCTCATGCACTCATGTTTACATTTTCACAGTCAATGCTCCTTTTACTGTGCACGAGATATCTGATACATGACATCATAATCGACTGTCAAACAGCATGATTGTGTGAAACTGACCAGATGGTGGAATTTCATATTGTACTCACTTTAATTTAGCGACGATTTAAATTTAGCGACACTTAATTTTGGTGCATTTTAATTTAGCGATTTTTATAAAAATCGCTAATTTCGCTAAATTTAAGTGTCGCCAAGATTTCATGTAATAAGGTAGTTAAAAGATTTTTACTTAATTAAGTTATTGAAAAAGCATTGTACAATTTAAAGAATACAATGAAACTAAAATAACTCTTTTATTGTTGTTGACTTCGAATTATATATTAAATACAATACAACATTACTGAATATTAACAAGCAGTTAAAAAAACCGGCGCATGCGTATTTTGAGCGCCCCGTATTTTTCTAAGTCTTTTGGCGGGAAAATTTTACAAATTTCAACAGCGTTTACCGTGAAAAAAACATTTGAACAAGTTGAATAAAATCAGATTTTTAATAAGCAATTAACAATGAAATAATCACAAGTTTTCAAAATCTCTGAAAGAATTGTACCTGATTGTTACAGATTTTTTTCCAAAAGCAAAAAGGTCTAGTTGTTTACTGAGCTATAAATTGAGCATTTGTTTCTGTTCTTGAAAAGCTTGTCCATGGCAAGTTTTTCGCACGGTACAAATTGCTTCTGACTGTTACAAACAACACGAGGATTTGGAAACATTTATTTCTAACTTTTCAGATCAGAAATACCTACGATTTGGCACTTTATAAATGCGGCATATAAACGTTTGATTACTGTACCGTGTAAATTGCATTTAGAATACTAATACAGTGCAACACAGATATAACAAACATTCTTGAACGCAAAATGTAGAACGTTTAACTGTAAAACCCTTGACAACGGCCAAGTATTTATCCTGAGAAATCTTGTTTAATATCTACGAAAAGTGAAAACTCGAAACAAAAGTTAGAGCCGGTTCGCAGCCTTAAAAACGAAATTCCGGTATAAAAGGAGCTTGGCCATTCTCACCTCGATCCAGTCGTCAATCAACCATTGAAGCATTAAACAACTGACAAACAACATGCGTCATTACTAAGACCATTGCTAACACAATTTGGAAAAACTTTATGAAAGTTATATCAGAAGTCTTTATGAACTTCTATTTCTTCTTTTGCTTAGGTAAAATCTTGGTTTATTGGATTTTTGGAGCAAATTATATTTAAAGGACGCCAAGTTAACCACGTTTTGTGACTGAAAGACGCCTTAATTTGCATTTCACACCCAAAAGGTAGTTTGTAATCTATGCAATGTTAAACAAAATATCAGCCATCAAAAGCTGCATTGTGCCCCCCTCTCGTAACTTTAAGAACCTTGAAGCTGTGACAACGAAACCTAGAGGGTACATAGTACGTCCAAAACTGTCTCCTTTGTGGTCCGCACAATGGAACGATGACGTCATCTGACGTAGTTGTTAGGTAATTAGTTATACCGCCGCCATCTTGGATTTATGAAATTTCTTAAAACCTCTTAAAAACAGTCCAAATTGACTCAAAAGTAATCAAAACCAATAAATAAACGGTAAATGACGTAAAAATATAAAGGTTATACCAATAAACATTGTTTTTCCTCATTCAAAGGTACAAATATGCAAATTTCAAAAAAACATGGTTGTTAAAATCTTGTTGCCATGGAAACATCAACTCACGTGATCAATAAATTGTTACATGAAATTGTTACCAGATAAATTGCAGGAAAAGTCGCAAAGTTTGATGCCCTTTGAATACATATTAAAGAAGTTATGAATGTTGAAAGTTAGCACGGGCTAAAATCAGCTCAATATTTTCCTACGTTGAGGCTGTAAATTGACAGCCTTAGAACGTTTCAATGAATTTGAAACTTGACAGTTGTATTGAATATTAATTAATCTTTATGAGGACTAAGTTTTAAAAAAATTCATAATTCGTTTTTTAATTCATGACAATTTTAAAAAGTGTAGGATCAATTTTTGATGTAAAAGCGAAATAACACTCCAGGCCAGTTCATATTCAAGGTAATATTTCTGAAATCCAAACAGAGCGATTTCCTTGAGATTTTCACCTAAGGTATTTGGATGGTATAAAATTCATGTCAGACCAAAACATTATTTCATCAAGCCTTGTAGACATAAGTTTTAATAACATTTCAAAATTGTTTTGTTTTTATTGTATTTTAACACCTTAAAACTTCACTCGAAATTTTATCGAAAACGCTTCCATAGAAATTTGTAAAATTTTGTAGACCTAAGGACAAGCACGTCAGGTCGAAGATCCAGAGAGCGTTTTCCAAAATTATCTCTTGATGACAAGTAATTCGGTATTATGTAAAACAGGAAGTGACGTCATAACGTTGCTTTGGCAACTCCGATTTCCATAAAACTAATCTCATCTGAAACTTTAATCTTTCTCCAGTACAGCTGTGGCAATCGATTTTCCGTTGGCTCGTTTGTGGTGGTACACAAGTTTCTCAAAGCTAAACGGTATCGTCGCTCAAAAACCCAGTCGAGCCACTTTAAAAGAAAAAATTGGAACTGACAAAATGAACTACTATTTCCAATAAGTAATTTATTCTTAGCCTTAAACCCCTTACTGTAAACATAACCTGACCTTCTAACTTCACAACTGCAAACTGACAAGCAAAATCTCTTGGAAACAGACAGAAAAACTATAAACGAATTACTTTTTAATTTCAAAACCCTGCTCATTGAAAACTCTCGAACAGAAAAAAAAACGGACTTAATTATTGATGACTGGGTAACTTTAAAAATAAGAGGGGAAAAAACTTAAACTGAGAAACCACCATTTTCAAGGTCAAAACAAATAAAATGCTTAAAAGAAAAGTGACTTGTGACAAAATCTAAACTAAAACCAAATACAAAGACCTATAAATATTCAATTACAAGCCCTACATACCGCGGGCTCAAGCAGCTGCTGGAAACTGGAACGGGCACAGCTCGCATTGAATGTTGGTCTTCCAATGGCGGACAAAATTATTTCTTTCGCGTCGACGTCGTTATCGTGAAAACTGAAACTCTTCTTGCTAAATCTTTGCAGTATGGGAAAAGAAAAGGCAGGACCATTAACTCCAAAAGCCATAGCAAACAGGATAAAGGCTAAAGGATTGCAGAAGTTAAGATGGTATTGCCAAATGTGCCAGATCAGAAACATTGCCGTGACGAGGTATCAAACATAAGCTTAAGCTTAGCTTACGTAGCTTAAATTAAAGAAGTTATGAGTTAGATGAAAATATTGTAGATCCCGAAATGATGACACACAGTTCATAAGACGTTTCGTGTCCAACATGTGTCAATCCATTGTGTGACTTAGTGAATAACTGTCTGTCTAAGGTACATGTATATTACAGAGTCTACAGAGTGGCTCGGTGGCTCACCAGTGGACAGGCGAGCCACTGAGCCACCTCAACAAATATACCTAGAAAATTGGCCCTGTATTCTGTAGTTATGCTTTTGTCTTATTGGGTTATTCCAGAAAAAATCCACACCCCCGGACGGATGGCAAGATTTTTTTACCCCTCCCCCCGCCCGGATTTCCTGGCCCACTAGACCCCCCCTCCCGCCTGGATTTCCAAGCCCAGAGACCCCCCCTCCTGCCCAGATTTCCAATAAATTTTTGGAAGCCCCAAATTTACAGATAATGAAAAAAAAAATACATGTGTTTTTATATTTTTCTAAACTGTGGGATAAGTGCTATAAATTTAAATAAATATTGCGTGACACATCATAAAAAAACCCCGTGATTCCAAGACAAAATCGAATGAAATTGTGAAACTTTATGAGATGAAATGAATGAAATGTTTCTATAAATCTAGTTCCTTAAATAACTGCTTTGATTTTGGTATGTTTTAATTTTTTCCAGGCTTCACAGTTTCTTCAAAGTGTTGTGTCTCATGCAAATTTTGTGTAAAATGTAATTTGATCGCGCGTTGCTTTTCCTAAACATTTTTTCTAAAGGTCAAAACGTTTGAATGAAACTCATATTTCCTTGAATGAAAATGCTGTTCCCTTGAATAAAAGAGTTAAACACTTGTCAGAATTCAGTGATTTTCTGCTTCCGGAAGGCTTGGCGATTTATTTATGACATTTATCCTAATTGCAGCGCCGAGCGCTTGCGTCTGCGAAATATTGTAAACATCACAAAATATTTAATCCAGCAACCTATTTTTATTACATCTAGTGTTTTCTAAAATTTCCGACTTTTCCTGTGAATATAGAATGCCATTCTTATCCGTAAGGATGATTCACATAATGTTTTCGCGAATCAAAAAAATCTTGAAAGCAAACAAATTCAGATAGTGTTTAATTTAATTATATTTACTAGCGCGCTTTTACCGTGATTATTGGCTTCACGAAGAAAACATTCGAACAAGTTTGATCGCAATTTGCCTTTAAGTATTAAATTGGAAAGCTTCTTCCAATTATTTTATATGTCCTTCAAGGTTTAACGCATCAACTAAACAGTACACTAGGAAGAGCGGCATAAAAGTTTGGACATTTGCGTAAGCCGTATATTACGAAGCTTATATCAGATTACAGGGAACGTGCACGAAAGCAAAACGATTTCTACAAATAGAAAACAATGCGTACTTGCAAAACGGTACATCTACTTTTTTTGTCAAAATCTTTTGTCTTTTTTTAAATCGGCTGATACTTTTCCTGATACCTTTCCCTGACAATTTGTTGCTGGCAAGAACTCGGACATGAGCTTTGCCCGGGCTTTGTTGCAAGGTACCGAAGCATGCTTCCGGTTACGTTAACCACTGACTTTCACCATATTTGAGTTGTATTTTCTCCCTTTCATCCGGTTTATTCTCTATGAATAATGTGGAACCGACGAAGTTAAACCTTAACTTATTGTTTTGAACACAAAGTGTTCTCTTCAAAATCATTTTCAAAAAATGGACCCCCGAGGAAGGATTTTTAGGTCCAGACCCCCCCCCTCCCGCCTGGATTTCCAGAGCCCTCAACCCCCCCTCCCGCGAGAATTTCCAGCATGCCATCCGTCAGGGGGGTGTGGATTTTTTCTGGAATAACCCATTGAAGGTAAGTAGGGTAAACATGGTGCAAAATACAGTGTTTGTATTGAAAGCCAATGGTGAATATTTTATCCTTTTCAATATTCACAACTGTGTCATGTTTAAAAAAAATGTTCACGTGGTTTACAAACAACATTTGTGACCTCTCACATGAAAACAATACTGACGGCTATCTGTTTCAAGCCATTCACTTGCCGATCACAAACGGCAAGAGGCCGTTTGAACAGCTGTGATTTTGTGATTAGCCGTTCAAAAAATTTATTCAGCCGTTTGAACTGCTGCTGCTAGCCGTTCAAAAGAAATCTTCAGCCGTTCGAATGGCTAGGGCTATCCGTTCGGAAAAGATATTCAGCCATTCGAACAGCTAATCCGTTAGTATCTGTTTAGACAAAAACAATAATGGCTACGCTTATCCATTGTCAAACGATTAAAAACATTTCTAGCGGCTATCGGAAGAGCTCTATACTTTTGGCCAGTGACTTAAATTTACAGTTGATTTATTTTTGTTTTTGTTTGCTCACCGTGCAATTTGCATATGTCAAAAGTAATTGAAACCTTTTGGATATACTGTAAACATCTCCCTATTCAAAAAGAGAAGCACCTCCAGAGTACATAGTCATTCTATTGCCCAAACGATACTTGGAAATGAAAGCAGGGAGTTTGGAAAAGCTTAGTGTTAATTTTGTCTGGCAAAACTACAAAGAAAACAGAGAATTCTTAGAAGCGGATAGAGAATGGTGTGTTGCGTTACCAACACGGTCTTGTATGCAAATTTTAGCAAAATGCAGCTGAGTTACGCTTTGGTTCAATAGTACATTCAGTGCTCGAACAGTATTAATCTGATGGGCCTCTACTTTGGAATGTTTTCCAAAATGATCTGCACTTCTCTACTGATGAAAATAGGTTATTTATGTATGCTGATGACCATCAACTGTTTTTAGTAGCGAAAACAACTAACGAGGCGGAAAGCATTTTAACTGAAGAAGGGAATAATATCTCTGAAGTGGTACAATAACAACCTCTTACAAGGAAACTTTTCAAAATATCAGGTGATGAGTCTGGGCCTGAGCAATTGTCATAAGGATTTACACATCGTCATTAATGACACTGTAATTGATCAGAAATCAGAGATAACGCTCTTAGGGGTTACCTTAGACGATCAACTATCATTTTCGAGTCATGTAAGCAATGTTTGCAGAAAAGCCTCCGGACAAAATGGTGTTCTTTTGAGATTACGTAAGCTTATTCCGACATCTGCTAAACTACATATTGTCAGATTTGCTATTTATTACCTTATCTTACATACTGTCAGACTGTCAGGCATTTTTGTCATTCTTCTGATGCCAGAAAATTAGAACGAATTCAAGAACGAGCATTAAGAACTGTTTATTGTGACAATAAATCGACATATGAGGAACTCTTGCAAAGAGCGAAACTACCAACACTTCGCACGCGACAACTGCAAGCCATTGCAATCATAATGTATAAAGTCAAAAATGGTCTAGCGCCTCCTTACATTGCCAATTTATTTGTCGTTACTAATTCTTAGTACTTTCTTAGAAATTCTGATTTTTCTATACCTAGATATCAGACTGTTGCTTACGGCAAACATAGCCTGACTTATTTTGGCCCTGTTACCTGGTCCAAACTCGACAAATCTGTTAGATCATCTGAATCATTAGACACTCTTAAAAAGTGCATTAAATTGGTTGACTTCACAAACCTGCTAGATAATACTTGTAAAGACTGTTTTTTATGCAATAACTGACAATCAATCTTTTATATTATATACTTTTTCTATATTTATATATGTACATACATTTTATATTTTATTAATTATTAGATTATTATTGTAGTTACAGTGTAGTTAGGTGTCCCCAATTAGTGTACATTGTACGCTAGCGATTTTGACACGTTAATAAAGTTCTTATCTTATCTTATCTTATCTTATGGTTTCATCATCCTTGATAAAGTGTTCAGTAAATGTAAACATTAAGCGTGCAATTTACTTGAAGAGTTTTGATTTTAAGACCGAAAAGACTTGGGTTTTGATTTTAATTGCTGTTGGCAACTGAGTGTAAATGACCCAAACAAAAATCATTTTGGTTTTGCATGCTTGTTGTCAGAAAACTCTGGTCTTCAACCTGTTTTTGACCGCTTTTGTGTGGGCGTTTGGCACACTAGGTCACACTAGCTATTGTTTTGTGTAACCATTTGCTTTCTTTAAAAATGAGGATAATTTTTTTCGTGGGTATATTACACATGTACAACTTGCCGATATTGACATCTTATCATTTTAAGATCGCCTTTGCAGCTGTCGGTCAAATTTCTTCAGAACTGTTTATCCCTTTGTGTCTTTGATTGCTCGCTCACAGTTTTTCAATAGCCGTTTTAGCCGTTTACAGCCAGCCGTTCGAAATTTTTCTTCTGTCGTTTAGCTGTTCAGTGCGAGCCATTCGAAATAATTCTTTAGCCATTCAGCCGTTCACAGCCAGCCATTCGGAAAAATGATTTTGCTATTCAGCTGTTCACTGTGAGCCATTCAAAATTTTTCTTCTGCTTTTCAGCCGTTCAACTTCATCCATTCAAAATTTTTCCTCAGCCGTGCATCCGTTCATGGTAACCATTTTAAACGGCTTGGCCATCCGTTTTTCATCCGTTCAGTAGCCGTGCATTTTGCCGTTCGTATCATTTTTGCGTAAAAGGTCACTATTATTGTTTGTTTTGTTTCGCGATTGTCAAAATAATTCACCTATGTATGATAAGTTTACTTTGTGCCTTGCTTATGATTTTTCAGTGAATTTCCTTACCCTCCGGACAAATTTTTCCTGTGTTCGACACCCCCCAACCCCTCTGAAATTCCTGCCTATTAGTCCCTCCCCCTTGGAATTTCCATTGACCATACATTGGGGGGGGGGGGGGGGGGAGTATGGATATTTTCTGGAACCACACAGTTTAATTTCTGACATATTTTGAATCAGTAAACTTTGGAAACCTAGAAAAAGATTATTTTTGTCAAATCTGAGAGATGTAAAGCATATAGTGGCATTTTCAGGTTTCTATACATTTGTCTGCATAACTGTTGAGACTCTGTGGAAACAGTTTGCAAAGAAATGTATGGAAAACTCAAAAGCAAACACGCACTTCCTAGCACAAATTTATTTGCTGTATTTCACAGGTCATCTTAATCTTGCAGACATGTATTTCAGAAATGTATTTTAGAAATTAAATTAGTATTTTTTCCGGAGATATTTGACATCCAATTCTCATACAAACACTGTATTTTGTACCACGTTTGCCATACTTTTAAAATGGTGGCCACAGCCATGAAACCTTCTATTTGGTTACAGTAGTTCTGGCGTATGTCTATGCCAATGAATATGAAAGATATTCTTTTATGAACTGCAGAAATTGGAATGAGATGATTCTTGCAGTGATGAACACAACGAAATTGTGATTTAAGCAGGCCCGTAATGAGAGAGGGGCAGGGGGCTCAAGCTCCCCAGAATTTTTGGAAGTTAATAAACAATTAATGTGCCAAAAAATGTTCCTTGTGTTCTAACTTTTGAGTCTGTTGATGAAATTCTATGGTGTGATCATTCAAATGAAACCTCTTCAGCAGTACTTTTGAATGGTACCATTTGTTCTAATTTTTGAGTATGTTGACGAAATCCTATAGTGTGACCATTGAAATGAAACCTCTTCAGCATTACTTTTCCATGATACCATTTGTTCTAACTTTTGAGTCTGTGGATGAAATCCTATGGTGTGACCATTGAAATGAAACCTCTTCAGCAGTACTTTTGCATGGTACCATTTGTTCTAACTTTTTTGTTTGGTACCATTTGTTCTAACTTTTGATGACCGATGTACATAACTATAGAACCAGGTCTGCATCAAACCAAAATTATTATGTTGAGTACTCCCGAATGGAAAAAATGAAAAAATCATTTGCGAGAACTGGTACTATGATATGGAACGGACTACCTAAATCTCTTAAATCGTTGAGGAAATCTCAATTCAAATTGAAAATCAAACAAATTCTTCTGGATATTCTTCAGAAAACAGATGACTACATTGATGTTCCCCAAATACTTTGTGATATTAAACAAATGAAATTGTTATAATGGCTGTTTCCGCCCAAGCATAAACTGGAGTTAATGTTTAGCTCAATTGAACCTAAAAGCTCCCTGCTGTTTGCCAGTGTTTTTCCCGGTAATCGATCTTTTGTACTTTGCATCGTAAACGCATACTTTTACCCGCCCCCTATTCTTAACAGCCAATTACATTTCAAGCCTGCACGTGCTCATAGATTATCAGCCAATCAGCTTCACGTAAACTCGCCATGTTTACGTTCATGTACATCGGTCGCGGTCCATCTCCCCATTCAGCTCAGTTTCACTGCTAAAGTCAAGCGTTTATTTCCCCACCCACCCACCACAGTATGTATAGTTATTGTTACCACTCTCTGCTTTCATACTTCTAGGTAGGCCATTCTCGTCTATCCGCTTATAACATTTATTGTCTGTTTCAAAAAAATTACAGTATGATACATATGTAATCTGTTATGTGGTTTTAGTTTTAATAAACGGTTGGGGGAGGAGTGTTGCTGGCTACAACCCTTCAGTCCCACACTGAAGCGATGCCTGGGTTGCCTTAGCTTGGGTGAGAAACGGTGGTGTCGTCCACTTCCCCTCGCTAAGCGACCCTCTAGGAGCTTGGCATAGGTACACACTGCTCAGAGTAGGTGTGCTCCATGACACCCATCTCATGGTTTATATGCCACTCGCTGACCGGCTAGCCCCATTGACTGGCCTCGCACACGGCAGGCAGCACTTGGGTCCTGGACATATTTCTCCAAACCTTAACAGCTGATAATACAGAATTGAATATAAGGTGAAAAAAGAAAAGTAAGTAAAAAAAGTATAAAATTTTCAAGGAAAGAAAACATACAGTACAAAATTACACCACTTAAATTAAATCACATGTATATAGGAAGGAGAGGAGAGGGGCATGTCTAGATAAACTAATATTGTGCCCCTTAAGTTACATCAGTATAACAAAAAACTTGTAATTTTTTAGTAAAAAAAGGTAAAGGAAAACTTATAAAAATAGCTCGGTAAAATTCAAAATAGATGATGTTTCATTAGTATTGAGCAAGGTAACAGTGTAAAAGTGCTTTTCTAAACATCTTTCTAGATGGTTTGTCTCTAATTAAATCTACTATTTATTGTAATCTAAACTGCTGTTACCTGAACCCTCGTAATAAGCCTAACTTAAATATACATGTACCTACCCGCCTCGACTAGTTTTTCAACTATTTGTGGGTAGGTACTATTTAAATCGTTAATATTTGTTATTTAATAAAGTGTTGTTGTTGTAATTAATTGTGGAATACTATTCAAAAAAAATCTTCCAGTAACGCTTGGGCAGAATCTCCTGAGGTTAGTTCGAAATGAGGGTATGACTACTTGATTAGATGATGCACTGCGGGTATTGCAGTGTTCTCCCTTAATTTTAGCTCAGGAGGTAAGGGAGCATTCCTAACCAGTTAAACTAAAAGTGTGCGCCTGAGGCTCACTTTCCGAGGGGGTAGAGCTAAATTCTTCAAAACCCAATTTCCTTCATTTAGAGACCTATTTCAGGCAAATTCATGTATGAACACCTTCGACCGTCAAAGGTAAAACAACACACAACAATTTTATAATTCATTCCTTACAAAATAATAATTTTTTTCTTATAGAATAAACACTTAGTTGAATTTCAAAAACCTCCAAATGCTTTCAGGGGGTAAAAAATGTTTCTTTAAGCGGTAAATTTTACCTGGTACCGCCTGATAAGGAGAACACTGTGTTGTAGTTATGTTGCTCAGATACTAGTGAAACAGGTATATTAGGAAACTTTTCATTGTGGAAATAATCATAAAAATTAAAATTGATGTTATTTTGTTGTTATCAGTAACCTTTGCAATGCTGGCCAGTGAAAAGAAAGAACCTGTACCAGGACCAAGTAAGTGAGTACAGAACAATGTAACTATTATATTTAATATCTGCTGTATTTTTAATTCCTTTCCCCTAGTGAGGCACTGTGGTTTTGTGGTTAGTACATCAGACTTTCAACCTGGGCTTCAGCAGTACTTTTGCATGGTACCATTTGTTCTAACTTTTGAGTCTGTTGATGAAATCCTATGGTGTGACTCCCCATTCAAATAAAACCTCTACAGCAGTACTTTCACATGCTCCACATCGTCTCTCTCTATCCAGGTGTATAAATGGCTGCCGGCGACATATTGCTTTAGGGTAACCTCGGGATGGATTAGCATCCCATGCAGGAGGGAGTAGTAATACTGTCAGTCGCTTCCTAATGTTGAATGACCAAATTGAATATTTTATGGAAAGGGGGAACAAACCAGCCTTGCTATCAGTAATTTCTCTTGCAAAAAGTGGGGCTGTTCCTCTGGACACTGTAATTGATTTTTATGCTTTACCGTTATGACGTTAAACAGTTTAATTTATGGTTCTTTTTTTTGTGCAGTTTAAAACGAAAATCAGCTTTGGAGGAAATAATGGAAGTGAGTGGATTTTTGTTGTTTATTTTACAAGAGATGTGGTTCTGATTTGACATCCTATTGCTCTATTTATTAATTAATTTATTTATCCATCCATTTATTAATGCACCGGTATGAATACCACCATAATCAAACAGATGTCTTCAATACTCTCCTAACCAGTAACATTTTTGTCGAAACTGAAAAATACATGGATTGCTCTCTTGCAGATGGAGGAGCAGAAAAAGATGAAAATCAGTCGCAAAAATAACTAGATAGTATCCAAAGGAAATTTTCCATGCAAAAGAAACTGTTTCATGAAAGTAGTCTACAAGAATTCCCTGTTTCCTTTTTCACAGATAGTCCATTTGATGCATTGTTTTCTTTCTTTTACTGGGAATCGTCGTTAAAGTCATCACCAAAAAGCTTGGAGATCAGATACAGTGTAGATACTACAAAAAGAAAGGAACAGTTAAGGTACAAACCAGTGCTTACAGCAACAACAACAATTTATTCTTTGTACAACAATACAAGAGTTGGATGGTTTGCTTTGCTTTGCAAATGGCTGGAAAGCTTATCCTGGCGGGGCAAAACAAGTACATGAATAACACAAATTATCCAATAAAATCAAAGACCTTATACTATTACAAAGCCTTGCAGATCGCACTAAAATGAATAAAACACAAAAGTTAAGTGATCTAATTAACAGCGCTTACTGGCGTACAATGCTTTAAGACAAGGAGTCTCTGACTATAGCAAGTGTATTTATGTACCTACTTTTTTGGTTCTTGTGTACATTAGCGTAACAAGTGACGATTGGGGATATTTCTACCCCCCCCCCCCTGTTCTCCTAATAGGTACATTGAGAACCCACCCCCTCTCCAGCAATGCGACAGCACTGGCAGATCCAGACCTTCTCATAAGGTGGGAGTGAATAAAGGGGGGTGGGGAAGAAAAATGATAAGGGGGTGGGGGTGGGGTCCAAAAGGCTCCTCCCCTTTGTCTGTCACTGGATAGATGGAAGATCATTTATTGAAGTAGTGGCTCGTGTTTGTGATGTTATGCTTGTTACATGTATTTGTTTTTACCTGTAGCATATCCAAAATCTATTTGTTGCAGTAATAAAGATGTCAGACAGTGGAGATGTGATCAGAGTGGACCAGCAACATTTGGAAACAGTCATCCCAGCATTAGGTAACTTAGCCTGCGTGGCAAGCGTTCCCGTACGAACGAATTTTTCCTCATTCTGGCCGCGCGAAAATTGGGGCGAGAGCAAAAAATCGGAGGACCGGGGGTGGGAGTGGCTCCGATTTTTTGCTCTCGCCCCAATTTTCGCGCGGCCTGCGTAGCAAGCGTTCCCGTACGAACAAATTTTTCTGCATTATGGCAGCGCGAAAATTGGGGTGAGAGCAAAAAATCGGAGGATGGGAGTGGTGGGAATGCTTGCTGCGCAGGCTATAGGTAACTGTTCACAGTTCCAGCATTTGGTAACTGTTCACAGTCATCCTAGCATGAGGTAACTGTTCACAGTCATCCTAGTATGAGGTAACTGTTCACAGTCATCCTAGTATTAGGTAACTGTTAACAGTCATCCCAGCATTAGGTAACTGTTCACATTCATCCCAGCATTAGGTAACAGTTCACAGTCATCCTAGTATTAGGTAACTGTTAACAGTCATCCCAGCATTAGGTAACTGTTCACAGTCATCCTAGTATTAGGTAACTGTTCACAGTACTCCTAGCATGAGGTAACTGTTCACAGTCATCCCAGCATTAGGTAACTGTTCACAGTCATCCTAGCATGAGGTAACTGTTCACAGTTGTCCCAGCATTAGGTAACTGTTAACAGTCATCCTAGTATTAGGTAACTGTTCGCAATAGTCCCAGCATTAGGGAACTGTTCACAGTCATCCCAGCATTAGGTTTCACAGTCATCCCAGTATTGGGTAACTGTTCAATTTGCACTACCATGATTTGGTTGCAAATGCACACTTTAAGATTGTTAGGATAGTAAGTACATTGGTGCATTAATCCTCCAGTACCCCAGCCAAACATGATCCCTTTTTAACTCATGAATATGTGAAGCATATTGATTTAGTTGTAGCAGCAGGATCAAATTATACTCAATTGCTTGCTCTATCAGCTGTTACCACTGTAAAAGTCACCTGTCTTACCAATGGGGAGGGCATTCAAGGGATGGGAGGGGAGGGTGGGAAGTTAAATGCAAGGAGTAGGGGGAGGTGTCAGTGGGGCAATATCACCTAACAGAAGGGAGGGTCGGTGACCATTGAGCCCACAATATGTAGTGGTCACCTGCCTTGTCCATGGTGATGGCATTGGAAGGAAGGGAGGGTGGGGGATTGGATGCAGGGGTGGGTCTGAATGTTTCGCATTCACGTGTTGGCTTGATCGTAGGAGCCTTTGTTTAATTTCTCTTAACCTAGTCCTCAACAAATATTGTGACGATGTATTGCGACATGCACTAAGGAGTATTTGGATTTTCATCCTTAGGTAAGACTGTGTTGGTTGTAAATGGTGTCCACAGAGGGTCAAGAACTTCGCTTGTATCTTTGGATGAAAAGAGTTTTTCATTCACATTGGATCCTAAAGATGTAAGTCAGCTATACTTTTTGGGAGACTAAACTATCTTCACTTTCACCCACCCCTTGAACAGTTTTTGTACTCTTCCCAGTTTTTAGTGCACCGTGAAACTAAAGATAGCAGCTAATCATCGATCAACTGGACAAACACATAAGAAAAAAACGGAACTGTGAACAGTCCATGTACATGCGGGTGAAGTTAAGAACGCGATGCGCAATACCTGCAGTTCTGTACGGATTACATGCCTACATTATTTTTCTGTTTCTCCAGGGTCCTCACAGAGGGAAGAGAATTGATAGAATTCCGTATAAAGACATCCGCAAACTGGACACGTGACACTAAGGGGCAAAGTCCATTCAAGAACCCAGGGCACATGTCAGTCAAAATAAAAAAATGGATGCTCCATAGTTACATGGCTGTGTTTGGCGTCAACAAAGATCAGCAAAGAAAACTTGATACTGTATTTTCTAGTTTAATGTTGTATCGTATGCCTTTTTACTCTAACTTGCATATATGTACAGAAGACAAAAAACTGGAAAACTGTACTGAAATACAATAATGTATTATAATAGACAATAAAAAGAAGCCAGGGAAATGCTTCCTCTTTCAAGCCAACCTTCTCGTGTTAATTGTATTACTATTAAATATTGGGTGGAGGGCATACGAAGAGTGTTTTATTTCCTCTCCCCTCCCCCTTCCAATTTTTTTCTTTGCTTATTTTCACGCCGAGGCCATGCTTTCATGACCCACCCATGCTAGCTATCGCAAACTGGGGAAAGTACTCTCATATACATATATATATATATATATATATATATATATATATATATATATATATATATATATATATATATATATGTATATAACTTCATGAGAGTTCAGACTTCAGGAGTAATCATCGTTTTATTGCGACAGCTCTGTTTCGTATGGTCCAAAATTAAAAGGACCACACTCATCAGGCAACTTGAATATTAAAACAATAGAAAATGGTTAATCAGCTAAAAAGGGTACTCTTGGATTTTTGAAAAAATGGCTCATTTTTGCTCATTAACAAATTTCTATTGTTTCAATATTCAGAGGAGATTTTCTACGCTTCTACAAGAGCTCTGGCCTTGAAACTTGCACAGAATGATCGCTTGCCAACAGTCTTTCTAACACGCATAAAATTAGCCGTCAAATCCCAAGGGACGCTTGGGAATAAACGTATGAATATTGAAACAATAGAAAATGGTTAATGAGCTAAAAAGGGTACTCTAGGATTTTTGAAAAAATTGCTCATTTTTGCTCATTAACAAATTTCTATTGTTTCAATATTCAGAGGGGATTTTCTACGCTTCTACAAGAGCTCTGGCCTTGAAACTTGCACAGAATGATCGCTTGCCCACACTCTTTCTAACACGCATAAAATTAGCCGTCTATTCCCAAGGGACGCTTGGGTATAAACGTATGAATATTAAAACAATAGAAAATGGTTAATGAGCTAAAAAGGGTACTCTTGGATTTTTGAAAAAATGGCTCATTTTTGCTCATTAACAAATTTCTATTGTTTCAATATTCAGAGGGGATTTTCTACGCTTCTACAAGAGCTCTGGCCTTGAAACTTGCACAGAATGATCGCTTGCCCACACTCTTTCTAACACGCATAAAATTAGCCGTCTATTCGCAAGGGACGCTTGGGTATAAACGTATGAATATTAAAACAATAGAAAATGGTTAATGAGCTAAAAAGGGTACTCTTGGAGTTTTGAAAAAATGGCTCATTTTTGCTCATTAACAAATTTCTATTGTTTCAATATTCAGATGGGATTTTCTACGCTTCTACAAGAGCTCTGGCCTTGAAACTTGCACAGAATGATCGCTTGCCCACACTCTTTCTAACACGCATAAAATTAGCCGTGAAATCCCAAGGGACGCTTGGGAATAAACGTATGAATATTAAAACAATAGAAAATGGTTAATGAGCTAAAAAGGGTACTCTTGGATTTTTGAAAAAATGGCTCATTTTTGCTCATTAACAAATTTCTATTGTTTCAATATTCAGAGGAGATTTTCTACGCTTCTACAAGAGCTCTGGCCTTGAAACTTGCACAGAATGATCGCTTGCCCACACTCTTTCTAACACGCAAAAAATTAGCCGTCAAATCCCAAGGGACGCTTGGGAATAAACGTATGAATATTAAAACAATAGAAAATGGTTAATGAGCTAAAAAGGGTACTCTTGGATTTTTGAAAAAATGGCTCATTTTTGCTCATTAACAAATTTCTATTGTTTCAATATTCAGAGGAGATTTTCTACGCTTCTACAAGAGCTCTGGCCTTGAAACTTGCACAGAATGATCGCTTGCCCACACTCTTTCTAACACGCATAAAATTAGCCGTCAAATCCCAAGGGACGCTTGGGAATACACTTTGAATATTAAAACAATAGAAAATGGTTAATGAGCTAAAAAGGGTACTCTTGGATTTTTGAAAAAATGGCTCATTTTTGCTCATTAACAAATTTCTATTGTTTCAATATTCAGAGGAGATTTTCGACGCTTCTACAAGAGCTCTGGCCTTGAAACTTGCACAGAATGATCGCTTGCCAACAGTCTTTCTAACACGCATAAAATTAGCCGTCAAATCCCAAGGGACGCTTGGGAATAAACGTATGAATATTAAAACAATAGAAAATGGTTAATGAGCTAAAAAGGGTACTCTTGGATTTTTGAAAAAATGGCTCATTTTTGCTCATTAACAAATTTCTATTGTTTCAATATTCAGAGGAGATTTTCTACGCTTCTACAAGAGCTCTGGCCTTGAAACTTGCACAGAATGATCGCTTGCCCACACTCTTTCTAACACGCATAAAATTAGCCGTCAAATCCCAAGGGACGCTTGGGAATACACTTTGAATATTAAAACAATAGAAAATGGTTAATGAGCTAAAAAGGGTACTCTTGGATGTTTGAAAAAATGGCTCATTTTTGCTCATTAACAAATTTCTATTGTTTCAATATTCAGAGGAGATTTTCTACGCTTCTACAAGAGCTCTGGCCTTGAAACTTGCACAGAATGATCGCTTGCCCACACTCTTTCTAACACGCATAAAATTAGCCGTCAAATCCCAAGGGACGCTTGGGAATAAACGTATGAATATTAAAACAATAGAAAATGGTTAATGAGCTAAAAAGGGTACTCTTGGATTTTTGAAAAAATGGCTTATTTTTGATCATTAACAAATTTCTATTGTTTCAATATTCAAAGGAGATTTTCTACGCTTCTACAAGAGCTCTGGCCTTCTCAAGCAGTTTAAGGCCTGGGCTTAAAGTGTGTTCGGAAAATATTGTTGACACTTAATATCCTCACCGAGAAAACCTAGATCAAAATGAAATTTTCCCTGAATGTTAATCTTGATGCTTTCTTTTGCCTTAACGCAAAAGTTTGGTCACGTGACATGTCACGTGATCAAAATTTTAAAATTACGTAAAACGGCGATTTGGTGGCGAATTTTCTTTGTATAGTTAAATAAATTAGCTTTTCCGATCGAGGTTTACCATATTTAACCTTCTACGTTTGGAATAATTGTCCTCAAGTCTTTAAATTACAGTTATAAATAATTATAGGTTGAATTTTGGACTGAAAAATGACCTTTGTCCTCATAAATTTTTTTTAGAGATTAATGGACACTCATTCCAAACGTGAAGGGCTGGAGATATTTAATCTGCATCAGAAGAGCATTTTTATTTGATGTTTTCTCTTAAACCCGTGACCAATTCGTCAAATATTTGCTATTTTAAGAAAAAATGGCCACGTGACATGTCACGTGACCTATGCCAAAGCTTATTATACTTAGAAATGTTAAGGACGATAATATCTTTCTGTGTGCCAAATTTCGATTCAGTTCCATTCCGTTTGTAAAAGTTATTACGAATAAACCGTTTTTTCCTGGTCAAAGTCCTTGACCCAGGCCTTAAACTACTTGAGTTGAAACTTGCACAGAATGATCGCTTGCCCACACTCTTTCTAACACGCATAAAATTAGCCGTCTATTCCCAAGGGACGCTTGGGAATAAACGTATGAATATTAAAACAATAGAAAATGGTTAATGAGCTAAAAAGGGTACTCTTGGATTTTTGAAAAAATGGCTCATTTTTGCTCATTGACAAATTTCTATTGTTTCAATATTCAGAGGAGATTTTCGACGCTTCTACAAGAGCTCTGGCCTTGAAACTTGCACAGAATGATCGCTTGCCCACACTCTTTCTAACACGCAAAAAATTAGCCGTCAAATCCCAAGGGACGCTTGGGAATAAACGTATGAATATTAAAACAATAGAAAATGGTTAATGAGCTAAAAAGGGTACTCTTGGATTTTTGAAAAAATGGCTCATTTTTGCTCATTAACAAATTTCTATTGTTTCAATATTCAGAGGAGATTTTCTACGCTTCTACAAGAGCTCTGGCCTTGAAACTTGCACAGAATGATCGCTTGCCCACACTCTTTCTAACACGTACAAAATTAGCCGTCAAATTCCAAGGGACGCTTGGGAATAAACTTATGAATATTAAAACAATAGAAAATGGTTAATGAGCTAAAAAGGGTACTCTTGGATTTTTGAAAAAATGGCTCATTTTTGCTCATTAACAAATTTCTATTGTTTCAATATTCAGAGGAGATTTTCGACGCTTCTACAAGAGCTCTGGCCTTGAAACTTGCACAGAATGATCGCTTGCCAACAGTCTTTCTTACACGCATAAAATTAGCCGTCAAATCCCAAGAAACGCTTGGGAATAAACGTATGAATATTAAAACAATAGAAAATGGTTAATGAGCTAAAAAGGGTACTCTTGGATTTTTGAAAAAATGGCTCATTTTTGCTCATTAACAAATTTCTATTGTTTCAATATTCACAGGAGATTTTCTACGCTTCTACAAGAGCTCTGGCCTTGAAACTTGCACAGAATGATCGCTTGCCCACACTCTTTCTAACACGCATAAAATTAGCCGTCAAATCCCAAGGGACGCTTGGGAATACACTTTGAATATTAAAACAATAGAAAATGGTTAATGAGCTAAAAAGGGTACTCTTGGATGTTTGAAAAAATGGCTCATTTTTGCTCATTAACAAATTTCTATTGTTTCAATATTCAGAGGAGATTTTCTACGCTTCTACAAGAGCTCTGGCCTTGAAACTTGCACAGAATGATCGCTTGCCCACACTCTTTCTAACACGCATAAAATTAGCCGTCAAATCCCAAGGGACGCTTGGGAATAAACGTATGAATATTAAAACAATAGAAAATGGTTAATGAGCTAAAAAGGGTACTCTTGGATTTTTGAAAAAATGGCTTATTTTTGATCATTAACAAATTTCTATTGTTTCAATATTCAAAGGAGATTTTCTACGCTTCTACAAGAGCTCTGGCCTTGAAACTTGCACAGAATGATCGCTTGCCCACACTCTTTCTAACACGTACAAAATTAGCCGTCAAATCCCAAGGGACGCTTGGGAATAAACTTATGAATATTAAAACAATAGAAAATGGTTAATGAGCTAAAAAGGGTACTCTTGGATTTTTGAAAAAATGGCTCATTTTTGCTCATTAACA